>CM052315.1:18077701-18114902 GCA_028455605.1 Lasioglossum malachurum | reverse complement strand
GCTCTGGAGATTCTCTAAAAATTTCAAGTCGATTCAAGAGAAACGCGTATAAACATTCAACTACAATTGCATTCTTGAAACTCCTGTAACTTCGTCAATTCTACGAATCCGAGAAAAAATCCTTTTGCACATATATTCCACGATATTCGCACTTAATGGAAATGCAAAGGACGAGTCGATTTTTCGAAAAAATGAGAAACCTGAGACGAAGACTGTTCGGCCGCAATATTGCGAGAGAATTGCGATGATCGGCCGCGGTACGCGTCGATGTTATAAATTAATTGCGGCAACGATCGATCGGTTAGGCGTGTGTGAAACACGTCTCCCCGATATATAAAAAGAAAGGGTTCCCGATTAGGCGCGCGTGAGTAGGTCGCGCAGCGGGGTAAGTTTGCAAAAAAAAAAAGAGGAAAACGTAAAAGCGAAAGCAATAACGAAGAAAAGCGAAACACTCTTCTCAGACTTCTACTTGTCCTCTCTCCTTGTCCTCTTTCTCTTTCGCCTTTCCTCTCCGTTTCTCCTGAGCCGCGTCATATAAAAAGGGAAACAGTAAATTGGAATAATCCAGGGCCGCGATCCGAGAGCGTAATTCGAAATTAACCTTTCAAGGGCGCAATCTCTACTCAGCCGCATATTGAAGTGGAAAAACGATACAGAAAATTGCGGAAAATTGCTTCTTCGAGAAGTTTGAGAAAGGTCGCCGACAATCGGGCACTAGAGGCACCATCCACTGCGAATCTATTTTTTCGGAGAAACTGGCCTAACTGCGGACATCGTTTAATCTATTTCATACTCGTAAGTACAGTGCGGATTTTATGCACTTACGATAAAAACGAGTAGGTGTAATTTAAAGCAGCGAAAACGTTAGAAGGATTTAAAGGTACCATTATATCATTTTTCATCGATTCAACATATTAACACTTTACCTACCGGAAGCCTATTAATAGGATTTTCAATAATTGTGCTGTACCAAAAGAAAGCATAGAAATTTTCTGTTACATTACAATCTTAAATGAAACTGTTAGATGACGTTATTGAGGTTACTGTTAGTTCACAATGAAAATTGCTGTTGCTATTGTAGGTTCAATTAAAAAGCGTTTAGCCATATACCATACATTTTTCAAAATTATGCAAGAATCACCGGTCGGTAATGTGTTAAGAAATTAAATTTTTATTTCACCCCAGTTTCTCTAGAGATTCTTCGAAAATTAGAGAGAAAATTATGATATTGATAGAGATTTGAAAAATCCATATGTGACCGCTTAACTGGAGAACAGATTTCACGAAAAATTTGAATGGTTTCGCGACGAGTTTTTGAAACGGGAATCTTCGAAAACTTGTGGTGGCGTTAAAAGAACATGACAGGGTCGGGAAGATGAAAAATAGTCTGGCTAAAAGGCGCGCGCCGGCTCCCCCGGTGGGGACCATGCGAGCACATGGGTGACTGGCCACTTTATTAATTGGCGTATACTCAAAATCCCCGGGGTCGTTGAAAAATGGTTTAATCGATGCGTCGAGGGGCCGAGTACGATTCGATCTACAGATGTTTCACGTCGAGATCCGTTTTTTTTAGAGAGCCAGCCGCAGGTATATCAAATAACTCCCGAGGCCGCGTCACGTTCTCTGACCTTTCTGTTTGACTCCGGCCCCACTTTTACCCGTTAATCGAATCGGTTTTCGAGTATGAACTCGGAAAACCGTGAATGATGGCGAATCAAATTAATGTGATCGAGATTTCGCCTGGCTGAACAAAAATGCAACGGACGGCACGCGATCGGGAACGCACCATGACATAATATTACGCAAGGAACCCTGGTCTTTTAACACTAGAACAAGACACGTCGAAATGACGGGTTCCAAATTTCATAACCCCTTGCCCTACGATTTCGGATCAGACTCGTGATGAAGTGCCATCGTTACTAATTTCCTTCAAACCGAAATAGAAATCGATTTTGTTGGAGAACATGTAGGCATATAACAGATATCAATTTTCAAAAGTTCTAATCACGGAGAAACCGTAAAATAAATTGTAGTACAAGGGCGGTTTTTTAAGAATTTGTTTTAGAATAACTACAGTCAGCGGCAATATTAAGTGGACACTCTTAAAAATCGCATAACTTTTTAAAAATCGATCCAAAGGACTTGAATTTTAAAGGTGTTAGACCGGCCAGTTCGCCAGAGAATAAGTAAACAACAATCTATTTTTTTTTTTTTTTTAAGATTGCAATTGGTAGGACTCATGCAAAATTTAAAAAATTATGTTTTGTCAACTTTTTTATCTCTGGGCCTGTAACTGAAATCTGCGACTTTCACCCTTAAATACCCTTTAAACACCCTTATAAAATTTTCTATAGGAAATCTATAAAACGCATTTTTTAAATTATCGTTACAGAGGCCCAGATAAAAAAGTTGACAAAACACAATTTTTTAAATTTTGTACGATTCCTACCAATTGCAATCTTAAAAAAAAACATTTTTGTTTACTTATTCTCTAGCGAACTAGTCGGTCTAACATCTTTAAAATTCAAGTCCTTTGGACCAATTTTTGAAAAGTTATGCGATTTTTAAGAGTGTCCACTTAATATTGCCGCTGACTGTATTAACGTGTTTTTATTTTAGTTATACATTCTTCTTATTGTAAAGCCCGCAGTCTAATGGTTGAAGTTAAAATTTCGATTATGTAGTGAAAATGGTGTGATGATGGTCTCACAGTGTAACTGTATCCGAGAATACTTTGCAAAATCGACGTGGGTCATGATCCAAGAGATCCAATGATCTTTCTCTCGTAATCGTTTCGTCTGTTTGTCGGCCTCCTGCAAGCACCTGTCGCCGGTTTACGGATCAGAACGCGTCTTCTTCGCTAACCTAGAACGCGTTCCCCTTCTCGGAACTCGCGTCTCAATTGATCCATCTGCATCCTAATCGCGCGATAACGCCGAACGCGCTTCGTAATTAACATTTTCAGCCCCGCGGAAACAAGTTCATCCGGAGAGCTTGTCGTTTCCCGACTTTCAGGTAACTTCGACACGTGCGGCACGGAAACTTCGAAGCGTAGGATAATTAATAACGCGCCGGTTCTTGTTTAATTGCTCCAATTAGTATCGGCGTAGCGGCTACAAAAAAATCATCCGATGTAGACATCCCGCTTTTTCTCGAAACTCCTGTGCGCGTCGACCGTGCGACGCACGTTCTGCTGATGGCATAAATGCTTAGTCGCCGTGTTTGCTATACATATGTATGTAGCTGTCTTTCCGACGCATGATCTGCCGGTGGTTGTACTGTGCTGTTTCAAAATGTAGAATTCGTGGGCTGTTTAATATAGACCATTCTAAGTAATACATTAAATGGACAAATTAATTCGTAGCCCCTCCTTTGCGTGTTTGTTGAGTGTATAACAATTAACGGAAGAGAATGTAAGAGGCGTCTAAGAATGTAAAAGGTCAAAAATGAATTCGCCGGCTCGCTTATGGTCTTTACCACCACAGCAATTCCTCGAAATAGCCAGCCTGGATCGGAATGCGAGTCTACGTAATTTCATATCGTTCCCCGCATCTCGTAGCTAGAGATGCAGTTAACGATGTGATTATCGATAAGATATCGATGATCTAAATTTATCAATATATACAATTGCTATCGATATATCGACAACTATTTTGTTTAGAATTTTGTCGGGCAAACTTTCAACTCTTATTTGAGTTTATAAACATGAATAGCACCGATGTTTCACCATTAGTCTTCTTCGACCCATCATAACGACAGCACTTACTACGCGGTAATTAAATAAGATATATGTATTTCCCGGTAATATATACAATAGCCATACAACACTTGTCAGTTCCTGGGACATCTGTTCCAAGTGAACGAATATTTAAAAAAACAAATTAAACCGACTTCGAAAAAACGCACTAAAAAAATGCACTAAAAAGTATGAAATAATTTCCATGTAATTTATGTGAATACACACGAACTTAAATTGTCTTAAATACAATACAATGTTTTTTCGGAGGCGGCACAAAATTGAAAATTTTCGACACTGGAAATTACGAAAATCCTGAAATTCTGCTACATGCTTTCACATACATGTTAATGTGTGTGTATCTTCTCTTCCCACCCACGGATTTCCAAGTTAAGTATTGTATTTGAGCTCGTGTGTATTCGCATAAATTAAATGGAAATTGTTTCATACTTTTTAGTGCATTTTTTTAGTGAGTTTTTTCGAAGTCGGTTTAATATTTTTATATAAAATTTTTTCATTTCACACTTTTTAGTGGAACGAGCAGAATTTGTAGAACACCGTAGGATGGTTTTTCGGTCTTATTGGTTATTTGCAATAAAAACCGCAAAGAATGAGAAAATGCAAAATTTGTTTTCACGGGACCACCCCGGGGACATACTCTACAAGATGCAAAAGGTTTCGTTCCGATTGGTCCATCCATCTCGGAGTAATCGGTGAATATACATAGAAAAAAAAGCGAAAAAAAAGCACATACAGACCGAATTGAGTAACCTCCTTTTTCGAAGTCGGTTAAAAACAGGAGAGATACTGTCAAATCGCAGAACTTGATTGCACCCCAAGCATGTAACTGCGTTAATTGCAATCTGTATGAATAATAACAAATAAAAATATTTATAGCCGAAAATTTAATAAAAAAATCTTATTCTACAATTCATTAATTGGCAACGTGTCATTAATTAACATAATTTTTGTTATCGATATTTTATTGATATATCGATAATCGATTCGCTCATCGGTACTCGTAGCTCCGGCGAGGTTATCGGTTGCTATATTTGGTAGAATTTATTTAGTAGAATCAATCGTAGCAGCGGCCGGCCTATGTTTCTCGAGCGGAGCGTAAAAATGGCCACCGCGAAGTTCAAACGGGGCACGAGTTCGCATAAACTTTTCGCGTCGGTTTTTACGAGCGCGTCTGCGACTGGAATGGGTCCCACATGCTCAAAGAGACAGCCCTAACTCCCGTGTTCGTACTTTTCATGTGTACATACGCTCCTACGAATTCGCTCATCGACGTCACGAACGCTGGCGCGATTCGCGACAGAATGTTCGATTCAGGAGTAAATGATGTTACATGATCGGAATGCGGATCTTTATGCATTTGTGGGAAAAATGAAATGGTGAAACACAAAACTGTAAAGACGTTAGAATTATATACCTTATGTTTCCTACAATCGACTTGGACAAGTTTTATTTTGCGGAAAGATTCGCAGTCTAATTATGGTCTTTTGTTTTTCTACTTGCGGCTAAGAGAGAACGCAGCAGAGTTAACGCAAATGGAGACTTCCCAACCACCCCATATGATACCCCTCGGATCGATAATGTTTTCCCCGTAACATATTCTTCCGATTTCACCCCGCAAGGAGGCTGTATCTTGGAACGCCCTGTAGGTTTTACCCTTTCAATTCGTGCCACTGGTTTCAAGCTAGAATTTGAAATTTTTCTAACACTTTTTACAATGAACCCGGGGCAGATTTAGTAATCTCTTGTTTTGTTCCAGTAGCTTCTAAGTAAGAGAGAACGCAACAGGGTTAAAGAGAATGGAGACGTCACAGCCGCCCCATATGATACTCTTGGGATCAATAATGTTTTCCCCGTATCATTTTCCTCCAATTTCACCCCGTATCGGAGCTGTATATTGCAACACCTGGACCACTCTGTAGATCCAACCCTTTCGTCCCACACCAGTGATTCCAGGCCACAGTTCGCAATTTTTCTAGCAATTTTTACTTTATAAGATTATTCTTTTACAATGCGTGGAGCTATAGAAATATTTTTCTGAGAAAACCTTCAGTATACTTCTTCATTCAAGTATACATGTTGTCGTAAGATCCTATGAAATCTGGATAAATTCAATCCTGGTATTATTATAAAGGAGTATACATCAGTCTCGCGTAGGGGTAGGTAGTTCTAGTGCTAAAGAGCGACTGGAGGCTTCCCAACCACCCCATACGATACCCATCAGATCAATAATGTTTTCCCCGTAACAATTTTCCTCGAATTTCACCGATCACAGGCCTGTATCTCGCAACACCTGGACCACCCAGTAGATTTAACCCTTTCGACTCGCACCAGCGGTTTCAGGCCACCCTATAGGTGCTCGATCAAACGTGTGACCGAACATTGCAGCCGCAGTGCTAATCTTTAGGCTACGTGGGACGAACGAGAGACGCGAAGATCTAGGAGCTATTTTTTTCCCCCCGGAGTGATCAAGGTCGCCGATGTCCCCTCGAGTGGAACCAATATGTCTCCTTCGCATATGATTAGTAGTGCATGCATTCCGGAATATAATACAACTCGCTCGACCTGGTGAATCGTATCGGTGACCTTGATCACGTTCGGATGCAAAAACCATGACGCCCCGAATAGATCCATGCTGCTTCCACGTTGCCTCGTGATGCGTTCGGACGACTGGATTTTGCGAGATGAACCTCGCGGATGTTCGAGGGACTGTCGAGCAGAAAATCGAAAGCGAAAGTGAAAAGCCGCCGTTAACCCTAGAACGAGACCCGTCGAAATGGCGGGTTCCGAAGTTCTTCATCCGAGGCAACTAAACATTCGATTCCGCTACTTTTGCGAATTCCAGACGTTCCTGTAGCGTACTTAGCCGTGTCTTTGTACTTAAGAAAGTCCCAAGCTGTCGAGCGTGCAAATAAATTCAATTCTATATGGACAAAATGGAGAAGGTCATAATGTAACGAAAATATTTTACATTAGATTAGACGTCCGCACTCTAGAACCGGAATAGCTTGAAGCGCATAGGGTTCGGCATATTTTCGGAGGCATTCGTCTAATTGCCAGCAATTGTATGATTAATCATCGATTTTGATAGTGTGAATAAAAATAGCCACCGGTGTCGCAGGTGTAACAGCACTTCTAGTCAGAAGACACCTTTTGAAATTTTAGATAAAAATTCGTTTGAACTGCTAAGACGCCTTAAAGGAAAATTATTCAATAAATCTATTCGTACATAGGACGATCGGTAACTGGTGCTAAATAGCCATAAGAAACTGTGATTTCCTCCCGTGAAGATCCGCTGTCTAATAACGATCGAACGACTGTTGTTTCTAATGAGCTGCCTTATAGGTTGTCCGCCGGTGCGCCGATCAGTTTTAACGGTTCAGGTTCCCGATAATCGTGATCGTCACTGTCTTTTGAAATGCTTTCGAGCAGTTACGATCCCGATCCGAACACCGAGGCCTGCGTCTCTCCCCCCTCCTCACGATGTCTCGCTCTCCCTCCCTCTCGCGCTCGCTCGCTCGCGCGCGTTTTCTCGTTCCGTCTCTGTCGCGCTCATTCACGAACAGGCTCACGTGCGCGTGTGTATACGTCCTATACATATGTAAGTCACGTCGGTACCAGGTTATCGAACACGCGCTCTGACGTCACAAAGGTACATCGCTCGCATCGCCGAGCAAAGTAAATCATCCCGTTTCGTCACCCGCGCAGCCTGAATACGCCGGTGTCTCGATAGGGAAGGATATAAAAAAATATATAATAAATAAAAAACAAAATACAAGAAGCCGCCGCTAGAATAAAGGAAATAAAATCGAAGACGCCCGGACACTCGGACACCGCAACACAGCGAGCGTACAACGCGGTAAAAATATTGTTTAAACAAGGCTATTTATAGGGCGGACGTGCCTCGTTTCGGCTCCTGAACAGTAGTCAGTCTTCTCGAAAATTAATTGCTTGGAAATAAGAGATGTCTATTAACGCTTTACCTACCGGAAGCCTGTTACTAGGATTTTCAATAATTGTGCTGTACCAAAAGAAAGCATAGAAATTTTTTTTACATTGCAATCTTACATGAAACTATTAGATGACGTTATTGAGGGCGATGTGTTAGTTCACAATGAAAATTGCTGTTGCTATTGTAGGTTCCACTAAAAAGCGTTTAGCCATGTACCACAGATTTTTCAAAATTATGCAACAATCGCCGGTCGGTAATGTGTTAACAAGCTCTTTTACGTTTCAAAGAACACAACGGTCGGTCTATTCCTTATTCTAAATGTGTAGCTCCGTGTCCTCATATAAAACGTTTAGAAAACAGTGTATTAATAATAACAGCGCTCTCAAGATGGCTACTGAGTTGTGTAGCTTGGTTTATTTGTACTGTCAGTGGAATGTGGAACGACAACCGTCTAATTAAATAATGATTTATATTAGGAACTGTTATGTTCATTGATTCGCGTCGATATTTTACTAATGGCATTGTAATCCCCGCACTTGCAGTAATCATGTTTTCAAATAAAGAGCCTAAGCTGACGACTGTGCGTACAAAGAACAGTCACAGATGTATTGCACCGCAGTCGCATAATCGTTAACCGATTTGTTTCTCTTCCCAGATTGACATGCAGTCCGCGAGATTTCCATAATTCCGCGTAATAATTGTTTATATAGTATCAGATAATTTATGAAAATTAAATGGATTCTAGTTATAAATGCAATAACGGATTGATCAGAAGGACAACTGAATAATTCTAACGAGGAGGCGGTATCGGAAATACCAATGGAGTTTTGCCTGACTTGCCACCATTTCTTAAAAAAACGAGCTTCTCTTTCTGTCAAGAAATATGAAGAATTCCAAGTTCGAATTCACGCTTGCTAATATACACATTCTTATGCTGCTAACTAATTTTTTATCGGTTGCCACGATAATACTCGCATTAATATAAACACAATATGTATGTGTACAGTATTCAAATGAAGTACGTAAAGTACGGATCAGCATAAAAGTCGCGCAAGAAAAGCGAATTCGTAGCTGCGTTCTAACGAGCAGAATCTAGTGTCTGTAAATAAACAAAATGTAGGACTGTTATTAATAACGAGATGAAAAAGAGGAGAGCCTTGAATGAGCAAGAACGTGTTAAACGTTCTTTTCAATATCAGATATGTTTATCCTTTCAACGAAATATCTCTCCACGTTTCCCTGTATAACAATATCACACTTTCGAAAATTACGAAATGGTCTCCGCTAGATAATGTGTTAACTGCAGATTGTATGCATTTATTTGAAAAATAAATAACGCGATTAAATCGAATTTGCAATTGACGGAGACAATTTGTATTTTACATAAAAATCCGCTGTCTGATAATGTGTTAATCATCTTCCTAACATATATTAATATTTCACCGTCGCGTCAGTATGCCGCCAAGGGACAGGTTAAATTGGAAAAAACGAGGGATGGACGAGGGTTAAAAAATAGCAAAAATAAAACAGCAAGCTAACTGCGAGCGCCAGGCAGTACGGTTTCTTGTAAACACGCTTCTTTATAGTTCCGAACCGAGGAAGCAAAACTTTGAACTCTTTTTTTCCCAGAAACGGAGACCATGGCAGCAGGAGAAAGCCATTAGGGCTTTTCGGTACTGGGTATGTGTACGAGATTTAGATACAGTCCTCCTCTCGACCCCCCACGCCCCTCTCACTGTAGTATGCGCGGCACGCGGCCATTCGACGAACGTTTGTCCGCCGATCAACTTTCGAGCTTTCGGAGAGGTTAAGTACGTACGCTCGCGAAGCCGCGTGCGTTCTCGAGCCGAGCCGAGCCGATCGGCCGTGTTATTATTCCAACGAGTCATAAAGCATCCATATTTAGCCTTTGTACACACGTACACGCGCGCCGCCGTGTACCACCGCGATGTAATCGTGTGTGAAACACGTTAACCCTATCCTTGCCGTCTTCCAATGTACCGGAATAAAGGGTTTTTCGGTCCCTTCGACATATTTACCGCGAAGGCAGAGTGTTCTGTTCTTAACCCGTTCTCCAGGGACGAGTTAACTCGACGCGAGAGCCGCGGTGTCTCAGGCCCTTTCAACAAACGCCATAATCGTTCTCTGCGCGGACTATACTCGTTTGTTAAACCGTAGCACTCGAACGTGACTCAGAGTTACCATTAAAAATTTCTATACCATTATTCAAAACATTGTTTACATTATTAAATATGTCAGTATTTAATCAATTACTAAATATTTACATATTGTATGCGGTATTATATCAATTTCATATCCATAAAATGAAAAAAATGATAGAGGGTGGAATTATTCTAGGTCGGAAGCAATGTTTAATTTTCGAATTAAAATAGCTCCAAGTGCAAAGGGTTAAGATTACAACGACTTTGGTTGAGGAGACTATCGGATCTTCCCATTAGTCGTGCTATTTTTCGTTGCTATTCGCGTATGTAAACATCCGGGTCTTGTTCGGGCTGTGTTCTTGTAGGAAATGGTCTCTAGGACCTCAAAAATCTTCTGGCGAGTCTAGATGTCTAATTCAGTGTCCAAGTAGTCCAAGTTAGTGACTACTAACTTTGTTGGAATCACATAAAACGAGATTTTCAGCCGGAAAAGCCTGAGAGGAGTGCTAACAAAATTGATTCAACGTATGAATCGGAAAAGGACACAACACAGTCGAACGAAAAGAAAATATGTGTTCTATCAAAATCATTTCCAACTATATTTCAGATCTCTCCGAGACCGACGTCGATCTTCCGACCAAACATAATCTAAATAGCTACATCCCGTTTTCCGAAAGGAGCCGCCTGAAATATCCCCGCGTTCATAATAGCTATCCATTCCGCGCCTATGTTGCCAATCTAAAATAATAAAATTGCGGTCGACAGCTATTATAACTATGAGCGTATTTCAGGTGTCCTCTTTCGAAACACAGGCCATAATAATTGAAACCAGCTGCGAGAAAATTAGTATTTAAATAGGGCGCGATTAAGATCGTAATTAAAAGCCCGCCAATTCGTGGCGGACCGTAAATTAGATATCTGTCCTGGATCGAAAGGGTTAACCCTTTCAGAACGAATGTCGCCATATTGATCACAAACTCTCGCGTATCTACCGTCGTAAACGATTCAACCGTTCGAGTAACAAAACATCGGTACACACTCGTTTCCTAACAAGTCCTCGACGAACAGTATGCTACTAGAAAATTCCCAAAGGGAGATCACACTCGCGTTCCAAAGATCGATAAATCGTCGACACTTCCGATGTATCTTCGTTTCCTTCGTGTCCAATCGACAATGTAGTTGACAACCGTGGAGCTGCATGTGCAATGACGAGTTAACTCGTCGCTTAACAGTTTCCCGGTCAACAGGTTCAACGAGACGTTCGTATTCTCCGAGAGTCGATTCTCGTTCTCCAGCGTCCGGTAAGAATCGTTGCCGATCGATCGTCGATTCGATACACGCGTCCTCCGCTCAGAACCGAGCGTAGACAGTTGTTGATCCTCGCGCGACGCGATCGAGGGTCGAGATCGTGACGCGGTCAACGGTAAAGGAACAAGAAAGCGATCGAGACCGATGAATCGACGTACCTTTGCTCCATCGTCCTCTTCATCTTCCTCGGGATTGTAAGCCTCCGTGAAGACACTTTTCCTCCTCGTTTGGAACCTTCCAATCGGCGGTTCTGTAACGATAGAAACAACCTTGATAATTCGCACGAAAACGATCGGTCGCGTTCCGTGGCGAATAATCGAGCGATCTAACTTTAAAAAGAAAAGAAAAAGAAAAACACGGGCTCTGTATCGCGAAATAAATCGGAGCGGGTTTTGCCGTGTGGATCGCGACGTATCGGGATCGAAAGGATCCTGTCGATATCGTAGCCGAAGAAAGAAAAAAAAAAGAAGTGAAATCGTACCGATATCCATTGGTGGCCGCGCACGAAAATTTTTCAGCGGAAAACCGCGTTCGGTACGGGACGACACCGGTCGGGTTACACAAAGCGGACTGGCGCCTCCGAGAGAGGAGTCTCGGATTTCTAAATCGAAACGGTACCGCGAACGGCGCGCTTCGGACTAACTGACGTGAGAGCGGCCAGGTTATACGTATCGGTCGGTTGCGGGACGTCTACTGGACGCGATGGGAAGTTGCATCCCGAATGAACATTTTCTTCGCCCGCTCACCTTCATCGACGGACTCGTCCGGCGTAGACGTGCAGGTCTGCGCAGTGGGATAGATCAACTGAGTCTGTCGTGACTCTCGTAACTGCGTGAAAAAGCCCACGGCATAGTCAACAATGTCCACTGGTTGTTCGAACAGGTAGCTGATCGTGAACTCGATCAGAATGTCCCGGAACTCGTCCGACACCGCGAAATTGTCGGCGTTCCGTTGACAGCTCATCTTGTCCGCCTTTTCTCTTTGTCTCCGTGTGTGTGTGTATGTGTGTCGCACCCCGAGAAAACGAAACCGCGCACGTTAACGAATGCACACGCTACAATGGCATACGCCGGTAACGGGCTGGCCGAACGACGAGTCCCACCAAGCTGGTCCCCGTTATCACTCCGCGACAAATGTTAACGCGACAGCTCTTCTTCTCTCTCTCTCTCTCTCTCTCTTTCTTTCTTGTTCTCACACACTCTCTCTTTCTCTCTCTCTCTATATATATATATATGTGTGTGTGACTCTTGTCAGAAAAACGAGCACGAATATTCCTACTATCGCACGTACTACTCTGCTCTAGCGAGGCCAGGAGAACGTAAGCCCCACGCGTTCCGCCCACTTTCGCGCTGGGCCACACTATCGTCGCAGCTCTCGAACGCTATCCGGTCTCGCTGAACCGCCTTCGCCCCTTTCGTCACCAACTTTCAACGATTTTTTTTGCTATCCGACACTACATAAAGCTGCGCGCAACATACGTCGGGCCAAACCGAGGGATGCGACTCGGTCGCAAAGATGGCGACGATTTTCACGGCGCGGATCTTGACATTAGGCAGACGGATCCCGCTCTGGACATTTAACTCGCTATCTCCAGGCAAATTGAGCATCATCGACGGCCCCGAACATATAGATCGTAGACCAATAGTGAACACTGCGGGATAGACGCATCCGCTTTGTTGCACTCGCGTTATCGCTTTGATATGCACGGTCACGCTCGGCCAATGGTACTCTCGTATTTTACTGCAATCTTTCCGATGTCGTTCCTCTTATTGGTTCGGAAACGTTTCTATGGCAACAAGCACTGCGTAACTTATCTTACGAATCCATTCGTTTGGAATACGTGTAGTATTTCTGCGAATCGAGCAGCACACTTTTCTACATAGCAAACGAAGTATAACAATTGCAAATAATATTTGAAAAGTGTCCAACTCGATCCTTAAGGCTACTTCTCATTTGCACTGCGCCCGGCACTCTGTCGGTGTTTCCAGAAATCAATTTCGAGAGATTTGAGGATTGGAAGCAGTGCTATGTGGAATGATATACTCATGGCTTTAGTAAATCGCAACACGTGCACATTACAGGTACTCGATTACTGTAATCGATCTAATAACAATAAAATATGAAATGATTTCTGATCTGCACGCTTCACGGTCATCTAATTAGTTGTTACGAGTACCTGTCAGCAGAATTTCAATTTGACTTTGTCTTACGGCATCCGTGTACGAAGAATAACGAGCCCAGATATTTCAGGTTATACCAGTGTAAACAAAGATTTACAATAACTTATCGAATATGGCGGGAAAAGAGCAGTTCGATGAATTTTTGGGTGGATCTGAAAAATTGCCGAACGAGGTTCACGTCCTCAAGCTGGTTTCTTCGAGAGCTAGCGAAATTGCTGCGATGACACATTCTATAGGTGGGTCACGTGGTATTTTGTTTTCGACAGTGTTTCAATTGCGTTCTTATTCTTTTCGAATTTTATTACAGAAAATAATCAACAAATGAAACTCGTCTTTCAAAAACTGCCTGTGTATATGCGCAGACGTGTGATGTCGCACAATGCGAAGCGATTGCCGCGCCGATTGCGGGAAGCGCATTTGAATCAAATGATGAAATCCGGTTTGCCGCCAAAAACCAAAAGGCCGTCTCGCAGGTATCGCAGGCGACCGCGTAATTTGCTTTCGGAGTACAATCGGAGACAACGAAACAAAATTTGGCTGGAGACCCACATCTGGCACGCGAAACGCTTTCACATGGTGGAAAAATGGGGCTACAGGATCGCGAGTCACGCGAATGACAGATGCTTCAAGGCGACTTATCGCGCAGTTGCGAAACATTGTCTGATGCAGGATATCTCATACTATACGTGTGTTGAAATACGCGGGCCTGAGGAAATTCTGAAAGAGACCTTAAAGAACCATTGTAATCCGTTCGAGTTAACGTTCGCTGCAAAAGTCTTTATTTCCGGTACTCGGGAAGGCACTCTAATGTTTTTTAAACGAAATGGCTACCCCCAATTTCCTATTGGTCACGTCCACTTCCTGTGGCGACCGAGTAGCAATTCAAATTTGAAAACAATCTGGATTTGGGTACACCCATCGTTTTTCGACGATTTTTTAAATGAAATCATATCCAGTTTCGATTTTAAAGTGGACGACGTAGAGCCTACGAATAGTCAAGCTATGAAATTCAGTTCGTACAAAAATGATGAAAATTGTAAAATGATTGTGCACAAAAATACGTTGAACCGATTCCGCTTTTTCGGCCCACTGACGTTAAGAGTATTAACGGAGACGTTGCGATTGCCGAATGTCAATGAAAAATTTTGTTCTGCGAGTACGATCGAAGTTGAAGAAAATAGAATGGTTTGCGAGGAGCATAGTCAAGATAATAAATTATGGCATAAAGAGTATTATAGTAGCGAGGAACATTTAGAAACTTTGAAACTTCAACAACAGTTGTGGGAACTGTTGAGAACACTGAAATCGTCTAGTCAACTGCCACCAAATATCGTTCTTGGATTCACGGTTTTGGATCCGAGATTTTACCTGCCTGAGAAAAGAACAAAACCACAGTCTAATGTCTCGAAAATGATGGAATTAATGCCAGTGCCACCCACAAATGCTAATTCCACTCCAATATGGGATGAAGAAATACGACGGAAAGTTACTAAAACATGCGTAACAATTGGCACCATTAACAAGCTTAGGAGTAAATGTTTAGTCCCCGGTGTGAGTAACGACAAACATTTTAATGAGGAGATCATGGCCAAAATACCAATACTTTTAATTCAAAAACCAGGAGTTGGTAATACAGGTATATTCATCATCAGATATTATAGAAGGTTCTCAGATAAATGATCTAATTGATATAATTGCATTTACAGGTTTAAGTTCTGCCATAGACATAGTTTTACCAGCAGGTTGGGCAATGCCATTCTGGCTGGCTTGCATATTCCGTTGTGTAAGGGTAGGTGCACTCAGGGAATCGAAATCTATCGCGTTCGAGTATGATAATGTAAAATCGCCGGACACCAATGATCCAGACACGCCTGCTTATGCTAGGGAAGCATCGAGCATTAAAAAAGAATTAATAGACAAATATTTGCGCTACCCACCAAACAGACGGGTGAATTTTACAAAGCTCCGAATTGTTAACCCTTTCTATTGCGAATGGAGAACTTTAATGAAAGAATGGACAAATGTCGAAGACTTCTTCGTATTACGAAATCGTAAACTATTGCAATTGTTACAAGATAATTTAATCGCTGAAGAAAATAACAGAAGCAGACGGAATAAATTGCAGAGAACCAAATCAAGTCCCGATTTCGAAAATTCCTTTGAAAATAGAAATTGTTTAATCCGAGTCAAAGTTTCCCTGTTGAAGAAGGGATGTCCTAAAAGATTCGCGATAATATGTATGCCGACAGCTGAAGATATAAAGAAGTATAGAAATGATAGAAATTGGTCAGGACCGGTGGAAAAGCTGTATCCTGATCCAAACGAAGCTACTAGGAAAAGTCTAAGGAAAAACCATTCAGCGCTTTTGAAACGTTTAAAAAAGCAGAGGATACGCCATAGAAAAGCATTAGGCGATAAACTGAGGCAAATGTTGAACAATGATTTGCAAATCTTAAATTACGAAAACAGGAGAAAGAATTTATTAGAAGCAAGTCGTGAGGCTGTCAAAAACCAATCTGAAAAAATGTTGCAGCTGTATCTTCCAGATTATACTGTTGTAAGATATTCCTGTGATAGAGAGGTCATGGGATATGTAACAACAGGTGATTTTTCTTTTGCACAGGCGAAAGGCATAGGTTTAGGATATACAACGTTGAATTCACTCCTCGAACTGATTAATAAAAAATATTCCTTTGTCCTGGTTAGAAATACACAAACGAGGCAGTATAGAATCGCTAAATTGGAGGTGATCATTTAGCAAATAAGAATAATGCTTTTTTCTATTTTTTCATGTTTTTGTAAATAGTAATTTGTTATATACAGCGATTTATAATTGAACTGTGATTGTTAAATACATATACTGTTGACATATTTAGTAATATATTTTCTTTAATCACACACACATTGCCACTATCAGATATTATTTAATATCTAAATAAACCCTATAAAAGAAAAAAAACCGTATGTTTATCAATCGAAGTAATGGATATGATAAGGATACGGCTTGGTAAACGTTATGAAACCGCAGCACATGACTAAGGAAAAATCCGGTGATTGCAAACATATATATAAATTCGAGAACCTACGCCGGAATCGTTCATTATTACTTACTTGGGAGTTGGGAGTAGGTTAGAGAACGAAGTATCACAGCTAAATACGATCAATCCTCTTATTTCGGAATAAATTTGTAACAGACGTAGAAATGAAGCGTGTAGCTGTTGTAAGTATATTAAGAATTTAAACTTGTAATCATTGACTTATTAAATGGAATATTCAAGGTAACCGGTGGGAATAAAGGGATTGGTTATTCCATTGTGAGGGGACTTTGCAAACAATTCGATGGAATTGTTTATTTAACAGCCCGGGATGTCACTCGTGGACAAGACGCAGTAAAAGAATTGGAAAAAGAGGGTTTGAAACCAAAGTTTCATCAGCTAGACATTACTGATGAAAACAGTATCAGTAGTTTCCGCGATTATTTGCAAAAGACGCATGAAGGACTCGATATCTTAGTAAATAATGCTGCTATTGCATTCAAGGTGATCGAAGGCAAATATTTTCCATAGAATATTTCGTGAAAATATTTTATCTACATAATATATTTTTGAATATACAGGTCGCTGCAACAGAATCATTTGCCGTGCAAGCCCAAGAAACCTTGAAAGTGAATTACTTTAGTTTAAGGAAAGTATGTAACATACTTTATCCATTATTGAGACCTCATGCACGTGTGGTGCATGTTTCAAGTTCTGCTGGCCGTTTGTCACTGATTCCTAGTGAATCATTGAAGAAACGCTTGTCCAATCCAAACCTTACAGAAGAAGAATTGGACAGCATTATGCGTGACTTTGTAAAGTAAGTTGAGATATTCCAGTTGCGAATACACCAGCAAGTAACTTGTGGCATATTTACTTAGTAACATAAATTACTAGACTGCGGAAGTTTATGCAATTTTTAAGAAGGGGGAACTGAATAGAATATTATTTTCAGCAGTAATAGCCTTTGTAGATGTGAAATATATCAAAATTTTACTAAATTCTGTCAAAGGATCCGGTCTGGCATTTTTTTTAACATTTCCAGAAGGCCATAAATGGATAAAGATCTGCAGACTAATAATTACTTTCGCATAACACTACTACGCATTTTCAGAGCTGCAGAGGCAGGCAATCATTTGGAAAAGGGTTGGGCCAATTCCACGTACGTCGTCAGCAAAGTTGGAGTATGTGCTCTAACCAGAATCCATCAAGCTATGTTTGATTCTGATTCAAGAGAGGATCTTGCTGTGAATGCTGTGCACCCTGGTTATGTTGACACTGATATGAGCAGCCACAAAGGAGATTTGACACCCGACGAGGGTGCTGTAGCTCCTATCTATTCTGCATTGTTACCAGAAAACACAGACATCAAGGGTAAATACATCTGGTTCGATAAATCACTGGTAGAATGGACAAAGGACGCGTAAATGCACAATCGTAATTTTTCGTTTGAGATGAGAGGTACCACATGTATTATATACATATATCCAACACGATGCAACATATTTTGTACACAATAAAAAATTATGTATTTTGGTATAATATGTAAATTTAATTTACATAGTGTTTTCTTATTTATTTTCGTAATAAATAAATCAATGATTTCTTTAAGCCTAAAGACTTCATGAGTTATCTAGCTTGCACTGCTGCCTCTTTGCGAGCAGCATCTTGCAGTAACTGCGTGTCCACTTCGTCTCCTGGTAATTGTACATAACGTACCACTGATCCACGAATGAAACAGTTTTTTACTGACAACTGAAAGAAAATATTTTGCGTTGCAATGGATGTTTTAATTGCGTTTTAACAATTGTAGGAGTTACAAACCATGTGAGGATATTTATCCGGATCAGTCACGCTTATATCGGTTAGTTTTATGTTCAGGTACTGATCAACGGAGTGTAGAGTACCGCAAATGCTAAAACACAAACATTTAAATTAGTTTCATGAAGAATACTTGTGCAGGTACAAATGGGATCTTTATTATTATATAAGTTACCTGAGATCATTTTTTAATTCTACGACAACGTCCTTGCCGACGAGGGATTTAAAAAACGAGTAGAACAACTGCAAAAAATATTTCGAGGTTACTTAATCTATTAAGAAAACAAAGGTTAACCCGCCAAAACGGTAAAAAGTAAATTCACCATTCTTGTTCAATGAAAGCGTTCAATATCTATGGATATCTTCCGATCGTATTATTTAAACAACATAATGCGAATAGGAATCTACGAATCTAAGCAAAAAGCCACTGTAATGACAATTTGTTTGTAAATGTCACTGCGGCACTGCGCACGTTGCCGAATGAGTTTGTCAATGTTTGTCAACCAATGAATATTCTCGATTGTTCTGTATAACTTCCACTTATTTATATAGAAATTATTTCATTTATGTACACAATAAAACGCTGTACGATTACGGACAAAATTACGAACAACGATAACACGCATTGAAAACCGCTCTATAAAACATTTCGTTTGTTGCTTCCGTTGATTGGATGCGTCCAAGGGTTCTTGCAACGCCACCAATCGTTCTTTGCAGTCTTTGCACGTTAACGAACGCTGAAAATCCCTGTTACCGTCCACTTGTTCGTGATACAGTAAAGAGCAGTAGACATTATTTGATCTTTAGTCTCATTGGTCAGTAACTTGTTATTGCGGCGGTGCTGCCTCGAAACCGGTGACAAGGAATCAACATTATCATCTTTATCCAATCTTGGTCTTTATCAGTCTTTATTCTTGTCTAAGGATCGAATTGGTGGGGGTAAAAACGCGACGTTATAGAGACTATCTCGCTTAGCCGATAAGAAGCGTTGTGCCATCAAGGTTGGCTTTTCAATAAACTTTTGTTAAAAGCTATTTTCGCGTGCGATCGATCTTGTACGGAGTTGTAACAGTAACAACAAGAAGTTCGTTGAATTATTTACGGAATGAAGCAACTCGCTGCTTGTACAGGAAGATCGCCGCTCCGCGGTTGGTAACAGAAGGGCGTTGACATTTAATCAGAAAGGCGAAACGAGAAGATACGTTTGTGACATTAATTCGCCAGTAGCAACCCGATCGGACTCGCCGTTGCACTCGGTCTCCTATGTATTAATCGGGAAACATGTCAATTAATTTAACGAAAAATAAAGACGCCTTGGTGGCCGCCTGGCACAGCGTAGTCGACGATAAATCGTCTACTGACTGGTAGGCTTGCATCTATCATCCTTCACTCATATATTCTCTCGTTCCCGGCTGTGCACTAACATCACGGAACGTACGCGTTTGTTCAATTAAATCCCCGAAGTAAATAGCATCTCTATATTTAGACGCCACACTTTTTACCGTATAGCTCTTCTATAAATACCGCTAGGCGCAAAATTATCACCTACTGTCATAAAGCTCATGTTTTCTAGGTTTCCGTGTACACAATGAGTTATTGTACAGTTTAGCCGGAATAAAGAATGAATGCTACTTTTTCGATCAATCGGAACGTTACGTTTTTCAATTAGTTTCTATGAACTTTATAAACAATCAATGATTATCGGCTGCTTTCCACCATTATGGTTGCAATTTGTTTCCTTCTGCTTTTGTTTCTTAAATGTAATGTTAATGCAAATCTTAAACAGGGCTGTATTTGGATATGAAGGACAAACTAACAATTTAAAGGTTGTCGGAACTGGGAGTAGTGGATTGGAGGAGATGATTGACCATTTAAACAGTAGTCATATCATGTATGCCTTTTGTCGAGTGATAGACACTAAGACAAGCCTGCCAAAATGTCTGTTGATCAATTGGGTAAGGATCCGATAGTACTGAGCTGTATACGTTTACAGTAGGACTCTTACCGTTACTTAGATCCAGAGGTATCTAAATTATTGAAAAGCCTATTAAGAGGCTTATAGATAAAGCTTTCATTTGAAACCTGGATACTTAGGTATTTAGATTCAAATTTAGATACATTATATCAAATTTGGATTAAGATCTTGAGTACATGTGTATGGAGTTCATGGTGTATATTCAAACTTGCATCTTTGAATTACAACTCTATTTATTTCAGCAAGGGGAAGGCGCTCCCATAGTGAGGAAGGGAACATGTGCAAATCATATTAGAGACGTAGAAAAATTACTGAAAGGTGCTCATATAACAATTACAGCTCGTTCTGAGGACGATGTGGAAGTAGACTCTATTATGGAGAAATTGGCCAGAGCAACTGCATCCGCGTATAAATTTAATGAGCCCAGAGGGGAAAACGAAGGGAATGCAGGGCCAGTTGGTACCACATATCGAAGGTGTGACTCGCATTGTTGTTATAAAGTCACAAGTTATGTATCTCTATGAGAATGATGCATTTTACAGAGTAATCCCCGAGCAAGAGATCAACGCGATCGAGCGCGATCAATTCTGGCAGAAAGAAGAGTTGGAGGAAAAGAAGAGATTGGAGCAGGAACGTATCAAGTCTGAGAAAGAACGTTTACGGCTTGAAGAGGAAGTTAGGAAGAGGGAGGAGAAGGAAGCGATGCTTAGAGAACAGCAGGTAAGCGTTGGGTAAACCTGCAGAACAGCTACCTACCCTCCGATTTCGTCGGTTTTTGAAAATGTTGATATATCTCGGGTTCTTGCACACCTCTAGCTATAATTTACAATCCTCGATGATCAACATCGGAAGTTCTGCTAACGCGGTTTCAATGTTTTTACAGGTCACTGCGAAAGAGAACTCAATAGCGCGACAGAAGTTGGCAGAACAACGGGCGGAGGAAGCGTACAACAAGTGCAATCGAGTAGCGCCGAGTCAGTACTATAATAGCGAGGTCGACGACCAGCATAAATCGCGAAGCGAAGAGCTGCGGCTGCAAAGGAGTAAAGAGACACAAGAATTAATTGCTCAAAGAACGATAAACGCGCGAGCTGTGTTCGAGCAGAACTCTGCTGCCGGTCAGATGAAGTCTAGCTCGGTGCAACAACAATATGTACAAAAGAATAGTCACGTGGAGGCGGCTAAGAAGGCGCTAGAAGAGAGTCAGCAGAAGGAGATAGCTCACGCTAATGCACAGGAAGAAATGAAGACTGAAGTAACTAAAACAAACGACACGGAGGAAACGGTTGCGGAGGATTCTGCTGCAAGCATACCGGAAACGCCAACGGAAACGCAGCCTGTAGCATCTGAAACGAGCGAGCCGCAAGAAGAGGTCGAACAGCCATCAGCGACGAAAGAGGCGGTCACCGAAGAGAACGAATTGTACAGTCAAATAGACAACCAGTACATGTATTTCGATATCAACAATGAAGGAATGATAGCGAGGGCCTTGTACGACTATCAAGCAGTCGACGGTACGGAGATCACTTTCGATCCCGGTGATATTATCACGCACATAGAGACCATCGATGAAGGATGGTGGCAGGGTCTCGGGCCTGGTGGAATCTTCGGGCTCTTTCCTGCGAATTACGTCGAAGTTATCAAATACGATGAACCACGATAAGGAACAGCTTGCGAACATAGAATATCTTTTCTTTCGTTCGAAAATGAAACAGTACTTGCTTTTTTGCATACAAAATGTGATTCAGATATTAATTTTTTTTTTAGTAACTTCGTACTTTCTTTCTGATAAGTGAATACGCCGTTTCGAGGGCATAGGTACATTGGTACTCTAAAAGATAAACGTATAGCACGTACACGTTTACAATGAGAGAACAGTTATTACGTTTTAAGTATTTGATGCACGCTCATTAACGCAGGAATTTCGTATTTCTAACGATAATTGCAGAAACAAGATTTTAAACTTTGATAGTCTTACAATGCCAATACATATACAAATGGCGAAGTACGTCTTCCCATGTTTACCGTCACGTCGAAAATTGAATTAGCCGTAAACGAAATATATGTCTTTATAACATCCTCTGTCGGAGACCGACGCAATGGTAAAAAATAGTATATTTAATGAATTAGCGGACACCCTTTAAATACATTTACAAAGTACATATTTAGGAACATGTTTAATTCTCTAAATAAATACTTAAATTTGTTATAGTAATCCCTGTGTGGTGTTCTAGCTTCAGTGCAATGATCCCCAGTATTTTAAGTGATTTTCGTTCGAGCCTTTAATTTATTTGATTTTATACTTTGGTGCTGGAATATATGTATTAACAAACGATCTCAGTTTGGTTGTATTAAACTTACTTTACTATGCGATATAGAAATTTTTACAGGTAAGTGATCGTACTGAAATAAAATAGAATCATAATATTAACGTTGTACAAATAAATATAAGTGAAATCATCTGCGGTAATTTTGATTTTGATTGCCACCACCGCTGCCTCCCGCGTGACTTAAAAATGCCAGATGGCCTTTTGGACATTTGTTGGCGTAGTGACCTTTCGTTCCGCATTTGTAACAGGTCACCTCTTCCAGGGGTTTTTGTGGTCCTCGTGGAGGTGGTCCATTGTGCATGTTCATATGATGTGTCGCATGGGAATTGCCTTCTATTTCTTGTCTGACTTGAGCTTCTCTTACATCCGGTGGCATTTTGTTACAGTAGATAGCTTTGTGGCCACCTTCCCCGCAGAAATGGCATGTAATCATTACTTTCTTTCCTTCCTTTGGTTGCATGTCTTGCACAGCTGGCAATTCAAATCTCGGACTAAAAGCATCAAAAAGCAATGCATGAGTTTTGAGTCGATGAAGCTAGACAACAAGCTGCGCAGAAAGATGATGAACTTACTGCATGAATTTACAGTTTGGTCCGTCGGGACAGAAGCCTGCTAAATACGCCATACAAAGGACTCTTCTTACATGTCTGTGTCTACATAATGGTCCGTGCCTACAGAATCCACGATCGTACCACGGACAATCTCTGACTTTAGTCTCTGGGTCGATGTGCAAGAACGGACATTCCTTATTGTGACAGGCATCTAACAAATCATAATTGATTTAAACACACCTATACTGGGGAAACTTAACACTGTCAGAGAAAGAAAAGCGTTTGGTATCTCTCTAAGACACGGCTGTTGGAAGATTGTAGGTACCCGTGGAAATAATAATGAATAGCATAATACACTTACTAAACCTAGAATAGAAGTAACATTCTGGCATTTTCGTCATGTCATATTCGTGTAAAAATTCACACTGATCGCCCTTTTTACAGAGTCCTCTTAACCAATGTTTACAAACGATCGTGCGGTCTCCTCGGACGTGCCTAAACGGGCAAGAAGCTCCTTTAATGCATGTGCCTCTGGGATAAAATTGACATACCGCAGCGGTGGATTCTATAAATGATAGTAAGATAACAATTAGATAAATCGAAGGGACAACAACCAAGCACCGTAGGCGTCAAATTAAAAAAGATCGAGGAAATTGTTAAGAATTCGGAACGTGACAAAGTGAAATTTAATGAATTTTATTCGATTGTACATGGAAATTAGACAAGTTTAGCGTGTTCCTGTTACATTCGCTTCGTTTGTGTTTCCCGTTGTATAACCTAAAGGGAGAGATTTCGCTTTATAACAATTACGTACTGTCCATTCCAGTAAATGGTAAAGGAAGTGCCCCATACTGTTCGTCGAGAGCAACTTCGATGTCGAAGCGCATATGATCCACATTCGCGACTATGCACTCCATTATTATTTCAAATCTTGCAACAATCACAGTCAAGTTTACTCGTCCGCCGCCTACACATCAACTAAACACTTGTTCGTTCGCTGCCAAACCGATCCACACTGAAATTTTTATTTCTCGATACGACTACACATCTCCCGCTTACTTCCACCGACTCTACATTCAGAAATATGATTTATTTACACTGTTTATTGGTTAAATGAAACAATCAAAACTCCAACTTTTCGTACACATTCTTCTTCACGTGTGCTGATAATACTGCGGGCGTATATTGTAGCTCGCAATGCTCGCATTGGCAGACAACATTTTTTAAGCGCCATCTTGTGGTGGAGCTAGAAAATATGAAAAACATTTGAATATCCTGGTAACCGCTCGAACACTGAATTTAAATTAAAAAAAACAAGTAACGGATTACCGTAAACATTGTTGATTATGGTTTTTTAGAAAATAGTCTGCCAACGGGTACAGGAACTCTATAAAAAACTATTTAGCGGTGGAAGGCACAAACCAAACCACGTTTGAATTTAAAGGAAAATATAACTCATGAATCTGGGCATATTAGTGAGATTTGAGTATACTCAAAATTACCATGCACAAAAATTACTATGAGGTGCTTTAAGTATTCGTGGATGTATATATATATGTATAAATATTCAGTATTCGAAAATTAAATACAAATATTAAATACAAATTGTATTCGAAGCTTCTCGAATACATTCTCGGCGAATACAAAAGTATTTAAATATTTTTCGAATATAAGATACTTTCGTATTCGAATCTTCGAATAAAGAATACAAATTTTGTATCTTTTATTAATTTGTATTTAAATACAAAATTTGTCTCCATCACTGCTTTACCTTATGTTATATTATAAATATGTTATCTATATAAATAAAATGAAATGCTGTTCGTTGGTAACCGCATCACATGAGAACGGCTTGACCGATTTGGCTAATATTTTTTTTTTAATGTTCGTTATAGTCCGAATAATATTTTTACGGGGAAAAAAATTGGAAGAGTTGCCCGGAAACATGAAAAATTCGGGAAAAAATGAGGCCATCCACACCGCGACCGCTGTGAGAGGGCCACGACGGCGTCACCTACCGCGGCCACCGCCAGATGGACAACGCGACGTTGCGAATTTCTCACAAGCAAAGTGTCGCGCGGGCGGTATTAAAAACAGCAAACCTATGAGGGCTGAAAGCTACCTTGAAAAATGCGTTTCCACCATTGACTCAATCATGTGTCAAATGGAGGCATTATTTAAAGCGACGATAATATAAAGGCGCTATTAACCCACTCGAATATATGCATTTAGTATGTTTCGGTGTCGTAAAAAGAATGCTATTTGCTTGGGTGTGAGGGATTGGTTGTGCCGAAGTCCAAGCAGTGATGCCAGAAATGCGCAACATTTCACGCGCATGCGCCACGAATAGCCTCAGTATACTAAGATTCTCAATGAAATGGGGTACCTTGAGTACCCCGCAGAATTTTAAAAAATTTATATGATTTGATTCTGAAAAATGAATGTATAACAAGTGTATTTGTGTATATTTTGTAACTAGTAAAGACCACGCCCTGGAGTCTTTTTGTGCGGTAAGATTGTTTCGGTACATTCTCGTCAATATAACTGCCTCAGGGCTCTGCTACCTCATCATAGATACGTTACTGTTTGTTGCGCATTTCTGGCATCACTGGATCCAAGTTACGAGCCCTCACGATCGCTTGTGCCCTGGTCAGAATTGTCAGAATCAAGGATTATTTGCTGACTGGGTATGCGTTAGAAGACAAATAAGACAGAATATTTTTAAATAATTGTGTCATATTATATATCGTTCTTGTCTCGTAAAATATGTAACAAGCAGTGTAAATTGATGTACGGAAATCAAATGAACAAGTCAAGTGTTTCATACGTTTTACTTTATTTCCAACCGTTTTATATGTATAACTAGATACATGGACGTAAATCACAGCACAACTCAAGGTTGTATAAACATTTATGCATTCGTTGGGAATAATATGTACATGTGACAAATACTTACGCGATTCACGCGATTGCTTTTCGAACCAAATGCCATTTCAATTACACTTCAAATCGTTCTTTTTCAAAACCCAAGAGCAACTTAATTTGGAACATAACCGAGCAAAACCTACATCAAAATTGCTTGAAAACATTGCTAATGTGTCAGACACCAATCTTCATTTCTGTCTGCTATTTTCAGTTTGCAATAAACGATTAAGAGAACGAGATCAATTAAATCAATTAAAGAGTACAAGAATTCACAACAACAGCAAATATCAAACAGACTTCAGGTTTTTCAATAATTTCATCCACTTTTCTGATGATCGTGCTAAGACTTAGTAATTAAGTGATCGTAATCCGGCTCATGCTCCCCGTCTTTGCTTTGATAAATCAACGATTTGAACTCTACGTGAAACGAAATCATCGGGGATGTGCACAGATTGTTTTTTCAACGGCTTTTTTTTAACATGTACAATCATTTCACGTTGAATCGGCGAGCGTAATTCATAATCGAAGTAGAAGTGAAGCGAAGATTCGTTCGTTCAGTCAACGATCCATGATCTACGATCATCCTCGTTCGACGAAACGCGAACAAATCTTCGAAAAAGATTTTTCTCACAACCAAGAACAGAATTGATTTCGAAATTTGTCGTCCGTTGTTCGTCGAGGAGTTTAGGCGTTTCGTTCCATTTTTGGTAAGCTCCGAGGAAACGGCGCAACAAGAACATTTACAAAATAACCATACACCTGTGTATACGATATATAATGTATATATATATCCTTTGTATATGTACAAAAACTTGTGTATACGAAATCTTTTTGTTTAAAGATCATAAAAAATATCGTCGGAAAGAACAGCTGTTTGCGAGGACGAGAAGTTCGTTTCTGGGAAGCGATACCGTCGACATGTGCTCGGCCCTTTTCCGCAAAAACGCTAATAAAATATTTACTGAACAGCAAGAACCATTCAACGATTTATGCTCCCAACCGTTTGCTCGTAAATCTTTTCGAAATAATTCAACAAACAATCGCAAACATTATATGTACTATAGTCAACTATAGTTTCTTCAAGAAACCAGTTCACTATTTTAGTAAATTGCGGATCTTTCTGCAAAATTAAAATTGTCTGCAGTCATTGCAAGAAATAAAAGCCAGATCATCTTCTTCTTTTTTAAAAAATAATTTTAATAAATTGGGAATATAATACATCGACGTTCTTAAATGTGAAAATCATTTTTGTCGTAATTGTATCAAATTCGCAGGTTACTGACAAGTAATATATACTCTGCTAGTCGGCGCCATCTTTCGTAACACTTTACTCACCGGAGGTCTATTAAAAATCTTCTTATCAATAATATTTCCAACAGAAATGATTAGATTTTATTACCAAACGTTTCTTGTTGTTTCAAGATTGAAATTTTCAGTAATTATACATCGTACATCTTTAAAAACTACGAACCAACCACCGGTGGGTAACGTGTTCAGCAAACTATGATTAAAGTAAGCTTATCAAAAAACGTTGGTGCATCGAACACAGTGAACAATAAATCTATGTTCTTGGTAAGACTTAATTATCTTGGTCGTGCAACGACCAATCTTGAGAAACGAAGTTGATCAGTGTCAAATCAGAAGCGAAAAGAATGATTCTTCCTTTTGTACTGTTCAGTAACGATTTTATAATATTCATCGTTGAGACACATGGCACGTTGGTTCTTCTTCTTCTTCGAACCGATTCGCAAGAATTTCGGGGACCGTGCTTTTATTTTTGCGACATGAACGTTGGCACTAGATTGCTTCGGTCGCAGAGATGGAGCTCGGAGAAAAGCGATTGTCGAAAAAGGATAGAATTAGAATTACCCGAACGCAATATCAAGCGGCATGCATTCAATTCCTGTGCTCGAGAAGAAGTGTTCTGAAATTGTGCTTTAGTCTCGTAAAACCTAGACGCGTCTATTTTTCAGCGACCCTAACGCGCTATCGATACAATTGTAAACCTGGCTTTTACCTATCGACTAGCAGAAATTGTTCCTCGAATGCGTTTCCAACTGTATGGTATACTATTAACCCTTAGCACTCGAATGCTGACTCTGTAACATTATTCAAAATATTGTTTTTACACTATGAAATATATAGGTATATCTAATCACTTACTCAACATTTACATAAAATTTTAAAAAATTGTAGGGAATTGAAATATTCTAGGTCGGAAGAAATATTTAATTTTCGAGTACAAAGGGTTAAACAAGAGAACATCGTGCCAATATATTTTACACAAATTGAAATATCTTTTTCCTTATCTAAATGGTTCTAATAGACTGCAGATCCCTATGTAAATTCACAAATCTGTCGAATAAATTGTATAATAATTGTATTGGGTACGAAAATGAAATATTACGTTCTATGGTTAGAATTGTAATGATTAGACTGCGGATTTTGATGCAAAATAAAAATGATCTGCATCAATTGCAAGGAACAGTGGACATACTCAAGTTCATTCCAAATTCTTTTAATCTCTTTACTGTATTAAATAATATACACATTCATTTTTGTCATAAATTCATTTAATCCGCAGTCTGATGATAATGCATTTATCATTTTAATGAGTCCATTGATGTCCTATTAACATCTATTACACAAGCAATGGGTAAATTATTACTGCTGTTCATTTTATCGATAAATAAGATTGATACAACAAAGCGAAAATTATTTATGACTCCGTTTAATCATTAATTTCAATAAATTCTGGTTTGTATCACATAAACTGCGCAAACTCTGCAGTCAATAGTTTCGATTAATTTTGTGGCTATTGTAAAGGAACAATGCGTCGCACATATGATCACCGAGAAATTCGTTAATAATAAAGCAATTCTACACTGTTTTCGGAAGTGAAACTTAGTCTCACTGTCAAGATGATCGAATACAGTGGCGCAGCTATTCGAGCGGACGGATAAGGGATGTCTTCATTTCCGAAAGCGAGAGAAAGTTTCTTAAACAGGCTAGAAGTCGTCTAATCACTAAAATACTTTCGTGAATGGTACTCTAGACTGAAGTTAAGTAGTACTGGTAGTGTTAACTCTTAAACGTTAATGGTGTTTAAAGATCGAAACTCGTTTACTGGGTGCACGAAGGTGAATCGCGAATTCGTTTAAAATCGTGTGCCGCCAAATAGGGACAATAGTTGTGTCTGTATGTTAGCGGAGCGAGTATCGTTTTAATAAATACTTAAACGGCGAAACGTTCTCTACCAACGATAATTAAGCGTTAATAGTAACATTGTAAAAACTTCCGGCAGCGTGCCGGAACGATATAGTTAAATAGATTTATATGTATATTCCAATGGCGGCGAGGAACAGCGCTGAACAGACATGGCCGCCATTTGGAAAAATTATTTAGAAAATAGCCTGTTGGTGTGCGCGTTCGAAAATCGATAAGTACAGAATATTTCAACTAGCAATGATCACGGTCTTCCCAGAAGGGTTAAGTAACAAACGCGAGCGTATTGAGAACGAACGTTAAGTACTTCTGCGTATTCTGTCGAAAATAAAAGATGTACTCGTTGGTTTAGTAAAAAGAAAACGGTATTATGTACAACGTGAATTGTCGTTTTGCATAGCATGATTAAAATACGTACACGCGAGGAGCGAAGCAGTCGACTGTCGTAAAACCAACAAAATGTCACACGATCGCCTGTTAAAACGGTAAAACGCGTCGAGTGCACGTGAGAGATTCGTGAGAAAGAGAGAGGCAATTATCGTTACATTTCAATTAAAAGACGTTAACTTATCACAAATACAACCGCACGAACCATAAATGTATGTATATCTACAGGGTGGTCCATCAGAAATGGAATTTCCTATCGCCTCTTCATCGAGCCGTTCGGAGGAGCTTCCGCCCGGGAAAATCAAAGACGAGCGTTTCTTTTTCAGATGGAACCGTGAATATTCCTCCCAGTGGAATTTTGTCAATTTCTTTCTGCTTGAGGGGCAGAAATCTATCAAATTATAGATAAAGGTGATAAACTAATAAAATGAGATAAAACAGCTTTTGAATTAGTATTCAGCGTCAGAAACATAAAGGAATCAGTTTAAAATATTCTCTGTGATCAAATTCATTATGATCAGTGTCGTCTGATTAAATTATAACATTACAAGGACGAAATAACATCGTATCCGAAATTCCAGAAGGAGAAAGCGGCAGTTCCACGGCAAGCGACGCGGGTCCCCCTAACACTTAACCACCGTAGACTATAAATTTCAACTATTGTGCACGGGTAGGCAACATTTGTAACGTCAACAGAGATAATTCGATGTCTGATTAACCACACCGTTCGTCGCCAGTTCGCTGAGGAACGTCGTTTCCCCCAATGTCTCCTGGAACCGTAGCCTTTCCTCGATTCCCTATCACGTAGTAAATGACAGCGTGTAGAAAACTGCGGTATGTACACATCATTGGTCTTCCAAACGCACAGCAGTCAACAACATTGAGCATTGGGCAGATACATATTATACACGTAGTCGTTGATTTTTTAGGAGTGTCGTCGTACGACTTGGAAGACTCCGCCGACGATACTGCTAGGTTTATCGAAGTGCAAACAGAAAGCGGTCGATCCATTTTGATCCTTCCAACTATAAAGTGTTGATTGGCGAACACCCTGAGTGCATTCTCCTCGTCGGGAAACAAAGAAAGGGATTTTTTCTCGTTCGTTCAGAGTTCTATCCCTCTATCCCTCAATCCCTCGATCCTCTCAACCAGTCAGAGTTAAATCGTGCCGCGTTCATCACTGGTTTCTTGTCGGTATCTCGTTGCGGGAAGATACCCTTTTCAGGAAGACTCCTTTCGGGACTAGGACTAGGACTAGGCGATGAACTTGGCGATCTGGAACTGCTGGAACTCGAGCTCGAGCTCGATCTTCTTCTCTTAATCTGCTCTAGACGCGTTTGATGCTCGTACAGAGGTCCTCGGATGATCTTCAAGGTCGTCTCCAACTCGTATGCTCTGTCCTTCAGACTGTTGTACAGGTCGATGTCCAGACCGGCTTCCCTGGCCTTCTTGTGCAAAGCGATCAGGTGTCGTCTGTTCAGCACGTCCGGCAGCATGTATTCCTGAGGATTAATATCCATTTGTTAATATAAAGTCGCTTTCCTCAACCAGGGTTAATTACGTCCAGGATTTCTTGGTTTTAGGAACGCCGACCTGTTTAGTTAAAACGAAGTAGCAGAACCAAGCCATCGTGGTGCCATAAGTTACGAAGTAAGTGACCGGCTCCATGATGTCCCACGAATATTCCCACCATGTTAGCCTAGCCAATCCGCTAAATTGGACGGACATCAGGACCAAACACATCCAGATGAAAATGTTTGCTCTCCTGGCAGCCGTTGTTTCCAAATCCAGCAGCTTCTGCAACAAAAAGCGACCCGAAAACGTTTTCTTTTAGTCTGTCAACCATAATCCCGCTACGAGGTCGCTGAAAAAATTTGGCAGAGAGGTTAACATTTCTAACTTTATCTATTTTATTCCCTCAGCTTGTATAATCACTCTTTACAATACAAAAATGTCTAAAGGCGGTGAAATTGAACTTTTGACAATTTACTTTATGATTGAGCAATTCTTCTAGCTTTTGGAAACATTTTCATTTAGAGGATGGAAAAGAATACATCAAATTCATCTAGAAAGATAGATAAGGATCAGAGAGTGCATCCGAGCATTGTCTGCGGAGAAGTTAAAGTACATAATGAACCGTCTTTCCATTGTTAACATTTACAGTTAATATTTACAGTTCTGCAGTTTCAGGAGGGTCCTGACTAAGTAAAACTTTTGCATCGACGCTACCGTTCGCTTCGGATCTCTCGCAACCGTGAAAAGAGAAGCTTAGAACGTTTCTACTATTATTATCATTATCATCGTTTCGTTTTGACTTCCCTCCGTTACGAGTTTCAGTTACATACTTTGTATATCGCGTCGCTGATTCCTCCGTTCTCCTTTTAATTATCTTTTGAAATGAATACCTGTTCCCTTAGAGCCGTGGTTACCATTATCAAAGCAACTTTTTGATTAAGTTTTTGATTAAAATAATTAGCAATGTAGGAAATTACGAATTATGAATGTAGCAGCTTATTCATGCCCGTGGAAATTTTACAATATTGCGGAGATTATTAAATTTAATGATGGATACGGTATAATTAACGCTTGCAAGGTAAAGTAATCTGTTTTCATAGCGTTGCGTTCGATCGGACGGAAGGTTTGCTAATTTGCTACGTGGAAAACAAACGAATAATTTTTTCAAGGTGTTTTTTATATTGAATAATGTGGAACGAGCTGTGCAACTGATTCGGCAAAACCAAAACAGCCTCTAGGCCGGTCGATACAACGTTTTATCGGATCGTCCGATCACGTAAGGGTTGGTGAACGCATCGTCGATTTTGAGATACGCTCGTGGTCGCCGCTTAGGCTGCCCGTTTCGCATCCATTATCCTCCGGTTATTATCGATCGTTGGCGGAGGGAAAGGAGATGGTGGAATGCGAAATGGAAAAGAAACGAGCCGATGCGTATTATATAATTAGAAATACGAATGGCGTGCGGGCTCTCACGGCGTTCTGTTACGACGATACGTGAATCGCTTTTCGGTAATCAGGCTTTGAACGCGAACACAGCGTTAATTACCCGGTCGCGGCCGTACGGTAACGCCGGCGATGATTAGACGAACTCCGTGAAAAATTAATTCACCCAGCGAGGAGAAAACGAGCGATAAAAGATCGCCGCCCGCGCAACGCTGCTGTTTTGTTGAATAATACGCGAGCGCGCGTGCCGAACAACGGAATGCTAATCGCATACTCTGGTGCCTTAGGCTTCTGTTCAATGGAGATACCGGTGGTTTGTCGGGAATGTGTCTATCGATTCCGTTCGGGGTCTCAAAGGGGGTTGAAACGACGTCGATTTCCCGGAAACAATTCGTTTAATTAAGTTCAGCACTTGTTTCTAGATAATTAACACTCGATGCGCTGTTCTCGGACACTTCTCAGCTGTGAAGCGTTAAGGATATTTTGTCGCTTGTTAATATTCAAAATTTATTTATGGTTCGGTCACCCAACTCATGTGGATTGCTAACAAATTTTTAAACGGATTATTTTGAATAGTTTAGGGGATGAGGGTTAAATCTAGAATACGTAGGGGTGGTTTTTATATCGGAACATGAAGCCCGAAGCGCAGTATGTTTGACAAAATAATAAAAGTGCACCGCAGTTAGTTGAATGCAACAAGCACCAATATTCGCATCGTGTTTGTACAAGGGGATGAAACCGTACTGTCTCACAAAGAAAATCTATACACAATAGAAAGATCGTAAATTTGCTTTCATTCTACTGCAAACAGCGTTGCTCCCAGCTATACCTCAATCCCGTTTTGTATTCATTGCGACAGGAGGGATGAAACAAACAATATCTCTGGAGAAGTGTGTATACGTATTCTATTTTGGACGTGACGTCCAATTGTGAACTAAAGTTTGAAACTCACGATTCAACTCTATGTCTCTAGATATATGAATAAAATCGATATTATACATATGGCGAGAGAATTTCAGATCTGCTTCTGTCTCTCCGAACTGAACTTGAACTGTATTTACCAGGTACGTAAATGTGAAACCGGAATTTGCCCATAGGTGGCTCTAGCTGCCAATATAATTACCGTCAAACCGCGTCATTGACGCCATTTTCTTGTTTTGACATCTGGTAAAGATTTTCAACTCACAACCATACAAGTATCATAAAACAGCATAGTTTTTAATAACGTTGAACATGTAGAATTTTGCGCCTGGAAACTACGATATGCGGACAGCATTGACTTCTGTTTCAATTTGAAGAAAAGTCGAAGCTTACGGTGAGCATGCTCTTGGTAAATCACAGTGCTTTGAGTAGTTTAAAAAATTCAAAAATGGCGATTTTGATGTGACAAACGAGGAACGTGGAAGACCACCGAAAAAGTTTGAAGACAGCGATTTGCAAGCATTGTTGGATGAGGATGACGCTCAAACGCAACAACAACTCGCGGATCAATTAAATGTGACACGAGAAGCCGTCTCCATACGTTTGAAAGCCATGGGAAAGATTCAGAAGATGGGAAAATGAGTTCCACATGAACTGAATGAAAGACAGCAGGAAAACCGAAAAACCACTTGTGAAATGCTGCTCGCCAGGTACAAAAGAAAGCCATTTCTTCATCGAATTGTGGCTGGCGATGAGAAGTGGATATATTTCGAGAATCCTAAGCGTAAGAGATCATGGGTAACTCAAGGCGAACCATCAACATCGACTGCAAGGCCAAATCGCTATGGACGGAAGACAATGCTCTGTGTTTGGTGGGATCAGAAGGGTGTGATCTATTATGAGCTGCTAAAACCTGGCGAAACCGTTAATACTGAACGCTCTACCGACAACAAATGATCGATTTGAATCAAGCTTTGCGTGAAAAACAACCGGAATATCAAAAAAGGCAATACAAAGTGATTTTGCTTCATGATAATGCACCATCACACACAGCAAAACCGGTGAAGGAAACGATTGAGGCGTTTAGTTAGGAAATACTTTCGCATGCGGCTTACTCAACAGACTTGGCTCCATCCGATTGTTACTTATTTGCATCGATGGGACACGCACTTGCTGAGCAGCGCTTCACATCTTACGAAAATGTACGAAAATGTACGAAAATGGCTCGATGACTGGTTTGCCTCAAAAGAGGAACAGTCTTTTTGGCGTGGCATCCACAAATTGTCAGAGAAATGGGAAAAATGTGTAGCTACCGATGGGCAATACTTCGGATAAAATATTTTGTATCATTGTCATACAATAAACGTGTATTTTCTATACAAAAATTCGAGTTTCATATTTACATGCTGGTATTGTCACGCCAGGCAGAAAAACGTGTATAAAATGGGGCTTGTTAAATTTTCTATTTTGTCCGAGGCACTGCTTGCAATTGTCTACAACTAAATTTCGAAGTTTGAGTGGCACGAGCGTTAGTTGCTGCCGCACGCTGTCACGATGGGTAGAGATGCTCGTGTCCGGAAACTTTGTTTTTCAGTTAGAAGTTCACCATTTTATTATGGATGAGCGAGGTTATCGTTTTATGCAGGCACCAGGGTACTATCTTAAAGAATGGCATGCACACCGGACAGTTAACTGTTCGTCGTTAATGGAATGGCCACCGGAGGGAGATATTGCATTCCCGATGTCCGAGAGACTTTACCTGTTCCAGCGGCTCTAACTCCAACCTGACTGTCTCCAACTCAGCCAACACTTGTTTCTCCATGTCCGCGGAATATTCCCGGACATGGAACGACTCGTACAGCTGTCCGATTAATTTCTGCACGTCCGATAACTTCTCTATGTTCTCCTGAAACAGAACGACGATCCTCCATTACATCTCCGAACTTGATTCTCAATCAGCCATCCACGAAAAGAACGTAATAGGAAATGTGGACTATTTTTTGAAAATTCGAAGCCATGAGCGCAAGAGGTTAATGTTCATTCATTCCTCATTTTTGTTACTCAAGTAATCCATTTTTTATTTTACTCTTCATTTCAAGAATTCGTTCTTCAAACAATTATGAATTCACTGTGATGTGAATTATCTTTGACAATTGTTCATCGATTAAATAAAATTGATCTCCTGATAAAGCTTGATTCTTCAAAGTAGGATAGGGGATAGAAGCATAAACGCGTACTAAAGAATGGCAAATCTGTTTGTCGGTGTTCCCGGAATATTAAACCAGGTCAGGCAGATTAATATACACCTGAGGAACTCACCATGGTGTGCCTCTGCTGCAAAGGGGGCGTAACGACGTACTCGTTGTCGTTTATGATCAACCGGAAGTCCTCCTCCATTAACGACTCTATCGTGTTGTTGGAGCCTATCCTAACGCCGTCTGGAACCATCATCAAGCCGCACACGCGGTGCGCGATCATATTCGCGTTAAAAGTCGTTCTAGTGCAACAATAATTTGCTTCTTTTCTCACTTGATCAACTCACCAACTGTCGTTACTGTTGCTCGATCGATACCGCGGTCCTCTCTCTTCAGCATCTTCACGAGATCGCCCACCGTGTGAGTTATTGGTTTCAGTGTAAATACGCATTGCTCCTTTCTGGATGGCAATGGGACCGTGATCTTCGGTAATCCTCGGTGATATGTCACCGTGACGTCTGAAACTGAGATCGGGATCGAGAACCGGTCAGACAATCCTCTTTGGATTTATCTTAATAGGGAATCTACTGTCTACGATCTATTGTTCGAGATCTACTGTCTAACATTTAATCGTGGATTTGGTGGTTGAGACTCGAGGTTTATCATACCGTTCGTTCAGTAATCGCGAATTGATTTTTGGGATCGGACCGCAGATCTTTCTCATTTTTTACATTAGTATCCAGTAAATTAAGAAAATATCTATTCTCAACTTTTCTTCCCTCTGCTGTTTAAAACTTTAGCTCGGATCCACGAGTTGAAATTTGAGATTAATCACGCTTATTCATTAATTTCAATTGTTTGGGACACAGACAGCAGATTCTATTATTTTTTATATAATTATTATCCGTACTAAAAAAAATGTATTCTCAAATTATATCAGGGGTTACGCCACCCTGACTTTGAAAAATCGATTTTTTTTGTAATTTTCGTTTAATTTAGAGTTTTTTCAGGGAATAAGTTAAGCCATGGCAGATATTAACAGCTCCCAAAAATAGCGAAGTTACAGTGCTTAGAAGTTCGTGCGGCAGTCGCCGTTTCCGAGAGGTAGCTGGCGTTTCCACTTTTCCTTCTTTTGCGTTTCTCTCGAAACTACATTTTTACAACTGGTGTAACAAAATCTCGGAAATTATACGTCCGATTTATTTCAAATTTGATACACATAATTTTAATAACATTATCTTCGTGTAGCATAGGATTTTTTGATACGATATCCCAATTGTTTATAACAATCGTTTAAATATTGATTTTTTGGGTAAAAATTGAATGTTCATTTTCATTTTCCTCGCATTCTCCAAAATGGTTTTTTCTTAAAATCCCTATGCTACACGATAGATAATTTATCTAGGAACAAGAAAATATGGTTTTTTAATTCCAGATAACCCTGGGCATCACAATCCGTGACACCATCTACACGTGTTTTGACGGAGGAGCTATGCAAGAAAACGGATAACTCGGCCATTTT
>CM052315.1:18061913-18077601 GCA_028455605.1 Lasioglossum malachurum | reverse complement strand
TGTCTTAATATCTCGTCAGGAAGTATCAGGGACGTATCCGGAAAATTGCGATTTCACAGGAAAATCTGCCATCTCGTTCTTATGTCTGAGATATAAACTAACTCTTTATATCTCAAAAGTAAGAACAAGATGGCAGATTTTCCTGTAAAATCGTAATTTTCCGCGGTCTCAGTTAAAGTTCAGAAAACCACTCTAGAGAGTGCATTATCCATGTATCAGAAGCTAATTTATTCCACCACATGTATTTCTCTCTCTCTCTCGCTGTACCTGTCATTCCGCAACTTTTCTTGAAAACTGTAAGAACTAGTTCGCTACGATAAATAAAGTTAAATGAAATCTCGTTTCCTTTGCCTAGAGTTTTAATTAGATGAAAGCAGAATAAGTTTAACTGGAAGCATGATGAAGAAGATACACCGAGATTTACCAACAGCAGCAGCAACAAAGAAGGAACACTAACATTCCTTCGAGCTGGTGGAATCAGGAAAATTCCGTTCGAGGTGCTCTCGCTTTGAATTCGATGTTTCGAGAGTTTCAGGAGGGCAAAGTGGTTCGAAAGATTCGAAATTTAAGGATGCATGAAGTTACACAGTAGTTAGATCGTTTGGGGATAAGTCTGGGAGAGAGGAGGGTGAATCTTGTTTGGTAAGTGATCCACTTGATCCGACTCAAAGGGTACTAAAGATACAAGTAGCGCTAGCGCTTGCGGAGACTGGCTATTGAGGAGCTCGGAAGCCTTCCCTTGATGAAATATAGGACAGTGTATTGGGCAAAGACATATGATGCCTTTCCCTGTCCTCTGACCCTTGGGTTACTAATTTTTTAATTGACGCAAAGTTCATTTGTCTAAAAAAGACACTTGGGGGACTAGAATTCCCTTTGAAGGGCTCTTTATCGAATGCTTCAGCTTCTGTTTTTCGGAATGAATATTCTGACTGAATAAATGTGTACCAACTTCTATAATTAGGAAAATGTGGCAGTAATTAGGTTGGAGTATTATTTCGCAGGATCGCGAAATTTCACTGTTATTATTTTACGAAATAGATGTGGAATTACGGGACGGCATTTTCCGAGGCATTTTCCCATCCTGCACAGGCGGTTTTCATTACAGTTTTCCCGTCGAAGACCGCAATAACGGCTTCTCATTCCGTCGTCGCTGGAATGTCGGTGCTTGTGCAAAGTCCCAGCAGCTTTTGAAAAACGTAGGATACCGTGAAACGAACACCGGAAGGAGTTATGCTCGTCGAGGATCGAGCAACAACCGGTTGCCTGTCGAAAAAAGAAGTTGCATAATCATCGCGCGACGAACCAAATTCCACACCGGCACAAAACTCCTATCGTTTGTTGACTATAAAGAATCTAGAAGACTAAGCTCTACACGATCCTCGGAAGAGATAACAGGAAATTCGCTACGCGTTGCTAAATATTCGCTCGCAGGAACGCGCATTTCGAGCGCTTAACCATGAAGAATCGTTATTGCGCACCGATGTAGCGTAATTTCGGACGATCAAAACCGTGGACTGGAGAAAGTCGCTTTATTGGCTATTTGTTACGAGCTACTGTGTAGCTTTCAATCATTCCCTAAGTGAGATACCGGCACACTAACACGCGCCGAAGTGACTTAATGAACGTAAAACGCAATTCTGCCGGTTTACAGTGCACTTGTAAGAAATTACTTGTGAGAAATGTGCGTTTGGTAGAGTAAATGAGTTCATTTATTTGCTGCGGAGAGTTGGAACGAGTTCCGAAGGTGTATCAACGAGGAACCATAATTTACTAGAATCTTACGCAACAAATTCCGAATTCATGAGCATACTGCAGAGGGTTTGTCAACATCAAGCGTGAACAGTAATTGTCAAGAGTAATTGCCAAGAGGAACTCTCCCAAAATCCACATTGTACAGACGCACAGTGGTCCTTTTCAGCGATTTCAAAAATTTTACCTAAAGTGTGAAATTTTTGTTGCTTTTGCTATAGTTTAATATATGGCGGACAATGCACTGATATTTTTTTAATCATTCAGGCACCCATTAAGTGCTGTACTTCATCGAAAGTTAGTGATTTTCGTAGTACGTGTCTTGCTGCTGAAATTCGATGAGACGGTTTTTTATGTTTCAAGTAATTTGTACACATTTCTTTCCAGTGTGAAAGTTTTGCAGGTAAGTATGTGGACTATACTTTCAACAATTTTGTACCTTTTGATTGCATATCGTTCGGTAATTATTTACATTTCAACATGATTAGTATGTAAATAATATTTGTTGCGATCGTAACACTTCGTTAGTGATTACGTTGTACTTCCGCATGCGTCCAAGTAGTTTTTAAAACGCGGTTGTGATTGTAGCATAGTGAATAGTGTGACATACGCAATAAGCATTTCCGTTTATATTGTGACAATTATGCCCGAAAGTTCTCCAGAGAAACATGCAATTTGGACGTACTCAATAGACTATTATTAACATCCGACCACCTTCTGAGTGGAATAAGAAAAATATCGAGGAAGAAAAGAAAACCGTTTTCAAGTGAAGCGATGGACATATGTTTTTACTACCAGAAAATCGCAGTTTCAAATGAAAATTGTGATGCAACAACTTCTGATTCTACTTTATAAGCTTCAAAAACAGTTGTAAGTACCGTATCATTAATATCTATTGTTCAATTCAACAATATATTGCTTCTTACTTAAAAACGTACCAAAAAATATTGAAAATCAAACAAATAAAAAATGAGGTTATATGTGATTTGAAAACGTCACAGGTTCATTAAACATGATAAATAATTTTTGCCAGCTAAATCAATGAAAAGAACCACTGTGAGACGCTAGAACAAAATGTACACTCCCACCAAAAATGTATACTTGATCGTACAAGTCCCAACTCCAACGACCAAAAAAAAAATTACAATGTCCTCGAGTCCTACCAGCACCGAAAGGGAAAGCCCCCGACCGGATCCGGGGGATATCCGTTCAGTCGGCCGTCCGCTATAGCGAAATTCGGCGCAGCTCTATAGTTCTCGGCAACGAAGAAGAAGGCGCAACGTCCGACAATTATCTCTGCCCCACGTCTGGCAGGCGATCGCCGAGCGAGGAAGAAGAAGCGGCTTGGTAGTGGCAAGGAAGTTGCCACCACCTTCCAGTGTCGTCCTCCCTTCTTCCAGGCACGGTGAAAAGTTTCGCGGTGGTGAAGTTTTCCCGGCCGGCAGTCTGCCTCTGGATTCTGGCCAACCGATAAGTGACGTGCGCGCCGCGGAACGTATGTTCGCCGATTAGGGGATCTCTCCTTTTGCTTGACCTTGTGCATCGTATCTCTCAAGGATCCTGCAGGTCGCGGCCCCGGGTTCGGTAAACCGTTCGCGTGACGCGACCTCTTCAAGGATGCACGACCAGTGATCGGGGATCTCCCCACGGGTAGGTGAATAATTTAAGGGTCCATGGGGGTTTCGAAGGTGTGGCACGCGTCTGTGCATTCTGCACCCTCGATAGAATTCCATAAGACGCCTCTCGGTCGCAGCTGGTTACTCCGGCGCGATGAATTTGATACCATCCGAGAGACGAAACGGACGGTCGTTTTATGTATCCGGGGGTGGAAATGGGGTTCCCGGGTGATTTGGGAGGACCCTGGCTTTGGGGAGCTGTTTGTGGAATTTGTGGTGTGGTGGATTGCTCTGAGAGGCTTGTGGAATGTTTATTTTCGGATGTGGATGGGGTTTTGGGTGATTTCGAGAGCCTTGAGGCTTTGCGGTTTGTAGAATGTAAGTGGAGAGTAAGTGTTACTTAAAACGTTGTATTTCTACTCCCTTCAGTTTAATTGCAGTCAAATTTTAAAAATAGTGTAGCAGTGTTTAAGCTGAGAGTCTTTTAGGATTTCAATTTTCATAGAATTGCTACACGATGTATTATTTATTTAATTGCAGACTGCACTAATAATCGTATTACTATTCTCCCATCATACATTTCCATAGTACAGTAATGAGATTGAAACTCATACAGAGATTACGATATTAATGGTAGTAATCCTGGAGCCAGCAGCGTTAATTACACGACGGCTACCGCCTTATCATTAATCAGAATAACCATTACCACCTTTTTCACGATCACTAATATTTATCAATTAAAATCATACCGTTTTCTCTGCTGTTATCTTTATTCTATCGTTAACAATTTTTATTAATTACCGCTACCAAGAAAATTGCACATTAACACTTCATCCACCGTGGTGGTCATCACAATCCTTGATCTTCCTCTCTCTTGTCTTAAAGATCAACGCAATGTTTTCGTAAGTGCTACAAGAGGAGAGACACTATTATTCTAATATTAATTGTGTAACTACTGTTTAAATTACTATTAATTATTATTCAAATATGTAAACTGTAAATTTAAGATATCCAAATATAGAAACCCAAATATCTACTGTAAAAGAAAAATAATAATTAAACCCAATAAAGAACAACAAGTTAATTAACATTTAAATGAAAAAAGTGTGCAATTTAAGGGATAAAAGAAAGGAAAATCTTTTCGTATTAGTTCTTGTTTGAGTAATTTTACACAAACTAACAAAGTGCACTTTATTGTAATGCAGTAATGAAATAAAAATTTTATGTTTGCAAGTTCGATTCTAGGGGTCGAACCGGAGGTAAGACCCTTTCTCGACAAAATTAACGCAGGAAACAACGTCCAATTCAACCACAATGAATTATCGGAGATGTGTTCCTGGTAGCCTCTTATACATTCGACGAAGAATCTTCAGCAGCGAGAAAGCTGGTTTGATCAGCGCCACCTGTGTACAGACTCGATCAGTGTGCCAGCAATATAACGCAACCAACGTTCCGCGTGCATGCTACATGTATTTAGAGCTTCATGGCTGCATATAAAAATCATTTAGCACGCGCTACTTTTTTCTTTGTTCATCCTACATTCACCGTCCGTCGTATTCCGTGTTCTATGCACTCTGAACAGGAACGCATTCTTTTTGTTGTAATCCATGCAATTCACGTTTTTACGTGGCACGTTTCGCGCTTTGAAAAAGGGGTTGTTACCACAAATCCTTAGCTTGGAATTGTTCGACCGATGAGGACGGTGCTTAGCAGAAATTGCATAGTAAAAACACGGTTTTCGGAGGAATTTCAAATCCAAATGGAATATTGGCAGAATATCGGGTAACTGGAAAACGAACAACAAACAACTGCACGTTGTTTTGTAGAGGAGTTTGAGTGTTATGTTTCAAATTGAAACTTTCAATGGCGTTCGCGGATTTCATTGCATATTGTATTGATCTATTTGGTCCTCTTTTTTACATTGATATTGCTGTTAAACAATTTATTTCGAAGTTTTCAGCTGTGAATGTCGAACTTAATTGGATTTTTCTTTCTCTTTTCAATCTGCACTTTCTCTAACACTTTTCCAATTTATTTGAGTTCTTTTCCTAACGGATGATTTGGAGAACAGTGTTACGAAATTGTTACAGCATGTGTGTATTGTGAATGTACAACTTAATCGTGGATTCAGGGGGCACAATTTTAATTTTAATTGGTCGTGTAAGTTTCGTTGCTGGCTTATTGAGTGTATATTTTTAACAGGCCTCGCCGTTCAGGGGTTGCCGATCATGGGTGGAGTACAGAGCGGAACCCACACCCTTGGAGACGCATTATGGGTACACGAGAGACAACGACAAAAATGCCATCGGTGAGTTCTTTCACAAAAACTCACTGAATCCACATATGCACCTGCGCTACGTTCTTTTATGCACTTCCAGGGTATTATGCGGAACATGAATACATATATCAAGCTCAGCATTTTAATAGGGTTTAATATAATTTTCATTCTCTGTGAAATCCTTAATGCAATTCTCGAATTCTGTCTCGAAAAAACGAGACAGAAATTTCTAATATAAAATCATGATGACTCCGGTATTTTTAACTTTCCTAAACCAATTATAGCTCGAAATGATCGTTCTGAAAATTCCAATTAATTTGCCATATACTCTTTAACCATCGCGGTAAATAATAAACGTCGTGCTTCCGCGGTTTCATTAATATTCATGACTGGATTACGGATTTTATGCGTTTGTAATAAAAATGGTGGACGAAGCACGAAAGTGTACGGATTTTGGAAGAATTTAATGGTAAAATAATCATGGTTAGATGAATCGTTTATTCTATGGAGAATGATTGAATAAATTCCATTATCCAAGCACTATACTGACAATAGATTGTCATTTTGTATCATCGAACATATTTGTTCTTATAATCGAGACCAGTATAACGTAAACAATGGTCAGTTTAACAAACCCAGAAATAGGTTGTTCACGGTTAAACACAGTGAGTGGGTGATCAAATTATTAGAGCCACTTGCACAATGTGTTTACAGTAAAACAATCAATTTCGAAATGAATTTGCACTCCGAATATTTTTTATTTCCGTATGGAATACTCACGTTCGCAAATTGAAAGTGTACAAATAAACGGTTCATACGCAGCACATTCATTGTATAAAAATTTTTTCGCTGATATTTACAGTTAACACAAAATCTTCTTATTTTGCACGAAGACCCGGAGTCTAATAAGTAGACTGCGGATTTTATGCATTTATGACAAAAAGGGGACAATTTAAAACAGTGGACACATTAAAAAGATTTGAGGCCACCAGTGTATTAGTTTCACCTTAATAAGATAATTAAAAGAAGAAAGACATTTTTACTTGGCTCCTGTATCTTGCAATAAATGCAAACATTTTTTATTTTGCATAAAGATCCGCAGTCTACTAATAGAAAATGCAGAAAATTTCGTATAAAGGTGCTCTATCAATAACTCAATTGTCCACTGCGTTTCCTTTTGCAACCGCGATATGGAACGCGAGCAGAGATCGCGGCCGCCATGTTGTCGCGCATTAACTCGACGGCTCGACGGCAAGAGAATTCATCGAGCGTCTCGGTGTCGGGTCATTTGACCAGTGTAGTCATCCAGGAAACAAGGGTTCCCGTTCGAGGAGTTTAGCCGGACGATTCGACGATTAAGATGCGCTCGTGGCACAGAGAAATTAACTGCGCCGTAGGCTAATTATGTTGCGGGTATAATGGAGAGGCCTCCGCGTGGCCCAGATTTTTAATGAGCTCGAAAAATCGCCTGGAACTAGCGGCGAGCATAAATATCAGAGCAGAAAACATACAACGATGGCAGCCAAGATGATATTACTTTAATCTATTCATCACCTTCATTATTCACACGTTGCTCTAGTCGCGAGGAATTCCGCGGCGATTATGGTCGGGACACCCACACACGGCGAACCGTGCGAAATATTACGCCCCTCGAACAACACCGACAATGGCGAATATCACTTCTGACCTAAATTGTTAACGATAACTTCGCGTCTAGTTCGCCCCGGGAGCTTCGAAACGAGCAAGTCCGCGAAAATGGCGTCGTTGTATTTAAATTGGACGACTCGTTTTTGGTTTGTGAAAAGTAACACGATTTCTGCACAGTTGTTTATTATTTTTGAATAATGCGAATCATTTTATTTGAATAATTTCCTTTGGGATTACCATTTAAAAAATTTAGAAATACTAAAGAGTTAGAAACCGTGCCTCGCTGCAATTTAAAACAGATGGAACGTAATCGGCGATGCGGGCGAAAATGATTAATATGGACCAAATGGAAGCTTTTAAAACAGCTTCTTTTTATTTCGTAGAAAGTCGAATATCTCGCGGCCGGAGTGCAATGGTTTTCGCGAATGCATTCCTCTGTTCACAATTAACAAATTCTTTGCCGCTATGGAAACCGTTCGAGGCTTCGGGTGGAAACGGTACGGTCCCGTTCGAACGAAATAACGCTTTATGATTAGTGGACGATTAATTGTTAATTAGAGGGATTTCGCTACGGTTAGGCTAGTCGCGCTTATTAGCGCGGTTGTGGTCTAATTACGCGATTCTCGTCGAGGCCTCGCAGCGCGTCTCGCTTTTAGATTCTATCTGCAATGGGAATCGAATGATTTTTCGCGAATTATTCAGAATTATTTGGACACTGACAGTGGAGGAAATTAATGATAGATATAATTTGATAATAAATCAGCAGGTACGTCATGGCGAAATTATTCCTTGGCGCGGTGATGATCTATCTGCACTGTTACTATTAGGCGTGCAAATAATTCCTAGTCCTTTGGGAATTTATCGATCATTAACGAGCATGTAAAATAGATTATACTCTCTGAAGCGTAATTAGTTATCCTAACTTCGCGAGTTTATCGATTATTGTACAGATAACTGGAACACATTCTACTCTATAAAACATAATTCGCAGTCCTTTGTCTATTCATACAGCTAATTATTCAGCTAGTAGAATTAATTAATATGTACAATGATCGAGCAAATCGAATTCAAAGTAAAATCACAATTGATTAATTATGGGAGCCACGAATTAATTTGTACAGCTAATAAGCTGGACACAGTGAGAAATTTCGAATAAGATCGATATTTGGACCCAATGCTAGCAACAATAAAGATTCTAATGGTGCTCGTCTGTTTTAACAAGAAAATTGGTGGCCAGCTTTCCTTGGACAAGAGACAATCGTCAAGAAAGTTCTGTTTAGCCTATTCGAAATGATTTTCCGGCAGGTGCGCGTCAACGATGCGGGACACTCGGTCTGCCGCGAAGCCTAAAGCTGGGTCAAACAGTACCGAATCGAAATTATACTTCTTTACTCTCTCGTTTTCGTATGGCGAATTACTGTGATAGAAACGTGTGGAGTGTAGAACGGAGGCGCAGAAGGCAGAAGCAGATTAAAATGTCAAGTTGATCTAGTATAGCATAAATTTCCACGGTGTTGCTGGTGTTATTGCAGACTTCATTTTTATGGTCCCCTTAAAACGAGATTACGTGCTCGTTAATTTCGTTTAGTGGCTAACTGGACCTTTAATTGTTCGATTTTAATCTACGATAACAGTTCTCAATGGGAAACGAAGAAGATTCTGTAGATTACTTGTTAACAATATTTAATTTGTAGGTTGAAATTGGTATTAAACGAATACTGCAGCACCTCGATTATCCGCACTAATGTGGAACAGTGTTGAGATAATAAAACAGTCAGTTCGTATTGTTAGTATCAAACAAATAATATAATAAATTCAGACAATAGAACAGTTACTCGCAAGTTACAGAACGAAATGAAATCCTCACTGATTTGTACAACAGGTCTTCTATATGGATAATTAGTGGGAACTACTTATACGAGGGACTCGTTAAAAGGATACAGCAATTGTAACAACGGGCAGTTCAGATAATCGAGGTCCTATTGTAATAATTGTTCCGAAAGAATCTTCGACATTGCTGGCACGTGCGAAACCATCCATCGGATATCTCCATAAATTACACGCGTGTCGTAGTTCCGCTAATTAAACGCTCCTAGAAACTCGAGAAATTTTCTATCTCCATATTCGCGATACCGCTAACGAGTTTGCCGAGTGTTTACTGAAACTCTGCTGAATATTCTCGGCTCCGATGATTATCTCGCTGCTGGCTATCGTATTCGATCCAAAGCGCGATATGAATCCGAAAAAATCACTCCCTCCTGCAATTCTTCGATTATTCCATCACGCCTAAGAGAGCTGTACAGATGTTCTTCTACAGATTTACTTAACACATTATCTACCGGCGATTATTTAATATCAGACATCTAAGACACGGCTAGGGATTCCTTAACAACATTTTCCAAACAGTTCCCTTAGAGATTGCTATTTAAAAGAATATTTTTGAGCTTCTGGTTGACAAAACGCAGTGACTGAAAATCCAACAATATCGCAAGGGCAAATATAGAACGACCGAACGCTAAACCGTGTTTCTCGCTGACAGTTTCCGCATGTTTAATTAAAACAGCGTGCCCCTTTCATGAAATATGCAGAAAAAAATTTGCCGGAACATTCGCAGGCTCTTTGAATGTGTCACGTGTCGCGACTTCGAATAACAAGGTTCAAATTAAAATTTTTTGCTTGGAACAACAATGAGAGCCTCGTTCACGCGAAATATAAAACCGTGCGAACGTCACGAGTCAACTTTTTAATTCCTCGATTTTTCATAGAGCTCGCGAGGACAATACTCCCAGCGGCATTGTGACCGATGCAGACGATTCTTATTTCGCAGAAAAATCATCGGTCCAATGATAAACGAGTCGATGCAGAAATAGTTTTGCTAGGACGACGAGTCAAGTGACTAATGACTGTGCGTCGTCACTTTCGCGGCAGCTATGCGATGGCAGATTATAATCGGAATGTGTGACAGTATTAATGAACGCCGATGGTTATTAGCGGAGCGAATTCGCGGGAACAATCGAAAGGACGAAACGCGGAGGCCGGCACACCGTAACGCCGGATATCCGTTTTCACGGGGGACGTCTCCTCGTCTGTTTCACCTGACGCGACGTCCACAGTGTACACACACGTGCACACGCAGCTACGTGCAGGACAAAGGGCCCCGTGAAACATACAGAGTGAACAGAGTGAACGGAGTCGCATCGAAATTCGCTTGCGCTGGACAGTCGTTTCTGTTCAGGTGAGCCGTGTTAAAGCATCGGTCGCGCGTTTTACCATGCTGGTGCGAGATGTTCGCGGTGAAGATCGTTTATTGCCAGGTGACGATGGAGTTCGTCGAGAACAGGTATTTCCATTCGTCTCACCCTCTTTCGCAACGCTGTGTGGCGGAGATGGCCTAATATAAGGACAATTTACATTGTCAACTAACAAGTTACCCGCAATAGCGTCATCTAATAGTTTCATTTAAGATTGCAATGTAAATGAAAATTTCTATGCTTTCTTTCGCTACCGCACAATTATTGAAAATCCTATTAATAGGCTTCCGGTTGGTAAAGTGTTAAGTTCGAAAATCTTAAAGAACGCATAATTCACGCGTGTAGAAATGTAAAAAGAAGTTCTCGAATGGAAGCTACACATAAGACCTTGTTACAAAGAGCAGAACTTTGAGTTACATAAGATGGGATGTAGCTCGAAAATTTAATTTAATTATCAATTAGTTACACATGTTTAACATTCGTGTTTTCAATTTGGCTCCGTATAAATTTGGTTTATTGTGAGTTAAGTTCTGAAGCAATGTTTACGTTCTTCAAATATTCTGACAATTGATTCATTGCGATATCTTCTTTCAAGGACATCTGAAAGCCATCGTATAGCAGGTCGATGATTTCGTTTCGCCGTCGCCTACAATATTATGAAGTTAAAAATACCCAGTTCCATTTAAAGATATGACGACCTTGATTTTTTGTTGAAAAACAATTTTTTTCAATTTAAAAAGACTGATTAATTTTGGTAAGAAACACTTTTCTGTCCGACCATCCGAAGGGGCTGAAAAATCGTGGGGACTAATTTGTGCCCCATCCTGTATACTGAAGTCAAAAAATATATTCAAGAAATTCCCATGAAAACATCTTTACAATTTCAATAATTGTCAAATAATCTAAAATGGTTCATTTGACCCCTCGTGGTAGGTTTAGCGCTATTCTTGTAATTTTAAAATTTGTTTGTATATAAGAAGGCAACTATAGAAGTGATGGAAAGTCGCACGGCGTTGCTTTAGTGTGGACACAGCTTAATGTTAACTCTCCGAGGTACCACTAAAAATTTGCTATATCATTATTCAAAATATATTTTGAAGACTAGACCTTTTGGAATGATTTTCATACTGTGACTCTAATTATATTATTTGATCATCAACTGTAGCCGGGAAAACTGCAAAATGTTGACTCGACAAATTCTTTACGAGAGGGACTCTACAGCAGCCCTTGAATAACGTGGTGCTTGAATTACAGAAAAATTCGTGCAGCACAGTGAAAAGATTCACAGAGTCTCGAAAAACACGGTCTTCTAATTACGCAGTCTCGAAAGCTTCCTCTTCGACTATTCTAAAAAGCATTACTACCAACTTCTCTCGCATTTACGTAGAATGTTCAAACCTCAAACCAATTAGGAACATTATTTTTAATTCATTCGAGTCTGCGATAAATACGCAACTTTAACGTTGCACAGCATTGTAGAATTAATGTACAACAAATGACGTTCGAATCGTGTCGCCTACATTTAATCGACTTGACAGACAAGAGTAGGGTTGCGAAATGATGTTTAATGCTGTGTCAGAGAGGGGTCCGAAGATTTAGGGTTGCGTCCACGAATGGTTATTACCGGGGCGGGTGATAAGGCGATTTTATAACACCCACGTAGTTTTATTTCGTTTCAGAGGTGATAGAAGGAGTATGACGGTGCATGAAAAGTAAATGAACTCCTTATTATGTACTGGCATCTCTAAACAGGTATATCACCGAGTGCATAAATATTTAATAGATGCTGCGCACAGCCTCTGTACTGTTTCTCTCTCGCAGTCACTGACTTTGAAAAATTAATTGTATTAATGTTAAAATGTATTTCAAATTATTAGAGTTCGAAGCGACGTTCAAGGTAGTGAATTCTCGTCAACGGTGCCATAAGTCTATAGGAGGCAGACATTTTAATAGCGCCATAAATCATCGAGATGTATTGCGACGATGCAGTAATACGTTCGGCAAACGTTCTTAGACTGTTCTTCGTCAATTCGACCGCCACTTTAAGCTTCTCATACGTGAACTACACGCTTAAGTAGAACTCCAAACTTTAGCCCGTCGCATTATCCGCAGCCTTGTTCTGGAAACACGCTAATTCAGAGGATGCTCCAGGTTGGAGCGTTCGAGGTTGCATTTTCTGCGTTTACCTTCGTATTATGGAAGTCTGTACCTTGGCCATGGACAAATAACTATAGCTCAGCAAAAATTGTCATTTCCACAAATGTGTGCGATTAATTGTACCAAATAAAATATTGAAAATTACAAATTACTTTGACGTTCACAACGATCGTGGACATTAATCTTCCTATTCTTGATCTTTCCTGATCATATTTCCAATGCAAATTGTACTTTCAGGTTAAAGACTTGTTCTGATTTCAATCAACATCTTCAACAATGTTTGATAATTGATAAACTCTAAGCTTGTCTCTACATTACAAACTGAAAATTGTAGTCGAGGTCTCATTCGCTAAAGGATAGCACAACGTTTGTCCAACTCACCCGACACTCGTCCAAATATAATTACAGACCATGAGGAACATAGTTGTCTTACCTCCAACACACTGTTTTCCTTATGAATTATGCGCGAAGAGCGATGGAAATGAAACGTTTGTCTTATCTGATCCTGTTCTAAACGCATAATGGCTCCAATTTGCATAATTCTCAATCCGAATCAAGCCGACGCAACGAAATTGTAATACTCGAACGAATTTCCGGGCCGGCACACAGAATATGTTATTCTGTAAACAATCTGCAAATCGTTCGAGGGAAGTTTACCTATGAATTTCGCTGTGGAGAACAATTCTGGAAATAAAATACAACCGGAGCGCGATAATTCGCGAGGAGAATGGAAAATTGGAGGAACAGGTTTTGGGAAGTGAACTTTTACGCGATGGATTATTAAATAATTATTTCCGGCAGGAAATTAAATTTTTTCCACCGAAAGACCCGTTCAGATTTCTTCGCGTTTAATCTGCCGAGGAATTTCTTTCCTTCAGTGCGCCGCGCCGGCGTTCATAAAATATTCATGGATCCATTTAATTTCGTGCACGGAGCATGCGCACGGTCGTTAAATTTATCGCGTCTGTTCCAAAACAGAAAAAAAAAAAGAAGAATTAGACAAAGGGAAAAAATAGAATCGCCGACACGATCTACAGAAGTCTGAGAAGAATCAGCCGGGATAACGAAACCTTAGAGATCGTTCCACTGACAATGACAGAGTAATCAGTGCGGGCAAGTTACGAAGCTCATCCTGTGCGTATACGTTAGTTGGATCTTATTATTATCATTATTAAATGAAATTGTACTGATTCCTTGGCTAGATCTTTGATTAAATGCTGAAAGCACGCGCGACTTTCTCCTTTTTCTACGTTTGATGTTTTGCGCGCCGAGAATTTCCCATCGCTTTAATTGTCAGCAAAAGTTCTCGCGTGCCGCGCAGGTTTAACAAATTTTTCATTGATTTAATATATTTAATATTTCGCTCAAATCGAAAGGGTGCCCGTTCCATAAAAATGTCCGAATCAATCCACACACACACGTAATCCTTACGTCTAGCCAACAAACTTGCCGAATTACCGCCTGAACTGGAGGATTATGTGATTAAGAGTTACTGGAACTCTCACTTTGCAGGTTGTAGAAACAACGATCATCGATAAAGACGACAACAAAGATCATTCCACAGGAATCTAGCTACATGCTCTTCAATTATCTTCTTCCATAAAATTCCTGTCGTGAGAACAGGAACTGTATCCACCATTGTGCAACATGCTGTCTCATCATGACCCTCTTTCCTGACCTTCCCGCACCCTGATGTGTAGCAAAGCAAACTTCATTATACCACTTTCTATTTTTTCCTCGTATGACAAAAAACTGCTCGTTAACGAGCAGCCTCACATGCAGGGTGTCCCAAAAATGTGCTTACCTGAAAGACATGACTCCTAGGGTCATTTGAAATGACTTTTTCCTTTACGAAAATGTTCTCCGCGGCTTCGTTGAGGAGTTATCAGTGAAAAACGCAGACCAATCAGAGCGCGGCTTTCGTGGGCGGATTCTGCTGTCGCCGCGCTTCGATTGGTCCGCGTTTCTCGTTCAGAATTTCGTAACAGAAAAAATTATTTCAAATGACCTCAGGACACCCTGTATACGGGGTATGTACCTCGAATATTTCCGTGACTGTATTTTTTTGTTCATTGTTTTCCTCGGTGATTCACACCGGACGTTTCGCTAGGCGCTAAAATGAAAATCGCAATACGAGGATCGATCCCGTGACGATCGACCGAAGCACGGTTTGCCTTTCGAGCCAATTTACGGTCGGAGATTTCCTTTTGCGCAATAATGGGCTCGTTACTCCGCGTATTTGCCTATTCCTCCTCTTCTCTCTTTTTCTTTCGACTCTTCTGTTCTTTTTTTTTTTCTATTCCGTTCTCTGGTTTCCACCTCGCACAAAGTTACGTAAAAGAGATCCGCGAACCGTGGAAATATTAGAATTGATGTCCAACATTAGGTAAGAGCCGATTCCTCGATCGGATCGACCGAGGCTCCCGGAGATCGAGGGGACTTGTGACGAATCGCGACTGCGCCTCGTTCCTCTTTTCTATTTTCTACTTTTACTTTGATGCGACAGCCGCTCGACCATTGCGATCGAAAAACAGTTCCACCGGTCTGCTTTCATGCACGGTTTTAGGTGAATCGAAAGCATGCTCCTCTTTCGCAACTTTTATTATTTTTACTTGTGCACGGGCGTCTGGGCCCGCGAGAACGTCTGCTACCTTCAGTTTCCTCTTTCGTAACAGTGTTTTAGTCTGTTTTCTCAGATAATAATTTACAATTCAAGAGACTTCTTCGGTACTTCTTCTATAGTTCTGCTTGCGTTTCCAAGAGGTACTTGGTGACGCGCGGAAGATATATTTATGTAGAGCAAACATACCGTAATCCGAGTTTGTGTGCACGGTATCAAACAGTTCTTCAAAGGAAACTCGTCTACGAATTTGCTTGCTTTATTATCTTTTGAGTCGGACGATTCTCTTGTTCTTAATGTGTGATGATGTCGACGCACAGGTTCGATCAGTGATATAAACACAAGCAATTTTGCAAATTAATTCGAA
>CM052315.1:17911737-18061813 GCA_028455605.1 Lasioglossum malachurum | reverse complement strand
GGTTACATGCAAAAATAAAAAAGACATTTTTTAAAACATTTTTATCTGGGCCCTTAAAGAAAATGTAAAATATATGTTTTGTAGATCTATGTTAATTATACACATGTTGAACATTCCATCGAAATCGGCACTCATCGAAAGATGTACGATTCTGTGGATTTTAAGCTGAAACTGATCAAAAGTCGTGTATTACAACTACGATTTTCACCATTTTTAACCGCTTGTAGCTCGTGTGTATGTTAATCGATTTCGATGAAATTTTCAGCATGTGTATAACTAACATAGATCTACAAAACATATATTTTAAATTTTCACATTTTAAGGACCCAAATCAAAAAGTTCTAAGAAATGCCTCGTTTAATTTTTGCATGTAACCTTGCAAATTATAATTTTTGGATAATCTTTTTTGCATATCATTTCGTAAACCAATGCTTCTAATTGATTATAAAAAATCAGGTCGTTTGGTACAATTATAAAAAAGTTATTAGTTTTTAAAAGGTGTACGAATACTTTGTACACCCACGGTATGTACAATACTTCAAAATTGCACTTAATGGTGTAAATTCAAGGGAGGAGTTTTAATAAATGTGTTTTTATCTCGACAATAAATATTTCTCACTGTCTGAAAAATTTATGTTAGTAGTTCATTGGTAAGAGGATATGCTCGTAATAAAAATACGTTGCCTAACTTTCCCAAAAAAATCTAAAAGTCCTCCCCGGACAAATGTTGACAAGGCAGGTTTGAGGAAGTAGCTGTAGCAAATATATTTTATCTCGATAATAAATATTTCTCTTTGTTTAAAAAATTAGTAGTAGTTGTCCAATAGTAGGACAAGATCTCCATAAAATTTTATAAAAGTTATCCCAGTTTCTCAAGAAAAAATTCAACACGGTCACCTGATCACCAACGTGTCTCACGTGGCACAATCTCCAACAAACAATTGAACAAAATTGCCAATCTCTATTATTCCTGAACCTAGTCCATCATCCATCGGTATTTACATAATATTCCAAGCATTCCCATCGAATCGAACAGAAGTTCGCAACGCTATCGAACGATGGCAAAGCGACAGATAGCGAAGCTCAGAAATTCCAGGGCGGGAACCCCGTTACGAACTTTCGCCCTCGGAAAATTAGATTTCAGTAGCGGTAAAACATTGAGCTAGTGGCTCGCTAATTCACGTCTCCCTGGAGAAATTCCGGAAAGTGAGGCTCCTTCGAAAAAAGAAAGGTAACAAGAAATACTGTCCTTTTTTCTCTCGTGGTGTCTGATGGAAAAGATTCATAGATCGGTGACGTCAGCGACCGGTAGTATACCTTGCGTTAGGCTGCTCCCACTACTTGATGGACAATCGAGCGGAGACACGGTGTACACGTTGTCCTGTCGAGGGAACAGGTGCACGGTGGCGATCGGCCGGTCAGGTACAGACGATATCCGCCAGTCGATGCGCGAACGAGAAAGTGAAAAGCCGGCGCGACGCCGCTTCTAGATCGCGAACGATCCCCGTAGATCATCGATCTGTCGAGCACCGGTCGATGGTGCTCTTCAACGCGAGTGTCCTTGCCCGAGTGTTTTAGAATCGGTTCCATCTGAGACACCTAGACGTTCTTCCAGAGCTTCTCGAAGCTTTTGCACCTTGAAGAGCTCTTTGGACAAGGACCACGGTAAGGAATGAGCTTATGCTCCTTGAGGATTCTATTTTCCTTGTTGAAGCTTGAAGAGTCCTTTCCAATCCAGATTCGATGTATTCATGGTAAAAATGAATGCGTGAATAGACACTCTGTTACATTCTCCTCGACTGACTAAACTTAATAGAGCAAGAAATGAATTTCTATTCGGCTCCCACTTCTTACAATTGCCTCGGACAATTTTAATCGTACATAAAAGTCCACTGTCTACTAGTTATCGTTACACAATGAATATTAACAGCGTGTAGAATTATTGCGTATGATATCCGGATGATCAAATTATTAGAAGCGTAAATTAACGAAAGAAATAATTAAATTTTTTAATGGAAAAGGTCTTTTAGGGAAAACTACTGTGGCATTTTTGCATGTCTCCCGAGTTCCGCAGCAACTGGTGCGTGCGTCCACTTCGACATGCACCTAGTGTTACTCCAACTGCACTTAAATCTGTATGCTTCAGCGTCACGGTTAAGTAGTGATAATCTGAAAGAACAAAAGTGGGTCAACTGTTGCTCCACACCGTTCGTTTCGAACACCGCCGATCCGGATGTTGATAAGACCGAAAGTCTCAATAACCTTAAGGAACAATCTGAAGTTAGTCCTGCCGCCCGCTAATTCTTTGAAAGTAGATTGGCCCGTTATCCGAGGATCTGCCGCGACAACCACAATAGCCTTTTGCAATGCGCTTGGTCAATCCCGGCGAGTGCAATTACCCTAAATCCTATCCAGAAGTGGTACCTAATACGTTGCTGCACGCATCCGCGATGTTCCTAACGTTCTTTACGTAACATATAGTACAGAGGCAATCACAGCCGCGATATAAATATCGCAGAATTAATTGTGTTCACCGTTCTGTCCACTTGGTGGATCGTTAGTCATCTCTTCCTGTCTTCGACGCGTTACGTAATGAGCGCAATTAAGTGTAAGCAATCTGAATCTCGCCGAATGAAGGTCAGCGGGACGACTCTCGGCGAACGAGAGGGAAAAAAAGGTTTGCGGGATTGACGTCAGAGCTGTCTGCGAGCGTAGGATCCTGCTGAGGTCTCCGTGTCGGTAATCAATTATCATTGGTTCACACTTTCCTGGTAACTCGCGTTAACGACCGCCATTAAGCCCCTCCGACGCGAACCCGTGTCTTTCCTTCGGAGCTGACGCTTCTTCAAATCGTCGGGACTCACTTCGTCAATCCTTTCAACGTCCTTTCCCTCCTAAAGACCTCCGAGATCACAGCTTTCCTCCCGGACAGTTTCATCATCAAACTCTGTTATAATTCTCTGAGGCTACGCTGATCTTTCTTCAAGAATCCCCGTCTCTTCCTGCGGCATCACTTTTGAGATTCTTTTTGTTTTCTCGCAGGAAGATAGAGAGAAACAGGCTTTCTAAAGTTCTCTTTATTCTGAGAACCTTCTCCGGCATTCAGCTTTTCTCCTGAAAAATTAAATCATTCATTCCAGGACTTTAGGTAGACATTATTAATCTTCTTCAAGGATCCTCGCATTTCTGCAATTTCTTGATTCTGCAATGTTTATTGTTTTCTTGCAGCAAAAATCAACGTGTTCGTTTCTTGGATTCTTTCGACGTCCTTTCCATCCTGGAGTCCTTTGATCCTGCAGCGTTTCTGCTGAATAATCTAATTTAAACTTTGCTACAATTCTATAAGGCTACAAAAGTAGACGTTGATATATAATCTGCTTCGAGGGTTTCTTCCATTTTGAAAACACAAGGAACAGACTTTCATCCTGTAGAATTGATCGGGATCCATTTATTAAATCATTTTAAAGTCTATTTCGAAAACATCCATTACAAATAGACTTTCATCGTGTGCCTTTTGAAGAGATACGTTATCAAGGAAAATTAAAAAATAAATCTTCCTCTAAAGATCCACGGGATTCATTTATTGAATTTCTTCAGTCTTTCTCCCCCGAGAATCTCCTATATAGACTTTGTTATAATTAAATAATTGCTTCAGATGGTCCCAACGTATCTGTGGTATCTCCCCAGTGTCCTGATATTTTTCCGACGTCCTCGCTATGATTTCAAGCGCACTCGACTCTTCCGTTCCAAGATTTCATCCTCGAAATGTTCCGAATCTGTTCGAGCGCATTCGATTACCAGCTCTAAATTACGGTTAACCGTTGAAGTGTTAGACGTTGAACTGTTTAATTTGTTTCGAGGAACTCGGTAACTTTTGTTCGATGGCTAATGGAACGGCGACTTAATTACCGCGAGAGTGAAATTGTTTCCGCGCTAACGACCACTTTTGCGCGATTCTGCTCGCTGTAACGCGTATAGATTTTACGGCCTTTGCGACTGCAAATGTTCCGATTGTTAAGAGGCGAATACTCGAATCGTTTTGTAAATGAATATTCCGTTTGAAAGTCGATCGTTAAATGGTTTTGCTGTTTGCCGGGCGATTTCCAGCTCAAATTTCAATATTCAACTTTAATAATTACGAAATGTTACGCAGAGAATAGTGGAAAATTGTGGAAAGTGACGCGGGACATGGGTCTGTAATTATTTAGACCTGTGATATAATGTCCACGTAGTACGTACAATTTAGAACCACTTACAGGCAATGTCGCAAAGAGTTTCTCTTTAATGAGCTAGAAAAATATGTCGATCAAATTCGATGTAAAATTTTGAATCATTCAATCGTCCGAATATTCTGAGTCTTTTCAGACAAATTTTGCTGCGCTCTTGAATATGCAATAATTAAATTGGATACCATCGAACTCCTTTTATTAACAATTCACACATTTTCTCAACTTCTTTAGCTAATTAATAATTACATTAAAAATAACCTTTGAATTTTATCCTAACCTGACATCTGATCCATAAAATGTACATCGAATCACATTCTTAATAGCAGTGCAAAGGGTGAAAACAGCCCCTAGAGAGTGGCGCACTACTCTCCCCTTCTCTCAGAAAACTTTCTACCAAAACTCCACCGCGGTATAACGTTTTATAATTCATTGTCAAGGAAATCTTTGGGAACATGCATTTCTGACGAAGTCCAAGAAACTTTTTATCGTCACAGTGAAGGAACTGCTTTCCCGGATTCTGCACAAGAGCTCTAATTATCTCGGACACTGTCGGTGTCGAAACCATCCAGGCATTCTTAGCGAGTGGAATATAGGTGTTGGCGAACACCTCCGATCGTGCTCGAACTCCCTCGACCCGTGAACGGCGAGTTTCGACCGCGGAACTTCTTCCGGTTCGTGTCATAGTATATTCCCGGCGCGTTTCTCCCGCGAGCCTTCCCTTTGTGGCTGCATGTGAGAGTGCAATGATCGACGACCAATCAACCGGAAGCTTGTATCGATGCTCTAACGGGCTGCGCTTGTGGGGAGAGAACAGCTATGAGCGACAGGCTCGATTGCATGTACACGACGTTATTAAATCGTACGTCCGGCTTCTAATCCAGCTGGACATGGCTCCTTAACGAATTTCAGCTGTTCTTTACTTATTAGGTCAATCGGAAAGTTCCGTTCGTTTTTTTACAAAAAGTAGAGCTTTATTTAAGAAACAAAATGAAAAAGTACATTAATCAAAATATTGTCCATCGTTAGCGATGACTTTTCCCCATCTTTCGGGCAGAAAGCGAATTCCGTGACGAAAGAACGCGTCACCTTTGGACGTTATCCAGTCAGAGATCTACTTTTCGACATCTTCGTAAGAATTAAATCGTTTCTCAGCAAGTGCGTGTGCCATCGACCGAAACAAGTGATAGTCAGAAGAGGCACAGTCTGGCGAATAAGCCGCATAGGGTAGCACTTCCCAGCGAAGTGCTTCTAACGTTTCTTTGACAACTTTTGTGACGTGAGGCCGAGCATTGTCATGCAGGAGAATCACCTTATGCTGTCTCGTTTCATATTGTGGTCGTTTTTCGTGCAATGCTCGGTTCAAACGGATAATTTGTTGTCGGTAGAGATCCCCTGTGACTGTTTGATCAGATTTTAACAGCTCACCACACCTTTCTGATCCCACGAAATACAGGATATTCCGCTTTGGCGTCGATGTTGAGGGTTGGCCGGGATTACAAATGGTTTTTCGACGTTTAGGATTGTCAAAATAAATCCATTTTTCATCCCCAGTGATGAGATGATGGAGAAACAGTTTTCATTGTTGCCTAGTAAGCAGAATTTCGCAGATGGTTTTCCGCCTTTCAATGTCTCTTGGCTTGAGTTCATATGGGACCCACTTTCCTTCCTTGTAGACCTTCCTCAAGGCTTTTAAACGATCGGAAATGACAGATTGAGCACAATTTAACGCTTCTGCAATTTGTTTTTGCGTTTGACGTGGATCTTCATCCGCCAATGCCTGCAATTCTTCGCCTTCGAATACTCGTGGCCGTCCAGAACGCTCTTTGTCCTCCACAGTAAAATCACCATTCTTAAAGCTCTACGTGTTTTATCGGAAACAGCATTATCGCCATAAACGTCTACAATTATTCGATGAGGGGTTAACTCCAAAATTGAACATTTCTTCCGACCTAGAATGATTTCATTCTATATAATTTTTTTCATTTTATAGATATGAAATTGATATGACACCTCATACAATACTTAAATGTTTGGTAATTGATTAGATTCCAACATATTTTATAACCTTACTCTCTCTCTAATCTTATTCTCTGGTCACTAGACTGTGGATTCCACGCATTTACAACAAAGTTGTCGCGATAAGTTAGTGTATAGTATTCCCATCTCGTTTTACGCCAAGAGCGTCTTCTCCGGTCAATTAAATTATTTCCAGTTAAGTGCTTAGCGCTCCCCCATTACAAAGTACTTGAACCGAACTTCATGTAATTTGCATGACGGACGTGTACTCGCGAATTCAATTCCTTTCGCGAAATTCCAATGGCCTGCATTATTTAGCAGCCGAGTTTTCCAGCCAGCTTGTCCAGGGAGTTCGGTCTCACGCGGATCACTTAAGTAGAACTCCCTTTGAAGTTCCCTGTGGATTAGCAGGCTACGAGAAAAGAAGAAAATGCTTCTCGATCCTAAGGTCGTTTTATTTCTAGAACAAAATATTTCCAAAAATAGAGGCCCACATATATTAAAGATTTTTTATCGCAGATTGGATCCTTCACATTAAAAGAAATCTCTTTTATGGGTTTTATACACTTCTGTTGATTTTTTAACATTTCCTTTTCTGATCTTGACAAACATCGTCCATCAAGAATTAATTGTTCAGATCTAAATCACATTGACATTTTCCCATCGTGTCAGCGTAAGACCGAAGGACAGATCAAGCTATAAGAATGAGGAAAGGAATTGAAGCTCAAGCCTTTTCTCGGCAACACGAACAATCCACTCGATAAGATCGATTCGTGCAACAACGTCCACGGGAGGAACTGGGTCGTGTTGATCGTGCGTGAACAATTAGGTGAATTGGATTACGGTCGTGAAACGCTTTCCGCGATTTTTACAGCTGGAACCCGCATCTCCAGACCGATCTGGCGGAAAAGGTTCTGCGAATGTTACGTGTAGTGAAAAAGAACACTGTTACTATTTTTCCGGCTAAAGCTCACCGCTGAATTAAATGTCTTCCTCGGCGAATCTTCGAACTGAGAAGAAAGATACCAAGTTTCCCTAATCCTTTGGTGCACGGGCGACGAATGTGCTTCGTTTAAAAGAACGTTAATCGAGAGAACAGTATCTACTTCAAAGAAGTCGGCTCAATATATTTTCTGACATTTGATTTGGAAATAAAAAGACGACATGGACTCTCTGAGAAGCTTCAGCTATGTGCACATATGTATTTTAACCCTTGAAGATATTCCATACAATATGTATATGGAACGATCAGCGATCATTGAAAGTCTTGTAGTTTCTTTTCCAATTAATTTGGAAAGTCTCCAGTATTCGAAGAATGAAGGAAACAACTGGAATTTCGAGCGTCATTAAATAAACAAGAAAAATCTGGGGAAACGACGTGTAAACGGGTGCTGTCGGGGCATAATCGATGTAAGATAAGCAAGGAGAAATCGATCCTCTTGGGTAATTCACTGTCTAGGAAAGCAACTTTTCACGGGGCCGCCAAGTTCAGGTTACAGGCGTAACTTTTAACATAACAATGCGCTTTGTATGCGGGGAACGTCGACACCGATTTATCACGAACTCGTTATTGTTAAACTGTCTAAGCAGTCTAGCAAACCGAGGTGTACGAAGTTTTACTTTGAAATGAAGTTCGATTCCCGGAGGCACTTCTGATGAAAATCCTCATTTTCATACAAGATGAATCTGCATGAAATTGACTATGTTATCTGTTATTCAAATTGTTCTTTTCATTATTTAAAATGTATTTGTTTCTTTCTGTCTTTCTCGTTGAATCTGTTCCGTCGTTTCTTCATTTTTATTCGGAAGATTTAAAAAACGAGTAAAGAACGTATCGTATGGAGAATCTCCATACGTTGTTTGCAACTCGATAAAACAACAACAGACAAACAAGAAAGCGAGCTAATAAAAACGTGGTAAAAAGCAGAAATAATGCGAACATTTTTATTTGGGTCCTTGAATCCATGTTTAAATATTTTTTTCTGTACTCGAGCATCGAAAACCTCTTTCATCCCTGAAATTTTCATTTCTGGACATTTGAAATTCCTTTCTCCATAAACTGTCATCGATGTGAAGGATAGTTTCAGACTATTCCCGAGCCCCGAAGTTTTATTGGACATTGGGCAACGAAAAGTTTAATTACCAAATCTGCACGAACGATCTCCGCGTGTTCGAGCGAGCGGCATAATCGCGAAATTTTCTGGCGAGTAAAAAGTAAAGCGAGGACATCGGAGATCGGTTCACGTGCCACGGAAAACGGCTCGTTAAACCGCGTGCGAGATATCTCGACGAAAATCTTACGTAACGGTGCGCCTCTGCTCAGTGGAATAAAATGAATGACGATACGCTGCCCGCATATCCTAGCTTCAAGGATCCACGGAGCCGAAAGGACGTGTTTGCTCGCGGCCACTGTTCGAGCGGAAAGATCGCCATACGTGCGAAATCGATCCTTTTTTCGCGAGCTGCACCAAGGACATCTACTTTCCTTTATTTATAGAGAAAATAACTGTGCCGGAAATCCGACCGTCTAATTTTCTCAACTGCATACCGACCACTAAACACTTCTTGCAAAAATGGAAACATTGCATTTATTTCATCCTTATGTTGGCGATCAAATATATAAGCGACTTTAAAGCTTTAGTATTTAAGATTGATATTCGTCTAAATATTTAGACTAGAGAGTATACATTGAAGTGGATGTTCGGTACAGTTTATGTTACAGTTTAAACAACGTTATAGTGAATGGTACCTAGTTGCCATTCTTATGTGAGTTTATTATAGCTCAATGAAACTGTTTACGAGAGCAGCAAATTTCCGTTCGTTCTCGCAGTCAATGCGATTTTTATTATGCATATAGATCAAAGAAATAATATGCTTGAGCGTTGTAGGTTTAATGTGACCAGTTCAGAGAGCAAACTATGTACACACTCAATTACGTTTTCTTCTGAAAATGATGCGTGTTATTCGCTACAGACGTAGCTTCTTTTTATAGAGCTGTGTGCCATTCTAGTTAGTACGCGAATCGTAAATACCGAGTTCGCTTATTTCGTCACGGAACAGGTTGACACGAATTTTACGATGGCTGTCTCGGTGTCACGCAGTTTTATTGGTCTAATTAAACTCGAAAGTAGATCGTGTTTTTCATCCACTGTGGCGGCAGAAAGCATGCTCTTAATTATTCAACCGCACGTCGCTGACTTATCGCCGTCACCCCTTAAATAAAAAAAAGAGGTTTGCAAAACGAAATGCAGTGGCCGCACTGAGATTAGTTCGAAACAGAGTTGGATTTGATTTTCACAATTTTTTTTTACGGTTTTGTGCAGAACAAATAATTCACGTCACGTGTTGATCAGACTTGTACCATGTACATCGAGATCCCCAGTAGTCGGTAAATAACAGACAATCTTTATTAAATATCATTAAAGTTGGTACCTTATTTTGCATGCTCTTGCACGCTTATCGCGAGCGAGCGCATAAAAATCTACAAGCGTACATAAATCTGTGCCATGAATATTTTATAAAGGGTAACACGGAGGAAATAAAAGAGCAAGTACGCTTTGTAAGTTGTTGGAATTGTTTGTTTCTTTGTAGCAATTGCTCGTTTTTCCTCGCGTTTGATGTCGGGGGAATTAATTAGATATTGTTAATAGCCTATACATCTTTTTAGAAATTCGTATTTTTGTGAATGAGTGTTGAACATTAATCCATTTTGTCGCTGGGAATTTCATTGTAATCGACGTAACAACACTACGCTATTGAACATTATAGAGGACATTCGATTATTTTACTCCGCACGTTGGAGTGCACGCAATCCGCGATGGTTAATCGGATTGCATGCAAATTCCCATTCTATAAAAATTTAAAAGTGGAAGAATATTCTTTTTCGGGTGAATACATAATAAAAATGTTTTATCAAATTGTGTAGTATTACTGCACACATTTTGGCGAAGCCATGATAATCCACAGTCTGAAAAATGTTTACACAAGCTCAAAAAAAAAAAAAAAACATTTTTGTGGCGAATCAAAAATAAAAATATTTTCACTTTCTGTTAATGCACACATTTTCTAGCATTTGACTAATTTTTTCCATAAATGCATAAATATCTGGAGTTGAGTTGCTGCGAGACTAACGCTCTTTCCTGTGGCCCATTTCTTGGGGTGGCATAATGTCCGCTAATTTCTCTCCCCACGTTTCTGGATCAAGCAAGCCCACAAAGGCGTGGTTTCGTACAGTTTTCAAATGGGCAAACGTTGCGTGACCACTTCACTGATTAAGGACCTGTAACCGTGGCTCGCAGCCCCATTATCCTGGTAAAAGTACGATAATGTATCAATTATCGATGTTCGCAAGAAATTGTTACGAACTATCGTCATTAGGCGGTGGCTTGTTAGATGCACGCCAGGATAAAAGACAGACCGCGGACACCGGATGAGCTAAACGAGGATGAACGCCGCGAGATTCAATTAATCGGGATTGCATGAGATCGATCGCTGTTCCGCGAAACCACCGACTTTTCCCTGTGGCAATTACCATTCACGACTATTTCCATCGCGGCTCTCCTTCAACGAAAAGAGCGGCCTCAAAATTATTTCCAATAATCAATGTTCGCTTTAAAATTTAACGGACATGCAATTTAAAAATTCTGGGAAACGTATGTCTTCACGTTTTGCAGTAAAACTTTGTCATAAATCATCTTTGGAGGTTTTACTAGGTCTCTGCTACTCGGTAAATTAAAAGTTTCTTCAACGATCAGACCTGTACCTACGTTAAAATCACAGTCATGTAATTAAAAACTTCTGGGCTGCGGCAGTCTTCATTTCATGCATTAATATTGCATCGTAAATCATCTTTAAAGGCGTTGAATCATAGATCGCAGAACAAATGCATTTCTCATAAAAACGGGTAGATCGAAATTGCAATAATTAAAATATCCAAGGCTAAATAGATCAAATACTATAAAAACGTTTAAAGAATTTCGAAACAATGTTACAATATTTTAAGCTCACTAAAATAATTTTAAAAATAAATAAATAGCTCTTGCATGTTGCAATCGATGCAAACAATTTTGATTGTCCGTATTTTCAGCTCGCTAAAATAAATTTCAAAATAAATAAACGTCTCTGTACCTCTCGTATCCAGTCGCGCGATCTACTCACACTACAAACTTGAATTACTATTATTAGACGTGTGAAAAATACAGTCCGAAGATCGATGTCGCTGTCAATACCAGCTGCCAAATAGCAAAACAACGACGCCGATGGAAAAATGGTTTTTCCCGATCCGAAGATCGATCTCCAATCTAGCTGGGCGAAAAAATTAAAGTAGCACCATTAGACGGGCAAAAACTGGCCCGTGAACCCGGCTGATTGATGTTGATGTTAATACAAGCTTCGTGTTACCTGCGTCAGGTACTCATTACCCGATATCCATCAAGGAAATAGCCCGTGTAACGCGTGACAAATTATACTCGATTTATTTCCTGGCGAACGGAATCCGCGCGAATTTATTCCTTCCGGCTGATTCTGCGAAGGACCAGCTACTTTGTCGACGGATCACGTGCACGGAGGTTGCAAGCCGGTTGCCTTTGGGCCCTTTGCATTGGATTCTTACGAGCGCAGTGTGTGCTGTACGTGGAATTATTGGATTCGAACGTGATAGTGTCGCAACGTGACTATGACTGACTTTGAGCGAGCGAGGAAATGGTGTTGAAAAATTTCATAATGCTGAAAGCATCAGTCTCGCGATGAGAAGAGCATGATTGATTAGGAGCAAAAGAAGGTAATAGAGTTCGCTGAAAAACTAGAACTTACTATTTTTTAGAAATTTATTTTGATTTTTATCGATCTTCATTCTCAATGGACCTAATGTTGTATACAGGGTGTCTTACAATTAGCTGAAGGAGGCCACCTAAATATCTCCTTCATTTTTAATGGCACAAAAATAATATTTAGGGCATAATGTAAATGGTATCTTAGAGGTTATTTTTTCATAGTTTTTTCAAGGTCATCGTTATTTTTCTATTCCATCTTATTAATGACTTAAGCATATTCAAATGTATTTTTCTCAGCCGCTATAAGATGGAATAAGAAAAAATAAGTTTTCCCGATGAAAAAATAACCGGACAAAAGACATTTTTCTTCTATGATATTCCTCCTTCGATACCATTTAGATATTATGCCATAAATATTTTTTGTGCCACTAACAATAAAGGAGATACCTAGGTGGTCTCCTTCAGCTCAGACACCCTGTATAAATAGTTAGTCTGAACTGAGCTACTTGGAAATTAGAATATGGTAGGATCGTCTGTATTTCTGGATCAAAGTGAGCCCAAGTCTTGCCTCCCAAGGGTCAAAAATTGCTGCACTTTTCCCAACAGTTTCTGTATTCTCTCTCTGCAGTCTGTCGGAGTAAACGACATCAATTTTTAAATTGTTTAAAAGGGAAAGCTGGCTGTTCAAATACAAAGCTCGTGCATAGAACCGTTTCCTGAAATAAAAATATCGGAACCCGGCGTCCTGGGCGGCAGCTCCGAAAATGGTGACACAATTGTTGGTGTAGAAACAAACGGAGAGAATAGAATCAAGGGAGTCACGCGCAGTTTTTACAAGCGAGGCAATGTTTAATTGTTAACGAACGGTTCGTTAAAGGACTCCTAACACAAAGGCGATTTTCATTCCTCAATTTACATCTGGAAAACGTGATATCAAATTCTAAAACTAATTCAACGCTAAACAGAAAATTTCGTGAGTAAGTCTAGTGCAGGCCTGGCCAACGCAAATGGTTTCCACGGGCCACTTTCATGACGCGTAACGTTACAGCGGGCCACGCTTTAGGTAAACATGCTTTTCAAATATGTAATACAAATACAAAATTAATAAAACTGTACTGTTATACATATATATTGTTGTTATATATATTATAATTTTTCTAAATCTATATTTACTACATGTTCGACGTTGCACATCTTAGCTGGTTTTCTAAATTGGCATCAGTTAATGAAGCACGTGATGAACTCATTGTAAATTTCATCTTTGAAAAAAATGTTTCCCCTCGTTGTGCTCGTTGTGCAAAATATTTTAAGTTCGAATATCTCTCGGATGTAATATGAGTATTGTAAAAATTAATTTTAGACGTGGACGCAAAAATTTGTTTCATTTCATTGTTGTACTGTAACTCAATTATATCAAAGATATCACACACACACAAATATAGAACTGGAGTTCGCGTAGTCGCACTCGCGCATTATAACAATGATCATGCTAATTTTCATTTATTTAATATTTCTTGTGTGCATACAACGAAAAATGTCAAACCGCCCGGCGGACCGCACAATTTAACGTGGCGGGCCGCGCGTTGGCCAGGCCCGGTCTAGTGGATACTATACAATGCACTAATTACAAAATCTGTATCTGAGATTTCTGAAACATCGGAAACGGTTGACTCTCGATTCAATATCCGCCTGGGGTACAAAGCGAGGTGGATTGGCATAGTTTGCCAACGGCTTTTAAGCGAATCTTTCCAGTCCACCGTAAACTTCCGGCAACTGTTAGGAACATCGGATTTCCTGTGTGATTGCACATTGCATGCACACGCCAAAACGAAACGAAACTGTATCGTGTTCGCCAGCGTCGTTGTTGGAGAAGTATGCAGTTGCGTAGACATTCCGGGCCCTTGTCAATGGCTCCATATCGCGTTCCAATAATGAATACCGTCGCGGGATCCATGCACAGGAGACAATCACGCGAAACCCCGCACCCATCCTGGATATTTCATAATCCCATCCGCGGAAATCACGGCGCAGGCCCTCGGTGGTGCATGTAGAGCCTCGGCGCATGCAAGAGAATGCGCAAGGTCGTTAATGTAAATCTGTTGTTGCGGATGAGTTTAAATTGAATCCTGCACGCGCGGATCGCGGATTACGCGGAATCGGTTCCGCTTTTTTCGGGCTGACTCTTTTGTAACGCTGTTCGACGATAATTTCTGCTTTTGAATTACTAACGAGTGATTGTTGCTGGACATTTCGATGCGCTGAATACCCATCCGAAAGTCGTTTTTGTCGGTCAGTCTCGATTTCTGAGGAATTTCACGTGGAAGGTAAAAATCAAGTTTAACCATTTTTTTCTGCTTGAACCAAAGAAACTGGACAAATGAGTTTCCCGTAGAATGATTCTTCGGACTCTCGCAAATACAATATTTTTTAATTGTAGATTTTAATAACAAAAACAAGTCTTAAGTTTGAGAATTGTTCCTGCTTGAACGATATTTACAGACACGAGGATGTATTTTTGAAAGATTAATTAGAAGGATATTGCGAGCAGTTTTGTTTCAGTGTAATTGGGAACGGTAATTGCTCCGGCGAGTTTGACGAAGTTTCCCGTTCAGCGGATTGTTTGACACAGATCCGGATGAAACATTCAATGACTTGCTTCTGTTGCCTGTTGACAGGTAACGAGAACGTTTACCAAATTCGCGCAGCAGCTCATTTCGCAAGTGAAGCAAGTTCATTGACACGTGTGACGAGTGATCGTTGCTTGATCTGCTTGATCTGTTAATGAAATTCAGTGGTACACTTTCCAACAAAATATCTTATTTAAAACTAGCTTTCCCCCGCCACGCGTTTATGTGACTCAGTATTTTTTAAAAGCATGTTTTTACCTGTCACAGACGTGACATTTGGAAAAAACACGAACTAAAAAACACAGAAAAAACTTAATAACTTAAAAATACTAACCAAATATTTAAATTCAAACGCAGATTAATCTACACAGTTGAATACCAATGCAATGAGGAACTTACAGAACAAATCACTCCGAAAATAGGTCAATCTTTCTACTTATATAATTTCACGATATAATTTGAAGCAGAATGCCACTGAGAAGATTCTCGCCGTGACGCATTGATGATAATGCAAATCAACACGAAACCATGTCGATTATTATACATCAGTGTTTTTGCAAACGCGCCACATTCACATAGCTTGAAGTGGGCAATTAGCGTTGTAGCCGGTGGAAAAGGTCGTCAAAACTCTTGAACGAATGGACTTTTTTGCATGCTGATTTCTCATAAACCTTCCCGAAGAAACGCTGCGTCTAATGGCTCAAACCCTAGCTTGCTACGTTCAGCCGTTACGGATATGACCGATTACATTTTTATTTATAAACAGGTTGCGTCGCCAAAATTCGGGAAAATTAAACTTTTTTTTAAAACATAATTTTTATTGCAAAAATTGCGAAGTTTATAAATTTTTTTTCTGTGAATTGTTAGGTCATAAAGAATACCATTCACTCAATATAGCCCCCTTCTGCTTGAATGACCGTCTCCATTCTCGATCTGAAGCGTTAGCAGGCCCGTTTTAACGCGTCACGGTCCATATTGACGAATGCCGCTTCAATAGCGGCTTTTAATGATGCGACGTTTGGATGTCTGGACTTGTTGGAGATCCTTTCAACAACGCTGCATACATAATAGTCCAAAGGATTTAAATCCGGGCTGTTGGGAGGCCAAAATTCTTAGGATCAGAACATTTCGACGTTGTCCGAAAACCAATTTTGCACCAAATGACTTGTGTGCGCGGGCGCACCGTCCTGCTGGAAAGCATACGGCTTTCCAGACGATTTCCAGGGATAGTTTTTGCAGTCACACCGACAACCGACGACAATTTTCGGATCGACTGCCCTGGATCCTCAAAAATCAGCTCCTGAGCTCGTTGAATGATATTGGGCGTCCTGACAACGCGCTCCTTCGAGTGTGTTTTCCTTGCCGGTGTTGCAGAACCTTCGTTGGACATCTCCGACTCATTATACTTCGCGACAACATCATACACAGTCGATCTTGGGTACCGGAAGAATCGTATGATTTCTGTCGCCGAGCGCCCAGCGCGGACACTTTCGACAATCGCGGCTCTTCGATTATACTCTGCATTTGTATTGAACATTGCGACTGTTTTGAGGTTTTGAATGTTTAGTACATGCGTCAAGCTATTGGGACGACCAAGAACGACTTCTGTAAGTGGTATAGAACGGCAGGAAATTCAAATTGAATTTTGTAGGTTGTTGAATAGGTAGATAGATTTTCTTCCACAGATACATACTAACATTTCTCTCCACATTAAAAGTTCTCAATATCGTTCACACTGAACATCATTCAATAGATGATACACGAAACTGAGGGGTCGCATAATAATAGTATATTTCTTCACTTCAAAATTTTAAGAAGAAAAGGCATCGAGTCTACTCAAGGCATTCTAACTGGAAACACTCCGCGACGTTTGAACGATAAAAGAGAGTCGCGGGATGCTCGGTGTTGCCTCTCGGAAATTAGTCGCATTAATTACGGGGGTCCGGGTAAATGGAACTGGTATGTATAAGGTTAACAGGTTGGGAAATGTTAATTCGTGAAATTGCAGAGAAGGGGGACGACACGAGGCCCACTCGGCGCAGTCCACACAGGACCGCAGGAAGCTCTTGAAGCGGACCAGGAGCCTCGCGGTCATATCCGAGGACGAATCTCGACAGGATCGAGAGGCCCACCACTTCCGGCTCGGGCAATCGACCTTCGACTTGCCCAGGAGACATCAGTTGATACCCAGGGCCAAGCTGATCGATCGAAATTCCCTGAAGGACAGGTGAGTACAAACAGAGAGAACTCGAGGAAACGCGATGAGCTCAGACGCGATTGCGTTGGCTGCCACTCAAGTCGATTGACTTTGACGTGGTTTTTCAAACGGGGAAGAAGAAACCGAACGAATATAGTGAAATTGCTCGGAGATCAATCGCGGCTTTGGTTTTGTAGGTCAGGCCAGCAAAGCGTTTCCTACAGGGATGGGCCAGGCCTTGTTTAGGAATTGAATAATTGGATCCTGTAATTCCGAGATCGCTTCAATGATTAATGGATAGACAATTGCTTCATACTTGTGTACCTCATCTCTGACTCGTTCCTTTTTGTTAAATAATTGATCAGGTACACAGTAAATAAAACAATGACGCGTATCGGTGAGACAATATTGATTGTTTTTTGTTGTGAAATGTTTACCAACATATTCGCGATCCTTCCCTGATTACAATGATACCAAACACGTACTTTAGTATGATTACCTGATTATGATCAGGTTGATGATCAGGCCAACATGATTATCTGAACTGATCGGGTGGATAAAGCTGTTTGGATAACGTAACAGTTTATTCCAGTGCTGGAATAAATCTTTACTGATTGGCATAATGAGCTATTTACATTTAAAACACGAATAGTACACGATAACACAAAGTTCGTATAATAGAGGTTTCATTAAATCGTGTTAGTTAAATTATAATAAAGTTAAATATGCTCCCAATAAAATCGTGCTTGGGCTCATTTTAATCACAAAAGTGCGACGACTATACGACGACTATATCGTTCGGCTTCTTTTATAAAATTTGCAATTCAAATTGGCCCATAACGATCTTTCATTAGCAGTTCTTTACACGGTAATAATTAACCGCAGAACTCCATGCAAATTCGCGTTTTTCCACGGATTCAAAGAAATGGAATAAAGTACTGCTTCCCTCAATGCCCGTTCCGGTAAAGCCAGAAAATACGATCGCGTTCAATTTCATAAAATTTCGTGTTCCCGCGCAGTTTCCAAGGATTCGACCATCTACCTGTGAATTCAGCGGACTCTCATGCCCGTTCATTACTCACCGTTTCCCCTAGCGGCAAGTTGCAAACGATATCGCATTTATATTTCCGCAGTGACTCTCTCCGAGCTGGAGCTGTAACATTTTGAGCCCCCCCGCAACAAAGCTAACATCCATCCCAGCGTTTCTAAGTGAAAACAATAGATAGATCTGTCCGGTTGAATCTTTAATTAAAAAGTGGGGATCACGCGCTCTCGAGTTCGCCTTTGCCGGTGAACACCAATTCTATTTCCGATACGTTCCGCAGATTGCCATTAGCTGAGCTGCTACACGGCGCTCGGATAATTTTATTGGAAAATGCAGCTCCGGCGATTTCTGCTGCAGTTCTGTAACTGAGCTCCGAGGATCAAATGGAATTACAACGTGCGCTGTTGTTATGTTCTACGGGCCGCGACTCGGGAAATAACCGGCGGGCGCAATTAAACGGCGCATTAAATCGCCGGATGTGTGTTTTCATCAAAATCGCCCGAAGAAAATATGTTTCGACGATGACCATTACGAAAACCACCGACTAAAATGTTTCGCGAAACTGAGAAACTGTTGCAAGAACAATGGCGAAGAAACAACCTATAATCTCCATGCAATTTAAACGATTCTTCGTTGCATTCAGTCGTATTAAATTAAAGTCGTATTGCATTCGGCTGTATTAAAATGTGAAATAGCTAATGTCTAGGAAAATGTGTGTTTAAAAATGTGTGAAAATGTTGAAGAACATTTTTCGAGCAGAATAGTCAACAGTTTTATTCGATTCAACGTGGAATTCATTAGTTCTCATTATTTTAAAAAGCAGAACATTGGTGTCTCGTTTTCGCCTCTCATTGCCATTGGTTACCGCGCATCGAGCAAATTCTTCCGCGACTCCTGCGCTCTCGACAATTACGGACGCAATCAGACAACTCGGCGAGCGGACAGTTTAATTACCGCTCGGGCAAACATCGACCCTCGAAAACGACAATTAAGTTGATCGTTGTGTGGATCGCGGGAAATTTGATTTGGAGCTCGTTTATCTTTAAATTGGCCGGTCTGCGGATTAGCAGACCGTCGAATCGAGAGTGTACGAGCCATCTGTGAAAACTCCGTCCGGGAAACTCGTTTACCTCGTGAGAGATTTTCCAGCCGGCGCCGTGGAACTTTCTTGCCTCCATTGTCCTTGTACGGTTGGTTGCAGTCGGCTCGATACGTTAAAGCCGTTTTAATAATGCAACGAACGTGTGTGCGTCCCGCGGCGCCGAATTCTAGTCCCGCCCCCGAGCCCCGGGGCTGTTTAGCGGATACAAATTTCAATAGCCAGTGTGCCCCTCGATATACACGACCCGGGAAAATGAGGGAAAATCGTGGAAAATGTCCGGCACGATTTCGCGCGAATATAGAAAATTCGTTGGGAAGATCCGAATTCTGGAAAATCGCTAGTTGCAATCTTCTGCTTCGCTTGCTTCAGTATGAGTCTCACCGATAACGTTTCGACTGTAACTGAGATAATGCTGTAGTGTTAATTGAGAGCCGTGTTTAGTGTGTGGTAGGGTTGCGGTGTTTTCGGTGATGGATTGAACATAATTGGTGATGACCGTTGATTTCAGGCTCTCGAAAAGCCAGCAGCATCTCTCGGACTCGTACGAGAGATTCAACGAAGCGAAATCCTACTATTCCCGATCCGCTTGCGGTCTTCACTCGATCCCGCCGGGACTGGCGACATTTCCGGATCCTCTGCCTTACGCGAGACCCAGCCGAGCCGATCATCCCGATCGTCTGAACATTCTAGATTGGCCCGAGTCACCGAGACGTTATCACAGCGTCCAGGATCTCGAGACGGTTAGCGGCTTGGTGGATATCGTCGAGGATAATTGGCCGATCGAGGGGAATCGCAGCATCGATTGCATCTATACTCAGGTAAACAGCTTCTCTATTCTCAAATGCAATTTACTCGAGCTATCGTTGGCCATGTGCTGCTGCGTGGCTATAAATTCACGTGGCTAATGGAGATATGAGGTCTCCATGGCAACTGTCGCCGGTTTCGGTGATATCGCGTGCAGAGTGCGATATAAATTTATGAGCAGTGATCAAAATGTATGATCCAGTATCGCGGAGATTGCTTGGATTTTCTGGAGTAGGATAATTAGTACAAATCACAAACTCTCCTTGTTATAATTTTTATTGCATTTTTATTTGTCATATCTCGAATGACAAGAGTTATTTATGATTTGAAAGATTGCCTTTTGTATGGAATTTATCTCCACGAAATATCAGCATGATCTTGCATGAGACTAGCCAAGTATCCTATCATGTGATCAGCACTTAAAAAGGGCTATAAACCTGTCATTATTGTAACACTCTTCCTGTCGTTATATTTTAATTCTTAATTTTTGGAATGAAGAGATTCTTCGCTGATATAAAACATTGCCTCCGGTACTTAATTTATTTTTATGAAATATCTGCTCGATTTAGTGTAAAGATTGCCAAGTACTCCATTTTATCATCAGCAATTAACCTAACCCGGACCACAAACCTATCATTATTACAATTTTTCCTGGCTGGTGTAATTTAATTCCTGATTTGAGAGATTGCCTTCTGCACGAATTTGAGTTGGCAGAGGGTTCACTAAAGAATTGAGAAATAGAGATTGATATCCTTATGTTTATCAATTTTTTGTTATCGGTTATAGTTTCAATTAATAGTGACACTTGCTATTAAAAAAAAATAATAATAAAACTAGCAAACGTTACATTTTAGTATGTTTTCTTTTTACGACGTCCAACCCTTTGGATTTGCGCAGCGCCCAGCCATGCGGCAAAACGCAGTAGTAATTCCAACAACTTTAAAATAAGGTTATCCTCACTCAGTAAGCAACCGTGAACCTAAACAGCAATTTATGCTGTTGCTGCATCTCCAATTAAATCTTTATCCCGATTAAATCATAAGGTAAGGAGTTAAATTGCAAGCAGCATAAAAGGTTAATATTTTGTGGAGAAAGAAATTATGTAGAAAATCCTTTCAGCCACGAACTAATCTCTTCATTTAAAAAATATGGATTAAAATATAGCGACGGGGGCAACATTGCCATGACAGATTTCTGGCTGGTCTCTGATAAATGATAAAGTATTCCGAAAACTTTATTCGAGATCAGACCGGTACTTCGTTGGAATAAATTTTGTACAAAATGCAATCCTTTAAAACAGGAAGTAATCTCTTAATCCCGATAAATACGAGTTAAAATACGCGCTGATCACCAGACTGCGGATTTATGCATACGTCACACGTTATGAATACGTCAATTTTAAATCAGTGGAAAAATTAAAAATTAAAACATCTTTAAAATTTCGATAATTGCATAATAAAAAATCTGGAACCTCTCGTTTGGAGCAGCGGTGGTAGGTTCAGTGTTAAAGCAGGAAAGTACATAATTCCTACTTGGTCCTACTGTGCGATACTTTCGCTTTTCCTGAAGGCCCTCGGTCCATTGATCGCGAAGTGGACTATTTGCTAATCTGCACGAAAGAACAAGCATCTGGATGACCCAGATCCACTGATTCCAGGTCAAACGTAAGCGCAAGGAGCACCGAAGCCTGGACAGCATCCTCTTCGAGGACGACGGGGAGCTCGAGTACTTCGACGTGCTGAACCTTCTGCCTCTGTCAAACGTGCGTCTCGAATTCGACGAGGAGGACGCTCGGAACAATAATCTCGCGCGGAAAAGTGACAGCATCGAGCCCAGAGGCAAGTTGAAAGCCCTCGAATACCTGGGCTCGCGTGCAACAATCGAGAAACGGGCGAGAAGCAACGCGACCGACGAGGAGAAATGTACAGGGAGTAGGACGTTAGAGAGGAAAAGTGATCCCGAGTACGAATACCGGAAAAAGGAGCCCGAACCGCAATTCAAAGAAGAATTCACCGAACGATCAAAGAGAGAACCAGGTCGGGCAGAGGCGTTCGAACAGTTGGGGAACGAGGATTATTGCAGGGACGACAGCATCGATCGACGAGCCACGCCGTCCAAGACTGATGAGGACCGGCATTCTCATCGGTTGGTGAACTCCGAGGAAGAAGAGCACGATCGAAGGGTCGAGGAGGCGGAGGATTACAAATCCATTTGGATCTCGGATACGGAGGAACACGAGGACATGTCGCGGAGGCCGCAAGTCCTGAAAGTCGTCGACAACGACGTGACGAAGAGACGACACCGCAGAGCCTCGCCGGAATTAGATCTGGCCGAGCAGAGCCAGAAGGATGGGGCATTTAGGAGTCAGGAAGAGGACCCGGGAAAGTTGGATGGGAAACCCGAGGGGGCGGACCCTGGAATCGAGGAAGTGAGTTGAGTGACAATGCTGATCTCCCCTTTCTTGTTTAGATTTAAGAGAGGAGTTGGTCAGAGCAGGGGTTTAATGAATGTAGAAGTCGTAAAAGCTCCGGATACTTGTAGGCCTTATAGTGTTTACCTACTAACTAACAAGGAGAGTGCAAGGCCTTCGGGTCACCGATTTAGTTGAGAATGTATACCATTATAGGGGCAAACACTCAATAATTGTTGAGATATTCATAAACAAAGCCTTAATTAGTGCTTAATTATTAATTATTTTTTGTTCTTTAATTTGAAATAAATGCGCAATCTCTTATAAACAAGTCAACGTTAAACAGCGAATAAATAATATAAATAAATAAGAAAAAAAATACTTTTCACCAGACGAGAATAAGTTTTTTTTTATATATGTTTATTTGATAAAGTTTTAGAATCAAATGAAACAGGTGTCAACAAAACATAAAAAAACCTACCATACAATATTGCAATGTTTACCAATTGTTCGCTCGCATGCGAATCCCTTCGATAGACAAGTCTGTGGACGGTGGGAGCAACTTAGAGACTATATAACAGCTAGGTTATTGTAAGCAAAATTATCTAACTTCACGGATAATAGCATTGCGTTTGGGGGAAAAAGTCTTTATTAAAACCCCCTTGAAAGTCTCGTACGTTGCCGCTACACCAAGCCTTATTCGTTGTATACTTTTCCTACAATTGTATATTTAAGGACTAATAGAGACTTTGTTTATGAATATCTTAACAATTATTGAGTGTTTGCCCCTATAATGGTATATGTATATTCGTAAAAGGGAGATCGAGATCTATAAATATACAAAATCTCAACGAAATCGGTGACCCGAAGGCCTTGCACTTTCCTTGTAAGACTAGTAATAAGTTATTTATTTGTTTCGTCTGCTTCCAGAGTCCTAAAGAGAAAGCCGACCCGAAAACAGCCTTTACCAACGCCAAAATGTTCATCGAGCCGAAGCCAGGGGACAAGGATCCTCCCCGCAACAAGCCGAACGAGGGTAGGTTCGAGAGGATTGTGAAAGGTACATCGAACATTCTAGGAAAAGCTTGCAGCGTCGTGAAAGGGAGCTTGGGATTCGAAGCTAGATCCGAGAGCTCTGATCTGGGATTGGGTTCGGAATCCGGCAGCGACACGAGACGGAGATCAGTGGACGACGGCATCGAAGACGATCAAACGTGCATCGGGAAACCGTTGGTTCGCAAGAACAGCGACTCGAAGAAGAGTCACAGCAGCTTGACCAGGTCGAAGAGCTGCGTGGACTCCATCGAATGCCATCAGGACGATGGTCAAGAGTTCGATCATGTGCGCTACAAGATCGTCAAGTCGAACATGTTCAGCAAGAACATGTACAACACCGGTCGCGGAGATGTCACGTACGAGGGCCTAATGCAGTACCTTCGGGAGTACTCGTTCCAGGAGCTGTTGCTGGATAACAACGTCGTCATCATCGAGCCGGTACGTGCGGAGACCATCGAGAGGAAACCTTCTACCATGAGCAAGACCAGGTCCGAGACCACCTGTAAGATAGCAGGTGCTATACAGAAGAAATCAAATGAAAATCGAGACAGGAACTGCGACAGTGCTGATGGCAGCAACTCGAAGAGTCCTAAACAATCGTCTATCAAGAAGCACTTCTTCTACCATCCTATCAGGGTGAATCGTGAGTTGATCGATGAGGAGTTGCCTGATCCTGATACTGTTAGGAACGTGAGGAGGATGTTCGAGAATACTTTGAAGGTGAAAAGTAATTCGGAGTTGACTCGTGATGACAAGAGTCGCAAGAGTGTCAGCATGAAGGATCTGAGCAGTATCGATGATGCTAGGTTCGATGAGATCTCTGAGAAGATCCACGAGGGCTCCAGGTGAGGACTTGGTTATTTAGTTTTTTCAGATGCTAAGTGTGTAACATGAGCGTTCTGCAGCATCCTCTTTCTTCCAGGTCCAGGTGCTCCAGCAGAGCGAAGGACCTTACCAGGCTCTTCGAGAACATGGAAAAATCCACGTCCTCTAACGCATCAGTGGTAGGATGCAAGGACGAGCTGGATAGTCCTCGTTCTGAATCAAAGACACGAATCATAGCCCAATCCTTCGAGGCTAGAAGCGGTCATACGTCCCCCAGCGACTCTACATCCTCCAAAAACAAAGTGAGCCGCTATCATCATCATCATCATCACCATCACAATTGGGACGCCGGTAGCGTTAGTTCTGGAGTATCCAGTGACTATCCCGACACTGATCCTGGCAGCGGTGTGCAGTGCATCTCTTCAGAGGACGAAGAAGTGGACTGTCACGAAGAAGAAAGCAACAATGCTCACAATTCCAGCCACTATGTCTCTCAGGATGTCTTGAAAAAGATTCGGGAGTGTGGAACCTCTGTGACATACTACGGAGGCAAGGTGGTGAATTCGAGCAACGGTCCTTTGGTAGCACCTGTCGTGGAGAACAGGTTCAAATGCCCGGATATGTCGAACGATTATGTCAAATTCCGATTGGTGAAGAGTAATTCCTGTGACAGCCGATTGGAGCTAACTGGGAGATTAGTTGAGAACCATTTGAGGTGTCGAGCCAAGGAGAAAGCACCTGATCTGAGTCGCTATACTATCGCAGAGACTCCCAGCATTGAGATCACCACGATAGAGAAGCAGGAAAAGGAGATTGAGCAAGAAGAGGATAATAGGACGACGAATCAGACAGAGACGAAGAGGGAGCCACCTGTGGTGATCGGTCTGGAGCCAAAGAAGGAGGACAACAAGGAACCCAAAGCTTTCAAAGCGGATTTCAAGCTGGGACCAACCGAGGATGCTAAATCGACTTATCCGAGTCGATTTATTGGCAGCGCTCTGACCAGGTGGCAGGTGAATGAAAATAATTGGAGGACCCCCGATGATTTTGGCAAAATGGAGTTTGAAGAGTTCGAGGTCCTAGAGGATAGTCTGAATGCAGCTGATAGTCAGCGTCCCGAATCATCTTGAACATTCTTGGTTGTGTAATATAGTGTTGGTATCGATTACGATCGATCGGGAGCGATTGCCAAAGGAGAGTCGATGATAGTTTCTAGTGCTTCCGGTGTCAGAGAGTTGTAGGGGCTGGCCAAGGGAGTTGTACAGTTGTTAATCAAGGTTTCCCAGCAACGACTTGGATATTCTACCCTGGAAGACTGAGCTTAGGGCTGTTATCTGGGAGACTGGGGGCGGGGCTCGTTGATTACTGGTGCAATGGCGATTTCTTGAAATGATTGTGGAGAACGGTCTGAGTAGGTGCTATCGAAATTTCTAATTGTTCCCTGTTTTGGCTGCTGTTGCAGTTTCGATGTTCCTATATCTGCTCCATAATGCTTATCTTCTTGTTTATAGATCTCTTCCGAAGTTAAATATTGTCACAAATTACAAATTATTACAAATTATTTTGTATGTAATTGCGTCTAAGGAGCCCTACCCTCAGTCGTTCTAGGTTTAACGGAACGTCGGTCGACGAACATCGAATCGCAATGATCATGTATTCCCTTGCGAGTGTACATAGAACGGAAGGATGGTTCATTACTTGTATGTTCTGGCTACGAAATAAATGTTTATTAAAAATCCTGATGCTCGTCGCAATTGATTTGTCCATCTTTTTAATAAATATGTATCCTAATTTACTGGGTTTACGGAACCCGTCAAAACGGCGAATTGTAATATTTTTATTTTGATGCATCCGTGAGGAATTATTCAACAAATTTAATTGCTGGGTGTATATATTATAAAGAGAATGGTTAATTTATCGAACACATTTATTTCTTTGGACACATCGCGATAAAATTGTTAAAAAACTAAAAGATCCCTGTCACTTTCGTAAAGCGGTGTGAAACGGTCTGGGTCAGTGTTAGGTCGTTAGATCCACTGTTAATGGAGCCGAGCTATTTCGTTTTAGCTAACGGGTCAACGAGAAATGCACGACGAAGGCTCACCCCGTAAAAGCAACCATAACAGCACGCCATTAGAGCCGCCGTTGTTTCACGCCGCTTAAAAACTCGGCGAACTTTTAGCATGTGTTCTGATCCGCGTCTTCCTCTGAACTTTACAATAATGGCGAACCAACGTAAACCTAAATATAACAGTCTATTTCGACCGAGTCGAGTTTAATGCGCGAAACGAACTCGTTCTACAATTTATTTATGCGCCGTGTACAGGCCGTCTAGAGCTGTGATTCATTATGCAATGAAAGTCTAAGCTTCGTTTCTGTCTGTAGATCAAACGGCGTTCCTGGAAAGCTTCGAGAGTATTTTTGTATCAACGTTCACTGTAAACGAACCAGTGCTGCTTTTTTTTTTTTAAATGTCAGTACTGTGAAAATTCAACCGATACTTACAATAAAAAGATATATTTCTACAAGTAAATGAAGGAATAATTTCTACATATTTTCATAATCTTTTGACGACCGTGGTCATCAGCTGTCCGATAAAATTAAAATAAAGTTGCACGTATCACTCTCAAGTAATAAAACAGTCCCATAAAGTTAAAAGGCACTTGTTAACATCGTTCTCAAGTAATGAAACTGTCTGACAAAGTCAAAGTGGTTCACATCATTCTCGAGTAATAAAGGAATCTAATAAAGCTACATAGAATGAGATTGTTCACATTGTTTCCAAACAATAAACCAGTCTGACAAAATCAAAGGAAAATGGTTCACATTAGTCTCGTGTAATAAATCAGACTGACAAAATTCAACATAAAATTGTTCGCATCACTCTTGAGCAACAAAAGCTCGATAAAATGAAAATTTTAATATGTTCACAGGTATCAAAGATTCTGTTCGACAGCCAAAGAAAAATTTCTTAGAGATTGGAACTTTTTAACAATGGATAGAAAGCCGAACTACCTTATTCACAAATCACTATATTTAAGGTTCTTGCTGCAGACTCGAGAAAGATTTCATCCAAGGGAATTTTTTACCATGTTTGCACGCTGTGTGGAGATGAATCGTTGCTTTCATTGTACTGTATCACTCACCAAGATCCTGCGCGCCCTGAGGTATCAGGCTCTTTTCGATCTTCTCCTTCGACAAGCTCGATGTCTTCGTTTCCTTTGACGAGCTTCTCGAATCCTCCAACCCCTTTGCTAAAATCGGGCTTAAGCTCGGAGCGAAAGAGCTCGTCGTCACGGAAATACTCCTCCGGGAGATGTGCCACCACCTTCTGCACCATGTTTCCTGAAATATGGAAAAGTAACGTGAGAGCATATTGTTGCTGCAGGACTTATGGAAGAAACATAAAACACTAAGAACATCTGAGAAGCTTAAGCATCCTGTTTTATGACTCCTAATTTATTAAAATATTATTACGAAAAAACTTAAATCATTCTTCCTTTGACATTAAGGAAGACAATTTCTATTTTGCATAGAGTCGCAGTCTAATTTATTCTATCAATCTTAATTTATCTTTGTAATACTGTAATTTATCTTTTTAATACAATTTTATTTTTCATTTAAATAGATCTTCACTATAATAGATATTCACGAGTAAAATGAGCCGTGTATATTTTAGAAATCTAATAATCCAATCTAATAATGTTTCCAATTTTTGTGTTTGAATAGTGAACATTTCTGTTGAATAATTCATAAGGAGAACAGCGGAAGGAAGATTCACGTAAAAAGATTGATAAAGATCGCGTGAAAATTTCGCAACAGCACCTCCGTTTTCAGAATATTTATACGCGAGAAAACTGTTTGAAACGCATTTTCGCATTCAGTATGTTCCCGATACTTATGTAAACAGTGTACCGAATTGACTACACGGCTAAACCGAATCCTACTGCTTTTCTTGGCAAACCGTTTCATCTGTTATTTGCGTTTAATTAACACGCTCGGACAGCAAACACCGGACACGGTATTCCGCGAGATACAAACTAACTACCGGGTGAATCACGTTTGCGAGAATGAAATTCCGACTGCTTTCGAATCTCAGGTTACACTTTCGGAAGTAGAAGACAGGGGAGCTAAGACGGAAATGAAGAAACTTCCTAAAGTTCCGAGACTTTAAGAAGATAATGAAAATCGGACTCTTGTAAATTCTTCTGCAAAAAATGAAACTTTTGCAACCTATTGCAAATGAAATTTTTTAACTTCGGAGATTACTCTCTTTCAATAGCAATCTAAGGGAACGCGCACAGTGGACCTGTTTCGGTCGACGTCCGACGTTGTGTCTCTTTTTCGCACGCTTGAAAAAAGAGACAGATGCGTCGAACATCGGCCAAATCGGACGAAAACGGGTCCACTGTGCGCGTTCCCCTAGACAGGCTTGTCCTTCGTTTTTCTAAATTAGTTTTTCTGTCGGCGTTACAGTGATACAGGTAAAAAATCGATAGTATTTTTGAAAAACAAATTATCAAGATTTTTCATTCTTTTGCTAGAGGTAAAAATAAAATAATTCATGTTATTCTCAATTGATGAAGGAACCAGATAAAATCTAAAATTTTCCAGGATAAAAATCATTAATAAAAAGTTGATTATTATTCATATTTAAGATAATCTACACAAAATATAAAGAAAAGCATCGAAGAACAAAATGGTTAAAAAATAACGATTTTTATACTTTTTGGTTACAAGTAACAGTTATCAATGAGAGAAATTAATTTCGATCGCTCGTAACAGTTATCGATGATCGAATTTCTTTTCACTTGTTCATAATAATTATTAACAAGAGAAATTCATTTCGGTTACTTATTTAATTATTGAGTTGTTTACTCTTTTTCGGATGGAGTAAGCCTGTGAAACCATAAGAACAACGCAAAACCTGTTTGTTGACTGTCTTTGTACACTGATGACTCTGTTCCACTCGTACATGGATGTAGAACTGTTTTATGTATAAACAATTTATGAAATAATTGATTGTCTACCATTTGAAAGTTGTACTATTTAATTATAACTATTATAAATTTCCTTCATCAATAACTGTTATGAGCGATCGAAATAAATTTCTCTCAGCGATAATTGTTCTGAGCGAGCGAAATAAATTTCTCTCATTGATAACTGTTACGAGCGATCGAAATAAATTTCTTGTATCGATAACTGTTATGAACGACCGAAATAAATTTCTCTCATCGATGTAATTACTATGAGCGATCGAAATAAATTTCTCTCATCGATACTTTTTATTCCATGACTTTTTTTCATTTTGGTTATAACAGTTCGGGTCCCTGGATAAAATTAAAACAAGATGGATCATATTAATCTCAAGTAATAAAACAGTCTCATAAAGTGAAAGTAAAATCGTGCTCATCATTCTCAAGTAATAAAATGTCTAGTCTAATAAAATGAATATAAAATTGTTCAACAAACTTATTTGTTGATAAAACAATTTAAAAAACGCAGTGCAACTCTTCCAGAAGCAAAGACCAATTTATGAACCCGATAGAAGATACATGTCCAATCTCTAAATTAAAAAACTAACTTTAGCAACGTTTAAAACATTTTCTGGAATTCGCCACACGTTCTAAAAAGTCAACGTCAACAATTTCTGCTGTCCTGCGCCCGACAGAAAGTTCTCGAGCAGTACAAGCGGAAAAACTTTCGCGCAAAACGTTTTCGCTCTTCTCTTTTTTCCAGCGCGGAAGTGGATTTGTCACATGGAACTGCAACAGTGGTCGCCGGGAACGTATCGAGAGACAACGGGATTAGTTTTGCGCCGATAAACTCGTCACGAGCAACGTATGGAGACGTCTGGCTGGTATCCAGGATACGGGGTCACCGTGGGGTCACGTTGAAACTGGAGTTCGGCCAGGGTCGTGACACCATTCGATGCCGACAAAAGTTCGCGATCTCAAAGGAGACTCATTAGTCAAGGGACCAAGTTTCTCGCTTTACACTTCCGGTAGCTCGATTTTCCCTGGCTTCCTACGGTTCAATCCCTCATACTATCTTTCCCTCAACTCCTTTCACCACCAGTGTCACATACCGCAACTCCTTTGTCATCGATCATTTTCCACAGCACGCAGCACACTTATCTTATACATCGCTTTCATTCATTCAAGTGGATAAACACCGCTGACAACGAAATAGAATTTCATTTATATTTAATACTGATTGATTATTACCACCTGTCGAGAAACAGGTTTTACATTTTTTTAATTTTATAGTATTGTTATAAGAAAGGTTTTGTCGGAAATGATTGTCGCACAAAACCGAAATGAGCTCAATCTTGAGCACATGTGAATCGTCTTTAGAGTTCGTAGGATGTAATTATATTTATTTAGAGCGAGCTTCAGCGAGATGTTGAAATTGAAACATTCGTCGCATAGTGGTGTGAAGGATTAATTGCGACGTAGCTATGTTTGGTGAAGGATCAAAAGGGAAGTAGGATCGGGCACCGTGAAAATGATACGCGAAACGGCAACCACGTGGTGTCGTTACTTTACGGGAATGGTACCGCAGTGCGTATCCATTTTGATGTCAAGCGCTTCAGCTGGCATCGTAAACCGACGCCTGTGTCGAATGCGAAATGTGCCCTACAAAAATACAGGTTTACAGGAACTTGTCCAATATTCTATAAGCGTGACCTATAAAACGTTTGCAACTGAATTTTTACGTTACTCTCATCGATGTGTAACAAGCTAAACGCCTGATTGCGATTTTAGGGTCGTTTGCGATCGTAGAGTGCGAATTTTATGAAGTTGTAACAAGAATAGGTGAATCACGTATGAATAATGTATGACAGCAATGTACGTAATTTTAAATCGATGCAGAGAATTTGGAAATTGAGTAGGAAATTGAATAAAAGATTGATCAATTGGAGCAAAATTATATAATATATGAATGCACACAATTTTCCGGGTCTCCCTAACATTTCGTGGTGCCATAAGTTTGCCGCGGATGTACTTACGATGTTCTCAACTCCCTAGAGAAATAAGAAATCACTTCTTTTGAACACGCGATATGTAAGTATTAGCTTTACTTAACCAGAAGCTCAGTCATCCACTTTCCTCGTGCCATGACTAATGGCTTCTGACAATGAAAGATGGTCGGAGCTCCAGATTGATAAGGTTCACGATGAAATTGCTGGATCGAAGGTTTTAAGGGAACATTAACGTCTTAGAATCTGCGAGAAAGACGTCTGGGCACAAAATCGTGCAAGAAAATTGTGCATCGACCAGCACGCTTCTACAATATTCAAAACGGAACGTTCAACCGCAAAATAAAATCGGAAGGAACAGCAGGTGCTCGAGGACCATAAATCAAATCTCCGGCACCGAAAGGCTCCGGAAATTTGAGAGAATCGGGACTACGGCAGTCGAAAAGTCACCATCTCCGCGTTGACAACAGAAAGTTTGGCCGAACCAGAACCATCGCGCCCGAATTGTTAATGCTGATCTTTGTTAGTTTCTCCTCGCAGCGTGTCTCCAGTTCTCCAAAAGCGCGTAACGAGTGTTTGAATTGCGTTCTAACTCTCCCCTTCTTCTCCTCCGCAACTGGGACAAAGAACTTCGGGAATTGGGTTAAACGTGTACAAAGACTGTGCGCGACTCCTCCAGGTATCTCGAGATCCTTCGAGAGCCTGTTCATCCTTCAAGATCGCCGAGGATGATCTCAACGAGCTTTTCCCTTGAACGTTTTCTTTTAATTTGTCTGTCTTGTTTCGGTTTGCCGGAGACGATTAAAAGTTCGAGCGCCGTAATCCGCGAAATTGGAAACGGTGCCGGCGTGAAAATTTAATTATTCCCGTCATCTTCGTCGTTGACTTCGCCGGAGGTTCGCGCTGTAATGCCAAGTGTCGTTTCGGTGTAATGTCGCACGGCAGCCTGGGAAATTGCGATAAAAGCCCATCGTCTTAATGAAGCTTCCTTTCGAGCCTTTCTTCCTGGTGAAGCGCTTTCTGTTTGGTCGATCGGCAGTGCGAAGGGAAATAATTGGTTCAAGATCGTCGGCCCACTATAACCCCCACTATAAAAAGATTTTTCTATTATACAGTTCTTTAATATAATGGGTTGTGATTTAAATGTGTTGGCCTATTTTCAATATCTTTTTTAAATTATGAACAAACCGCAGTATTAAAATTCATATAGATCAAAGTAGTTAATTAAACGTCTGATTAAGCAGCTTCCGCGTTTCGGTTTCTAGGCAGATCGTTGAACCGCGCGAGACCATTAGCCTGGGGATTATTTATTCCGCGACAGTTGATCACGTGAGCAACGTTTCGCAGGTCTGGGAACAGTCTTGGCCACCTGCCAAATATTAAGCCAGTGTCCACGCGTGGACGTTGATGTACTCATAAAATATGATCCATGATCTGCTATTCTTTGTCTGTCGCCGAGTGAGATCCTTCGGATTATTAACTATTGTGTCGGCTGCACAGCACTGTTGAACTCTTCTCGGTACAAGGATGGCACTGTGTACGAAAATATGTGTTAAGTAGACTGTGGAATTTTGTGCAAAATAAAAATAGTAGGTGTCAATCACCGAAACTACCTTAGATATACTCCAGCTTCTTTCTTTCTTTAACCCCTTCACGTACGAATTAAACGAAATTCGATGCGATCGAAGATGCTATTTATATTTTTAATTCGTTATTTGCGAAGCTTAGTAAAGAAGCACTCGTATAACTACAGGGTGCGCCATCTTTTATGTCGGTGTGTAAAGATTGAATAACTTTAACATTTATCAACCGATTGACTTGAGTAAACATGTTTTTGAAACGTCAATTCAGTACAGTTTTAACCATGAATCGCTTCACACCGAAACAACGCGCGAAACAACACCGAAACAAACTGTATATAATTGATGATGTGTGGGACCACTTACTGCTTTATTTATCAGTTCCTTGAAACATAAAGTTACAGTTCATTCAATGCACTTCCACATCCACGGCATGTTTAACCCTCCGACGGCGGAACCTGGGTCTATTTTGATCCAGAGTTTCTAGTGATTAAATTAGTTGTATTAGAATCGACACGAAAAATCTGCTCAATCAAAATTGACAAACAAAGCAGTAAATAGTCCTGAACATCATCAGTTATAAAATTGTAAAAATGGTCCAAGCGATGCAGTGTCATAACGAAGATGTGTATAAAATTGTTCTAATGATTCTCGCACACCTCGTGATTTCCCTACCATGAAACGAATTAACGTTTCGCGCGAACCTGTGACAAAACTAACTTCTCACTGGTCAAGCCCGGTTTTTAATCTCCGCTCAGTAGCACAAACGTCGGATGCAACGGAACACCGTAGTCGAAACGAACGGACGCAGCAAAATGCACGTATCACGCAACGAGTTCCACAAAATACTTTGCCATTTCGCTCGCAATGAATCGCGGGAAACGGGGTTGCAGGTCCGCAACATTCCGCGCGTAGATCCGTATCGCGTAATGGATCGTCCGGAAACATATCTGGCAACCGGCTCAAACGTTCGTAGAAAACTTGATTTCAGCGTTTCCCTGAAATCACAAACAACCGTTTTGCCGGAATAGCTCGAACACTCGATGCATAATTGCATTCGATCAATCTGTAAACAACAGTCGAGCATTGTTCCCCGGACAATCTATTCGCCGGGAGAAAATAGAAGGCAAAGTTCGTTGCATCGATAATCCGTCGGTAACTGCTATCCAGCACACAGCATAATCCTCGCATCTGCGTGGCAAACTTCCTGTAATCGAGTTTTCGAAACAGCTTACCCGCGTTATGGCGTGGGCGGAAAATTGCAGCTTGCGAACTTCGGCAAAAAAGCACCGGAACACCGTAAAATTCAAGATCGAACAATAGCGAGAGGCCAGTATGTACAAATAACTTTGGCAAATAGAAAAATCGTGCACGGAAATCGATCGGCGGCTTTAGACGCGGCCAGGTGAATGCGAGGAGTAGATCAAAGGTGCTCGATGAATAAACAGCACGGAACAATCGACACGAATTGCATATGACTTCGGATTATGCGCCGCCGCGCCGCGCCGGTGCAGAACGCTTTCGTTTTTGTGCATCCATTTTCCGCGAGGACGATTGTGATATAATCGCGGGTGTAAACAATTTTTCTGAGTTGCTAAATTCTACCTGAAAATGGGAATGATTTTTTAAATCTTTGTGGATGAGGGTTCTTTAAAATATTGGAAATTGCATGCGCAGATTCGGACGTATTTTTACAGTATTGGAAATAGTTTCCTTGGGAAGGTAAATTCAGTGTTATCGCAGCTCTGGGAGACTGAAGTACTTCAAATTTCCAATTTTCGACTGCGGATTTTTATGCAAAATAAACATTTTCCGTATCGACTGCAAGAGACAGCAGCCACGCACACATTTCATTATTCCTTTAAGAATTGTAGCAAGTTGAAGATGTCGATGTTGAGAAGAATAATTGGACTACCTCAGGAGACAGTCGTTTTAAAAGGATTAAGCTCGAATCCGCCTTTTGTCTTGGTAAACGCGGACAATAGAACCTTTCAGTAAAAAGTTCCACCCAGTAGATGGAGGCAGCTTTTTTTCAGGAAGTTTAAAGACAACCGACTTCAGAACACTTCTAATGCATAGCGACCGCAGGACTTTCGCAGTTTAATTACAGGATGTATTAGAATCGGGGATCTAATACACTACGAGCAATGCATATTCATTAGTCGGCTGTGAGTTCACGTCCTATGTTTTATTAAAAGGTTCATGAATCTTCATTGCAGCCTTTCACGACGCACGGGGCCGATGTTTGCTCGAGTTTCCGGCGAATTCAATAGCGTTCGCCTAACCGAGGGTGTTTTCTCTAGCGAAAGTTTCTCCGACCGAGCAGTTTCCGTAGAAAAATAGTTCCTCGTCCTGATTTGTGTTTCGCGAAAATTTTATTGAAAATTACATTCGAATGCAAACTGTCCAATTCCGTGCTCGAAGAAAATTTGCTTTCTTATCTTCTTGGGCTATCGAGTACGAGAATGACCGAGGAACAGACAAAAAGGAAATCGTATTCGCCGTCAGCATTTGTTGCATCGATATCGTCGACAGGAAATCGATCGCACGAAGCATAAACAGTGGTACGAGGGGACGTGTGTTTGAATGAACTCTGATAAAAGCTTTTTCCAATTTCACCGGCGGACAACAGACAGGATTACCAGCTGTCCGTCTGCTGGATCGTTGATCACGGAGAATGACCCGGTTCGGGACAAATAAACAAATTCCCAGGACCTCCGAGCTGTAATTAACACGCTTGATTGTTTGTACGACGCGTTAGGACTTTGTATAGGACAGAGAATTCGGACTAGGATAACTTTGTTAGCGACGGATGGAGCATTTGTTGAAGCGGTTAGATAGTGAGATGGTAATACAGACAATTTGGAACGTGAACTTCAAAAAGAAAAATTATCTGGTACATTCAGTCGTTTAAATATCTGGAATGCATAATCCTCGATGTACCTGTTCTTCAGATAATTGCTCTTCCCTTCCCAATTACCGAGCCCTTGATAATTACCGCGGGCAGTCGCTAATTCCCTGAGGGAGGAGAAGTATCGAATATTGGACTCAGACCACGTTTACACTAAAATTTTAGCGCACGATGTGTCTGGCTCGATTAGAGTTGCCTCCGTTTGCTAACCGCGGTATCCGCGGGAAACCGCACGCGTTACCGTTCCCGAATGATAAATTGACGGCACACGCCCGGAGCAAAAGGAAGACTATAATTTGAGGCAGTTCTTTGTACATAAATATTAATGATTTCAATTCACGTTTTAGTGATTTGGTGGTTCAATTGGATGGGTGAGTAAACCACTATATTTAGTGGTTTAATGGACGGTATGTAGTGCGCCTTCGGCCGCACGGTCCGTGTTTACACACGCTGTCCTTTTCTGTGGTTAGCGAGGTCACAAAACAATGGTACAACTACACTATCTAAGAAATAGCCCGGACCCGAGGGTTTTTTCTAGATTAAGGTTTTACTGTAAGCGGAAAACTTGAGAATATAAATACAACAAAATAAAATAAATACAAAGCGCAATATAACTTTCCGTCGGTCGAATGGCCAAACAAAATGAAAAAAAATTGCCAAGGTGACTCTGGACTGAAAGCGACTTCGTGTGGGCGTAGGGCGAGGCGCGGGTGGAGATTCGTGAAAATAGAAGAATTATTTTTACGGCGACGCCGGTAATAATAAAGCATGGTCGAACGTTCCGCGCGTCTCGGAATTCTCGTTTTGAAAGTCGGCCAGAATTCGGACTCGCTAAAGCCGGCGGAACAGAGACCGAAATTTCGCATGCGACTCTGGTCCGAGTCGACGAACACTAGGGTCGTCTCGTAAACCATGTTTTACGGTTTCCCTTGAATCCACGCGAACCGACGGCGGTGCGGCGTTCTCGGTGTTGCGCGGTGTTATGATCGACCGACACACTGAGTGACCCATTTACCCCCCCGTGAAAACTTGGTCAACGGAATGAAAAGCTATAGCCCATTTCCGCGAGTATTCTATCGATCGACCCCGATCGCTGGGAAATCCATTTTAACTGGCCACAGTTTCGAGAAGTTGGTCCTGGCCGCGCTTTTAAATTTTCGCGACGCGACGGGCCCCGACGATAAGAACTTTCGGTGAAATATTAAACAGGACGCAGGCCGATGCAATTTTCCTGCCAGAGGGAACGTTGCCCGATTCGCAGGAACCGCGGTAATGAACATACTTTCCTCCCAAGTTTCATTATCTGAGCGACGACCCTGTAATCTCGCATCTAAACTTAATTTCTTGCTGTATTACTTCGCTGGCAGGCCCAGCTTTATAACGTCTTCAGCAAGTTTCGCGAGCTATCTTGTGTTTGGAGAACTTTTTAATTTTTCCTTGACCGGCGATCTCACTCATGCTTTTATTTTAAAAATTCATAAGATTGCTCGGTGAATCATCATTAAAATGTGGAGGGGTTTAGCAACAGGAGTTTAAAAAGGATTTCTTACACAAAATGGTTAAATTATTGAGATTTTAATACATGATTTTATTCATGCACTCACGAATGAATGAAAATGTGTGCAAGAACTTAAGATAAAATAATTCATACTTTAATTTACAAGAAAGTATAGAAGAGTATAACAGCAGGAGTGCAATATAAATCAAAATGTAAATGAATTTAAGAACTTTTTGCAAAAGATGATAAAATAATTGATGCCGTAATGGGTCGCCTATATTCACGCTTTACTTCCCACCGAAGAGTTCAACGGCAGCGTCTGACAAGAAATGAAGCTCGCGTGTTCGATCGGAACATGTTGCGTTTCCCTGCAGGTAGGACACGACGGAGGGAAGCTTGCTGATTAAATGCCGGCTGCAATCTACCGAGATCTGCAATCTTGGGTTTAAACGAGGAACGTAATGCAATACGGAAGGGTCGCAGCAACGAGGAGAGTTCCGACTCTCCTCACCCCCTTTCGTAGACATTTTTCCAACGGGAGAGTCGCGAACTACCGGCGACGTTTTATAACGAGCTGACGGGGAATCGGTTTCCGTATTTCCCCGCGATTCGGAAAACCAAGTCATTTGAGATCTGATTCGAACGGGAAAACGGCCGGGAAAACGGTGTCGCGGAATTTTATCTTCCTGGTAATCGATTTCCTGTGCTTAGAGGTTTCCGCGGCAGTCTTGTCCTCGGGCTGTCTGAGGGAACGAAAGTTGAAGAAACTACTAGGGGTGGAAAGTTTCTGGGGGAAGGCTAAGGATATATATGGAGCCGTCGGGAAAGCATCCTAACTTCCTGATCCCCTTTGTAGGACATCAATATGCGCCGGGAATTGAAAGTTTGAAGCAGTGTTCCGCTCATTTCGGATTCCACAGGCTTTTTCGGCGAAACTGCGTGTATTATGTGTTTTTCTCGCAAAATAAAAATTGTCTGCATTGATTGCAAGAAATGGAAACCAAATTAAATATTACTTCTTCCTTTAATGATTTTAATAGAGGAAAAACAGGTATTGACATCTTCAATTTTTTAAATTTTCCAACAATTTTGTATTTCATCTACTCAATTTTGCTATAAATGCATGAAGATCCGCAGTCTTATTATGAAAAACTGAGACACTGATTTAAAGTGTGAAGCAAAAATGGTTGAAGTATCGTCCTAGGACCTCTCGTAGAGCTACTTCTAAGGATCGTCCGAGTATTAAAAATCACGAATCAAAAATTCTCATTCATACTCCATTTCAGTTTCATTTCCAAATTGAATTAACCCGATTAATCTATCTCCCACAATTGAAAGACACCCGTTATATTCCCTAAACTATCGGCTCCGTTAATTTTCCCCTTTATCACTGCAGATGAATTCTCCAGAAACTGGAGGCCGCAGCACGGACGATACTAAACACTAAACCGACTGGATAGTCACGTCGACACGCAACGAAATAGGGTGGAGATTAGGGGATCGACTGTGCAGAGGAAAGTTCACCGGAGGAACGGCCAGCATATTTCAGCGAACAGTTAGCCCCCGAGGACGCTATTATGCAGATGACTTCCGGGCGATGTTTGATCCCCAGGACAAAGGGGTGTTTTCCCTCTCTCCGGATCACATTTCTATATAGGTAGCTATACACACAAGGTCTCGTCATTCTTTCTCCTCTTGTTCCTTATCCAAAACACGTCATGAAGACGAACGGAGCTGTATTTTTCATCGAGACCCTATAAAAGGCTTAGGGGCGATACTTCTTCTTCTTCTTCTTCTTCTTCTTCCTCTTCTTTCGGAGATCAGCACTGCGAGAGAACAGTTTAGATACTCGGCAAACTTCTAGCTAGCTCGAAGTTCCACGGTTTTTCTTCCCCTTCGTACCCGCCTTGTCAAGACCATTACCAAACGCTCGAGGTTTTCCTACTACTTTCTATTCCATCTTCTTCTGTCCGCGTTTTTCGGGCGACACGTTCATGATCGTGACACGATTATATTGAATCCACCGGAAGCTCTCCCGCGAGGATTCGAGATATCGAGCTGCAGATACGAGGGATCCGGTACATCTGCGATAACTACGGACACGTTTCTTGTGCAGATGGGATCCCAAGTTTTTCGGGACAACTGCTCCGCACATCGCTGCGTTAAACCCCGTAATATATTTTACTGGGAATTTTTCGAGTTTTCCGGGCGAAGGTTAAAGCTGAAAATCGTATTTTCTGATGGGTACGTTTCGGGTGAAGGAAAATTCCATAACACGACCGGGAAATCGATGAATATTGGGGGCTAGGAGAATGACGCGTGAGTGGGTTTCGAGAGGTGGCTTCAAGTGAATTTTGAGATATGTTCCCGTAGGAATTTTTGAACTTCCGGGGGCTTGAAGTAGAGCTTGAAGATCGCACTTTATGACAGGGACATTTAGGCTCTGAAGAATTCGAGATCGTGTCTAGAAATTGAGAAATCTCGATCGATAGAGCTCAGTGAAAAATGAGTGGCTCTTGAGGAGTGGCTTCGATTGAATTTAAAAATTTGTTCCTCTAGGAATTCATTCGTAGCACGAACCTTTCATCCTATACAATTTTAAATGAATTAGAATCGAATAAAATCGTAGAGAATCAATTTCGATTAATTCCAAGAGGTATCTGCACACCAAAGCGGTGTGCCAAATTTCCAGCACGTGAATGCCAATCGAAGTTCTCGTTGTAAAAATTCAAATATGCAGATTGAAGCGCAAATGAAGCTTTATGCATGAATTCATAAATGCAATTCATATTTTCCGACTGTATAATTCTTCTCGACGAATTTCTCGCGAGCGAAGTATAATTTATTCGACAACTCGTGGATACGAGCAATACGCGAGTCGCAAGGAAATGATGATTATCGGCGATTCGAATTCTCAGCTCTCAATGCAAGTTTGATTTGATCGATGGGCTATTCAGGCTGCGCTAATTCGTCGTGAAAGCGAAACTGCAGGCGACGAGAGTATTAATCGCGCGAAATTGGTTGCAAACATCAGCCGGGGAATATGAAAATAGAGCAGATAGGGAGGGACGGCGGAAAAACGAGACCGGGGGAGCCTATTTGCAATTTCACCGGTGCACGGTTTATTATATCTGCACGTGAAGTTAGCTGGGCTGTTGCGATATTAAACGGAGAATTGCCTCGTGAAAATAATTTTCCGTCGCAAAACTTCGTAATTTTTGGGGAATTCGAAAACGAGGTGTAAATGTGCAGATAATCGACAACAGATACAGTGGGTGTACGAAATATTCGTACATCTTTTAAAAGCTAATAACTTTTTTGTAATTGTATCAAACGACCTCATCGTTTACAATCAATTAGAAACATTGCTTTACGAAATGACATGCAAAAAAGATTTTCCAAAAATTATAATTTACAAGGTTACATGCAAAAATAAACAATGGATTTTTAAAAATTTTTTTATTTAGGCCCTCGAAATGAAAATTTAAAATATATGTTTTGTAGATCTATGTTAGTTTCACACATGCTGAAAATTTTTATTGAAATCGATTAACATACACACGAGCTACAAGCGGTTGTAAATGGTTAAAATCGTAGTTTTACACGACTTTTGATCAGTTTCTGCTTAAAATATACAAAATCGTACATCTTTCAAGTAAATCTACAAAACATATATTTTAAATTTTCGTTAAGGTCCCAAATAAACAAGTTGTAAAAAATGCCTTTTTTGTTTTTGCATGTAACCTTGTAAATTGTAATTTCTTGAAAATCTTTTCCGCATATCATTTCGTAAACCAATGTTTCTAGTTGATTATAAAAAATCAGGTCGTTTGGTACAATTATAAAAAAGTTATTAGTTTTTAAAGATGTACGAATACTTTGTACACCCACTCTATGTACTATTCGATTCACGATTAAATAGCTACATAAATCGTAAAGACACTAACCGGACCGAATTTATTTAGACTTCTCGCAATTTTTATAACAAAATGTGTGTGCTTGAATGAGAGACCACTAAACATCAAAGGAACGAAAGGAGAAAGTGGAAGAAAGAGACAATTCTTTTTCAACGGACTACTTTGTCATTTTCTTTTCATCACCTTTTTATTCCGTTTCTTTTATTTACCTTGAGCATCTTATGTTCAATTTTATGTTCATTTTATTTCGTGACATACATATACTTTCGATTGATACGAAACTGTGCGATTTAATTATAAATTGAATTTGAATGATACCTCGTTGCACTACCTTCGACCTCCCGTTACGCGCTATTTCACTCTCTTGTCTCACTGTCTTATTCAGTCCTCACTTGTCGAGCGCTTGTTAGATCAGTTCTAGTTCGGATCTGCTCAACTCCCGCTTCATTCGGTTCGTTAAACTTAATATGTTCAATTAGCACACTCGAGAGTTCTCGCGTTTTGTTGCTAAATTAAATATTTTCCAATCGCGAGTACTAATTGCGCGGTATTATACAGGTTGAGTTTTGAATAATTTATGCATGGAAATAATCAAAGTTTTCTGAGGGAAATCTTGAAGACAAGTTTCGAAGGAAATGCTGTAATTATTTCATAGAGATAATCAGCAAGTTTTTCACACAATTTTTGTGATTGCGGAATGATCAACTTGTTGAAGTATAATTCCCCAATACTGTATGTATAATCCGAGGAGATTTCAGGTGGTCTAATACTCGAGTTTTAGCTCCAATTTCCGGGCCACGAATTTCGATAATGGAGAAAGTTTCGTCGAAAGGACCACCGAACAAAGAAAAGATTTAAGAGCGTGGAAGATTGGAAAATTACGTTTTAATCGAACAATCCACAATATCCCGTATCGATTGCATCAGAGATCGACGATATGGACCTATATCAGGGAAATAATACACGTTCCAGTAAGGTGTGAAGCAAATTCCATTATGAAGATGATCGAGATCCCGGTTTGGTTGCAGCGCCGAGTGTCCTCCATGAATTATTGAGTTAGCTCTCAACGCCTCCTCCGGAAATCTTCCGACAAAGTTTTCCAGCGAGAGACAGAGAGAAAGAGAGAGAGTGGGGCGTCTCATTAACGAGAACGTCGGAGACGAAAATTGTCTCCTTCTCACGGATAAAGATTTTCTTGTTGCTTGAACTGTATTTCAAACAGAGTCACAACGGTTAACATCTTTATGGAATTATGCAAACGCTCGTCAATACTTTAACGATTGCTCCTTGTACCTTTCACTTCGGGATATTCTTTCGATTGAGCATGAAAAATAAACGAGACAATTATACGTTTAAACCGTTCCTGAACTTCCGAATGTGATAATTGGACCGTAGAATATTTATTTTTGTCATTAGATCTTTTGATCACAACTTCACTGTATAACATTTTTTCCGAGGGAAGTAGTTAATAATGGAAGCTGTTGAAAATTTTTCTCAGAGCGCAGAATTTTCCGCTTAATATTTTTCTTTCTTATAATGGTAGGAAGAAGACCGCGAGGATCGCGGATCTCGTAGATCATTGCTCGCAGAAAAGTCTTCGAGGGGTCAGAAGGAACGCCCCGTCACGATCAATTCGACCACGGTCTCTATTCGGGGATCGTGTCTAGATCCTACGAAGCCCAGTACGGTGGAAGTAAAAAAGGAAATTACCTTTCGAGCAAAGGATTTCACGGGAAATCCAATTTTAAGTAAATTGTAACTCCATTTCACCCAGGCTGAACTATTGGAACACCGACGTACATCCGAAGAATGTGAAACTCACGACACGAGCAAGAACAACATAAGCTTGAGAAAAATCCAAGAGAACGACGAATGTTTATTTAATAAGAATCTCTGCCCGAGTGGATGAGGGAGATTCAATATCTGTTTTGTCAATATCTCTCTAATTTAATTGTGTACAGTGTACAGGATTAAAAATGTCTACTGCATGGAATTGAATTGTACATATACAAGATTAAAAATGTCTACCGCAAGGAATTGAAGTGTATACAGAATTAAAAACGTCTACCGCAAGGAATTAAATTGTAAGTATACAGTATTAAAAATAACATTTCCACGAAAATCATGTTGGACGCGGTTGAAATGGCGTGCATGGAGTAGAACGATTCTAATTTCGCCGGTTAATAATGTCCCTTTGAAACCTCAAGACCCTTTGGACGGTTACAAATCGTACAATAAAATTACTGCTAAGCCAGACGAGTGGTTTCCCGGCAGCGACAAGTTCACTCCACGCTAATTAAAAAGCACGATATAATTTTGCGAGCGGCTTCGATCGGCGCCGGTGGCTCTTTGCGGTGGATTTAAAAGTTGTTTCATAAGGCACTGTTTCCTGGAAGTGGCCTCTCGAGCCTCATTCCCTGAAAGTAGCTCGGCTTTTCCTTCCCCGATTTCCATGTTCTCTCTACGCTTGCAAACAGATGTGGGCATCAATTATACGTACGATCAATCGAAAGCAACTTAATATTCTGAGGCAATTTATACGAATGAATTGACCTGGATGCATTGGAAACTGAAGGTTCCTTTAAGCTGCACGATTCTTCTAAATTGCAACTGTATTGGGAACGAATAAAATTGTAAAACGGTCTGCGAGCTATTCTAGGTATTTTCGAGTGTTTTATCCGCAGAGCTCCTCCGCAGATGTTTAAAATTCCAGTAGAATTCTATCATGCGCTGTAAATTTTGTTTTTGTAGGTTGGTTAAAAAGCGCTCGTGTGCCGCTGGTTACGAACAGAATAAATTGCACACCGGGTAAACGTCGTGAAGAGACACGAGTGGGGTTCATGCAAGCATCCCAGCTGGCTGGTGTCGTTATTATTAAATAGAGACAAGTTGAGGATTCATGATCGCGTTTCCGGAGACTTATGGGGTGCGGATAATGGAGTAGTTGCTTCTAATGGCCTATAATTCTAACAAAATCGATAGGGTCATGTTCGAGCATTCTGTACTAGTTAGAAACATCGTAAACACCTTGGGAAACTAGTTTCGGCTGCAGAAGGTAACAATTTGGCACCTTTGCTGAAATTTCCATCTTTACGACTAATATTAATTTAATAAAATTTATCGAAAACAACGTCACAAAAGGGTCCTATAAAAGCGACGTTAAAGGAAAACGAGGGTGAAAGTTACCCACTAACTCTCCATTCTACAAAAATACAAACAGATCCTAAAACTCGACGAAACACTTCCGTCCTCTACAATCGCATAAAATCGCTTCCGCTTCATCGAACGTGTCATCCATAAACAACGCTTCAATAAAACCGACTCCTCCGCGGAGCGGAGTCTCAACAAACTTCGGAACGTCCGTGAAAAAATAAATCGAACGCACACTGGCCCATTTAAATCGTCAATTTATGCAAATGCTTCGAGCACTCTGCTATCCGGGTGGGCTGACCTAAAAACCTTTTTGGCGACTGTTGTCTTTTCGGAATCGCGTGGACACTGTCGCTCGCAGAGGATCATTCTTGCGTGTAACTTGGCCATAGGCGAACCGAGGTTTGTTCGAGGGAGGAATAAAGAATACGAGTCGCAAGTTTCATCCCCGGATAAGAATGATCCTGGCGGAGAGAGCGAGTTTCTCGGTGTTTCTCGGGGTCGCGCAGCGGAACAGATCGATGCCCATGGCGCCTGCCGCAGACTCCGCAGTCTCTATTCCCCTGTACATACAACCCCGTAACGAGTCTAACAACGTATGGCGTGCGTGTGCAGATTTCGTGTTCGTGTGCACTAATTCTCGAATAACAGACGTTCGCAGTCGCAATACTGACATCCGATTCTTCCGAGCAATTAATTTGCTCGACGAGGGGCCCCGCCCCGCGCATTACCGCCCCCTGGTTAATGGCGCCTGAAAGCTACGCGGGGGAAATGACAGAACAATGCGTTCGTTAAACAGGAAAATACGGTAAGTTATATTCGGGAAATTTACAATATATTCCCGAGTAGTATACCGGTGACTTTTTTCGAGAATAATTAAGAGTGACCCCCTTTTCTTATCGCTGCTAACAAGCGATTGTTGCAGTCGTTAAACGTGAAAATGAGGATCGTCTTCCTCTTCTGCAATTCCGCGTGTTCATTAACGAGAGTTGTGTACCGGGAACAATTAAGAGGGAAATTATTACGTGGTTTTCGCGTCTTTATGTAGTTGTAGGACTGTGATGAATGGACTATATCGGAATCAACTCAGAAAACTGTTGTCCGAGTTAATCACGGAAGAAAATATCAACGAAAAAAATCGTATACCAAAATAAAACAGGCCTAATCTTCTCCACCTGTCGATTTCAAACGTGGTCTTTTATATAATATTATCGAATGAACTGTATAAAGTACACAACATGATGAAAACGTGAGTGTTTGCAGAGATGATACAGTGACGTATCAGTGCTATCACGATCAAACAGGAGTCCTTTCGAGATAAGAATCACGGAAACAAACAGTTTTATCTAGAGATTGACTGTACCCGAGAATCGATTGCGCAGCGGGTGTACAGGAACTGCACAGGGAAATGATTATGACGCTAGTTGTTATAGCGCAATCGGATAAATACCCAGCCCATTCCGAGAAAGACGAGCAATAATCGTGTTACGTGCTCTGGGCTTTGTTGACTCGTAAGAGCTTTAATAGAGGGGAACATCCTTTCTGAGGGTCCGCCAACACTGCTACAAGCGAGAGAACTGACAGTCGGAGTAATCCTTTGCCGGTGAACGAATGTTTGAACTAGCGTGGACAGTGTTTGCCCGAATGATTGAATCGGAAATGGCACGTACTTTGATCCTGGTCCAGATTAATAAATGCGACCCAAGGTCTGCGGGAACGATCGATCTGCGAAATGGCAATGGTGAATGGACCTGCGAATGGACTATCGTGTCGCGTACTTTCACTTTTGGGATACAGTGAAGTCTTGATCCCAGAAGAACCCTCGGGTCCGTTCTGTATCTTAGATCGTGTAGTTTTATTACTTTTTTGCAACCACGCCGCCACAGTGGTCCAAACGGCCGATTTAGGAGTGGAAAAGTAAAAAAACCGAACATGGAGTAGGCATTTACTACTATTTCTTATATCGCACACATGTCTGTAGAAGTCAGAATCGACAACAATTTTACTTCCCAAATCAATTATTGTAAAGCATGGCAAACGTTGAACGTAACAGTATGAAAAATAGCATCAAAATAAAGGACATCCTTTTCTATAATTTATTCTTTAGAACGTTACTGTCGATCCTAATTATAGTAGCAGTGTTCAAAAGCATTAGGAAGATATAAAAATAAAATGAAACAATTTTTCGGCAATGTTTAAATTATGTTTTTCAAGGAAGTATTAATTATTTTTTTATTTCTTGTAGGAAACACTAATAATATTCGCCCGTATTCTCGTTAATTTTTGCATAAATATTAGGAGTGGAATATGTAGTTTATGGTTCCACAAATTTATTTGTAGAAAATAGCACACAGATTAGGAAGTTATTTTATTTTTTTCTGGTGCAGTTACATATGTATTAAGTTTGTTTCAGGAAATACTAACGACACTCGCACGTATTCGCGTTAATTTTTGCATGAATATTAGGAATGGAATATGTAGTTTATGCTTTCGTCGGTCTCAAGGACACATCTGCCTCTCGTGTAGTTCCCATTTAAAATTAATATAAAAATTTATTATAAAAACTTCTATTAATTTTTAACTTAACTTTAAAATTTAATTTTTATAAAAACTTAATTTAGATAATAATTGTTTTAGTAATAATTATAATAATTATTATTAGATGTAAATATTGTTTCCTTTTTATTTTTATTACTATTGTTTTTGTTGTAAATTTCATTTCTGGAAATTTATACTTTTGTAAAATAAGAATTGTGTACAAATTTCTCTTTCCGTCTGATAGCAACAATTTTATCGCAATGTAACGATTACTATATACGACCATAACTGTGTGTACTAGGATGTATTCAAGTGAAAGAGTTAATCCGTGGAATGACTAAGAATGTCATAAGTTTCTGAGAAACACGATAATGAACTCGGGTGACGAATCAACACGTCGCCCCCAGTTAACTATTACATAACCAAGATTATCCATTGTGTGCGAATCGATTATTGAACTTCGATTGAATTCAATTATTTCTTGAAGCCTTCAAAATTAATTTGCATAAATCCAATTTTTCCAGAATTACAGTTTTTTTCTTGGAAAATCAGGTATATCCCCCCACGAATTAGGCACGATTCTGAATTTTAACAGCTGCTGGGTGTTTGCTCACGATTATCCCGGTCGATTGGCACGAGATGAAAAGAAAACACTGCATTGATGTATGCCGGCAAATTATTACGTCCTGGTTTCGATTATTCAGCCTTCGACCTCTGCCAGCTATAATTTATGAAATTTGACGCAGCCATCGTTATTATCATATTGAATATACCATTCGTTCAAGTATTTTTGGCTGGCAAAGGATAATCGTATATGGATAGATACTACATAAATTACAATCCTCTAAAAAGTTCGACGCTATTCGTAGCAATAATTCTTGATATTCGTTTTCCGTCTGAGAGATAGGTCGTACACCGTCTGCAGCACAGAGTATAAATCGATTTCGAACAGCGGAGACCTACTTGGCAAAGTTTTTCAATAAAACTGTTGCCAAAGAGACATTTTCCGTTCCGTGAACTGTAGTTTGAGGGGAACGCAAACGGAACGTCTTGTTCCGGTAATTATTCCTCTTAATTAGAAAATCGATGAGCTTCCAACGCGCGCCGATTAAAGAACTGTGTTAATAATAGATCCGTCAGGTGCAATCAGCTATGCTTGTTTTATTGTATTATCGTTTTTTTAATATCAGAACGGTGCACGGTGCTTTGGTGACGGATTTAATCAAGGAGCTCAAAGTGTTCAATCTTGTTATAACAATTTTATTCGATGGAAGTTCCTGCATTTCAGGCAGCTCTTGGAGACTGGGAAAAAATATTCTTACAGTATCTGAGAAATTCCAACTGGTCTAGCGAGTTTCGCTCATTCTGTGCTACGATATTCTTGAAAGTCATTTTCCGTGCGCCGCAATCGACTCCTCCGCGACCCTAACAGCCATAAACCGGCTTTCGGGAAGATGAACAACTCCGATAAGGTCCCCGCTGGGTTTATCAGATCATTTACTTTTTTTCGAACGACGTTTCACGGAAGCCCTAAAGCCGCTGAATCATCGCTCAATTTCCTAATTATACAGCTGCCATGTGGTCCGCGTAGGCTTTCGAAGGGAAACACTTCGCCATCGAAAATCCAATGTCGTGAAAACGCTCGATGAACGGGAAACTGTTCTCGCAAACGACGGACCGGAAGTGCTGCACTTTATGCGAGCGAGTAAGGGCTGCAAAGTCGGAACTAGGCCAGGTCAACTTATAAATGTATAAACACCGCGGCGCGGCGCCCTAATGAAAGAATTAGCTGCTAAATGATTGAGCTACGATCTGACCGCCGCCGCCTGGAGATCGAGAAGAGCGAAAATAGGGCAGTTCAGCGCCGAATTAATGGCCGGGCTGGGTCATTCGTTGTCTGTATCGTGCAGCTTACATTGATACTCAGTACCTCAGATCATCCAGCACTATTGATGAATGGCTAAAAAAGGAAGAAATCATTTCAACAAGCTTAACAAGTCTGTGTCCCGGCTTCACTGATGAATAGTGAAAAAACTGAATTTTAAAAAAGTGAAATGAACACATTCAGAGAGCCAAGTAAGAAGATTGACGGTAGGTTCAAAAAGGCAACTTCTATAGAACGAGTCCACGCAAATAAACCGAGGAGGTGAAGCACAGGAAGAATTTGATTTAAAAAATATATCAAGGGAGGATAAATAAAGGGAAAAGAGAGACCTAACCCAGACCTTGTTGCGCGAGTAGCGGAAGCAAAAGCCGGGAATTGCCCTCGGGCGAGCCAGCCAGGTTTTGTCGAAGATCTTTTCCTGTAGGTTTGAAAGAGCGCCGCGCGTTCAGAGTGGCACTCTACTTTAATTTTGCCCCCGAGTATTCAGTCGGTCACAAAACGCGCACTCGACACTGTTTCCCGTTTTCATGGCTGTGTTATTACACCTGAAAGACCAGCGGTAACTAACCGGATTTCAAGGGTCGATGCAGTTTCGCAGTCGAGACCCGCGCGTTCTCGGGTTCAATCGCTCCAAGAATTTCGTACGTCGATTATTACAGCGATTAACACTGTAGACCTGCCTCGGGGACTGCAACAGTTATGTCCATCTGGTAGATCCGTTGCAATATGTCTAGGTTAGATCCCATAGGTCTAGAAATTTGTTTTTTATTCGTCTAGACTCTAGACCAATGATTCCCAAAGTGGTTTGTATCGACCCCTAGGGGTCGACTCCGAACTGCAAGGGGTCCATGTCAGCGGAAACAAAAATTTGGGGTGCATGAAATGTAAATGGGGGTCCACGAATGGTCTGTAGCGAAAGAACGAAACATGTGGGATCTTCGTCGACAAGGTTTATGACACGGACGTGACAGAAAGGTTATTTTTGAGATTAAGGCATATTCTACATTTGGCGACCATTTCGCAGTAAAAAGTTAAAGCAGTAAAGAAAATTCGAAGTAACGCGTTGAATACTAGGTTATTTGCGCAGTGAGGAAAATGAGAACTTTCATCGATTGCTCCTTCACACTGAAGTACGCTGCCTGTCAAATGGCTTATGTTTGACAAAATTTCTTTCACTTTTTGAGACAGTTTTAGAGTTTTTGGATGATAAAGATCCAATTTTAAAAGAAAATTTAATTAAGTGGAAACCAGAAATTGCTGATTTAACAGATTTGTTCACTGAATTTAATGAAGTTAACTTGCAGTTACAAGGTGACAGTCTGATAAAAACAAAGTCTCCCATTTCGGCTTTTCTTTTAAACTAATGAAGCAAAATATTGGACGGCGCGAATTTTCCCAGTTTCCCAATTTGTCACAGACAAACTGCCAAGATGATGATGTTTCAACCTACGTTCAACATTTAAATATGCTTCACACAGACTTTGAAACAAGGTTTGAGGATGTTTTGACTATGGAAATGCCACAGTGGTTTATCGATCCATACAGTGACATTGAAGAAACGGATGTCATATTACAAAAAGAACTAATTACAAGAAACCTAACTAAGTTGAAGCCAAATATTGAAAATTTGTTATTAAAGTATCAGGCTCATCCCTCCCATTAGAAGCATATAATTTTCTGTGTAGCTATTTTATGTTTTAATTTTACTAGATTTGCATTTTGTGTCGTTTTAATTACTAAATGTATAAAACTTGACATGTGTTTTTTAAAACTTTTTCACTTCTACAATTAAACCTATCAAAGTGAGTAGCACTGTGTCAGCTGTCAAAAACACATTTGAAGTTGATAAATTTGTAACAATTCATTATTAGAAAGGCGGGGGGTCTACCCAAAACAGAAAAAATTGGCACGTGGTCTACGAGACAAAAAAGTTTGGGGACCTCTGGTCTGGACTAATTCATTGATCCTGGTGCACAGTTTTTGGTAATTGGTCCTCTATACTCTAGCTATTTATTGACTTTGCCGTGCAAGATTTTGATTTCCGTTCTCCTAGGTATACTAATTGATTAACTCTGGTATAAAGTTTGGTAATAGGTCCTCTACTGTATACACATATTCTATTAACTTATTAATCCTCATGCACTCTTTGGCAATGAGTCCTCTACATTATTCTGTTGCTCAAGATTCTCAACTTCTGTTCATTTATTCTAGTTTATTAATGCACAAAATTAACTAAATACACAAGTATACTTAATATTCCCACAGAATTTAATGCATGGTTGTAGCCATGCATATTTAACTGGTGCATTCTCTTGATCAACCACAACATGAATTTAATACAACTCGTTTGCAAGCGTACAGGTTCAATTTGTTAACAATAACGATAAACAATAGTAACGACTATATAATTAATCAATGAAGTACTTTGGGTAAACACGATGTAATATTAATGGAACTTCAATGTTCTCGTCACTTTGGCATATACTATATTAGAATCTGAATGCAAACTGTAACGTACTACTATCATGATCACGTATATCCTCTATTCATCATACAGAAGATTAGTTTGATCAGTGATCGATGATTAATCGAAGAATTTACTACATAGCTCTGGGATTCACCTGATCAAATGATGAATGGGTATTGTGTCCATTTAATCGTAAGCTATGTGTACAGAATCTGTCTGACGAGGTATTACGTCAATGAAGATCCATCTAATTAGCCACTAAGCATGCACATGATCTACCCAATGGCGTGCTAACTCAGTAGAAGTAAAATTTGTAGCTCTTCCTAATACTAAACTAACTACGATCAAACTTCCAATCAATCTGATCAATGACTGGTTTCCAATTTTTCAATTATTGAAATTATGAAAATGTCCTCAAACGTCCCCACTCAAGTATGAAAATTGCTACTGCAATAAAACAAGTGGAAATGGAAAATCTATATTAATATAATGACTAATAGAAATACAAAATTCAGTATAAAAAATTGTCAAATATTCCTACGATAAATTAGAATTTTAGGCCGTCCACACACGGGTCGAATGTAATCGCGTGGCGAAGTTCGTACGTCTTGATCGTCATGTACGATTCATGCGACGGGCGCGATTGGCATCTGCACACGGGTCGATTGTTTCTGGAATCGCGTCTACCAAATCGCCGATCGACTCGTCTGTGGACTGCGTCAAAAATGAGCCTCAGTTTAAGTGATGAGGAGGATATCGTTATGTTTCTGTGGCACCGGCGGATGAAAATCAATGTGCATCCGTACATTGAAAACAATTTTCACACACGTTTATTTGTTGGTGCACGAGAAATGCAAGAGAGTGATGAGAAATTTCTGGCATTTTATAGAATGACCAAGGAATCTTGTAGAAATTGTTGCTCCAGCAACAATTATGAGGATACAAATATGAGGGAATGTGTCAGCGCGGAAGAACTAAAAAAACAAACTAACTAACTAATTATAAAAATTGTATCCATTGAATTAATCAAATAAATTAAAGAATTAGTTCAAATCTAAATGATATTAAATTTATTCTCAATTTGTGTGTATGTGTGTGTGTGTGTGTGTGACCATTATAATAATGATTTGCTATCTTTAAATTGATTAGCAATATTTATCCCATTATTTTTATTTAACTTATCATATTGATTATACCTCTCACGTTTAAAAATATTTTGATTTTTAACCCTTTCGCTACTACGGATAAGATATGTCGCGCCTCGATATTTCCCGCGCGATAAACGCTTTTCTCGATAAAAAAAGATAATAAAGATAATAAATAAATAACGACCCCTATCTAATCTAAATACATACACCACATAGAAGAGTGCAATGCACTCAAACTACAAAAAATAATGGCCATATCAAGGTATAAATGACATGAACTGCACAAACTGTACTCCATGAGTCGCGGGAATCGTACGATTCACACGATTGTCCAACTTCGCTTCCGATCGCACGCGATTTGAATCGAGGCGATTTCAGTGGACCGCGAATCGACCCGTGTGTGGCTCTCCATTCATTTGCATTGGAAGTGACGTGGAGGGGAGAGTCGCATGCGACTGAAATCGCGTCGACCAAATCGGCGATCGACCCGTGTGTGGACGGCCTTAGATTGAGAATAATAGTCGAAGATGTACTATCTGAACTCGGACTGATTCGTTGAGAAAATACCTATCGGCTTCGAAAGGAAACAAATTAGATAATAACTAACCCAGTCGCGTGGACAGCCAAAGAAATATCACAGTACTCGAGAAGATGAGAATTCCGCACCGAGGGAGAACAGCTATGTCTAGTTTCTGGCTTATGAAACAGCAATCCGTACGCCTGAACGAACTCGAGAGCAATTTATCGAATCGTTCGGTCGCCAAACGTTCCGGTTAACAAATGAAAAGGTATCGCGTTGCCTGCGAATGCTACGTCTGCCGTGCAATTGCTTTCCAACGACTATGCCGGGCTCTCTTTATGAAACTATCGGCTATCGACGACGTCCGAGGAAAAACGATCAAATTGGCACAGTTAACTTCGAATTCCGGGCGAAAATTTGCATCGATACCTTCGAGATTCTACGTAAAAGTTGATGTAACGCGTTCAGCATTCTAGCATGAGTCAGTAGGAGACTCATTGACTATTAAGGCTCCACATGTGGAATTCTCGATAATTGGATTTATGGACGAGTGAGAGATGCAATCCGCGAATGAAGTATACTGGAGATGCAATCTCGGTGCAGATAAGAGCCTCTATTTTTAAACGTGATTACTCGCTTTGCATTGTTTAGTTGGATCGTTTAACTGCAAAATGTACGTTCGTTGATTCAAGGTCGATGAATTTCAACCTCTTCCACAATTTTAGTTTCAACTCGTACGAGGCGACTTACAAAAACCAATAATTAATTGCTTTCGGCTTCCTCAAATGCCACGTCAGCAGACCGGAGACAAAAAAAAATCAAGCGATTCAGGATCACTAAAGATCAAGGTCGTGGATCTGACCGGAATTCATGGAAACGTTTGCTCCGCGAGATTCATTCACTTTTCATACCTCAATATAGCTACAATTGCTTGACTGAAATAGCAGTCGATATTCAGAATTAAGTCAAGGTTCGGCAACGTTTGAACGGGAGACGACTGTTCATCTCTTCGGGCTCGACTGAATCAGCGAGAACCATCGTATGCGCGAGGGGAATAATAATTTATACCCGTCGGCAATCGATGCGGAATCGGTTCGTCAAAAGCTGAAATGACATCGCGGAGATCGGCTTCCGAAGATCGCACAGGGAATCCTCATTTGTCAAGATACACGCGTGATCACCTCCGATGGATCACTATGGGTAGGATGGCACGGATACTGCGGACTATCGATACCTTGATCTGACGATTGCGCCCCGAGGGAATAAGTTTCGACGCGAATGCTGCTGAATACACGGCTTGCTTCGCCGATTTGTACTGTGGACACTGACGCAGCTGGAAAGGCGGATTGTGTCACGCGGATGCGCCGCGATGCACTTTGCAGAGTAGACAATGCATTTTCCCAAGTTTCTAGAAAAATCCTCGTTAAGTAAGCTTGCCGATGAACAATTTTTTTAGTACTTCTGGGCACTCTCTGGTAAAATATTTTTTTAAAAAATCCTCTCTCTCGTCGGTGAAAATTTAAATACAATTTTTTGGTATTTTTGGGACGTTATTTGGTAACAAACTCTTTTAGAAAAGTGTAATTGGAGGAGTATTGCACTTTGGAGATCAATTTCTAATGTAGAAAAATATATTCCAAGTTTACTGTCTCGCATTTCACAATACTGAAATGTATCATTAACGCACAACCATAATGACTATTTAATTTCTAAATACTGTGCACTCTCTCCCTCTCTCTATTCAAGAGTAGCATCACGCTGAGGAGCAATACCCGGTCACAAACGCGTTCACCGACTCACGCGCCACTATCAATCACAAATGTGATGGTCTTTCATGAATCATTCCAAACAAATTCTGGGATCTTGTCGTCGGAGACACTCACATGGTCCGACTAGTTTTCACAGTCACTCAGAATGAGTAATGCGATCCACGCAGACGTGACGTACAACGACTTTATGCAATAATGCAAAGAGGGGGAACTCTAGCGCCCGATATCGTTACTTTTACTTCAGCTACACTCCACTCGAGAACCTAATTAGCTTATATAAATTAATCGACTTCGATACTACTTTGCGTCAAGTCCCAAATCCGCTTAATTACAGCATCGTTAAATTTACATTTGACGTCATGAAGATTGTGATATTTTCGCGTCAGAATTGTTCGATACGTATTTCATTTCTTCGTACCATAATCAGTAGACTGATTAAATGACAGATTTCTTGCAATTTTGATAATATCAAATATATTGATAAAATTGCAAGAAATCTACATAAATTTCAGTCTTTTGTAATTGTCATGAATATTTCATTCCAAGGTACTGGTGCTGGATAGACTTATTTATTCCTTTCCTTCATAATTTTAGTGAGTTGAGAATGATACAACAATATTTTTAAATTCATTAAATATTTTCATTTTATCTGCAAATTTTTGCCACGAGCACATGAAACCCGTAGTCTAATGATCGGACTAACCCACCGATTGAAAAGCTCTTGTATACTGTGCATACAATTAATTATCGATCGGGAATGCCTAACGATCCAAGAGGACGTTCGCTAACGAACACACAATTCCGGATGTCCCCATTGTTTCGCGTGGTCGACGCACGACGCGTGCTTCAATTATAAATAGGATTACCGAAACAATATTCATGATTAGCATAAATGAATTTTATGCGGAATGTTATTATAATCGGAAAAGACGTAATGCTTGAGAATTACATTTACAGTTGAGACACTTGATTGGCCTAGATCCGGTTGAATATCGGAAGAAGTTTTCATTCCTCCGCGGAGGACAAAGTTCCTCGTAGTCCGTGGATTTTAAAGATTAATCCAATCGTCCACGGTCCACTTGATCAACTCTGAATCGGGTATTAACACGGATCCTTGGAAAGTCTTAAAGATATTCTGTACAATTCTAGAAGTGTTCTGCTGCCACCACTATTCCTTGTCGACGTGATATTAACATTGGATCTACGGCTAAACGCGATTGTGTTATTTTATAAGAATTATAAGATGTATTTATTCAGATTTTTATTTCTTCAGGTTTTTATACATTTACGAGAAAAGTGAGTGAGTGTACTTCAAAATACTGCCGTATTATTTTCGATCTATTAAACATATTAAGAAAGAAAATTCTATTTCAATGCAGTTCGTTATAATTCAAAATATGGGAAGCAATTTTTGAATGAAAATGCATTTCCACAATTTCAATGAAAGTAAATAAAGTGTTAAATAGGGGAATGTAACTACCGTCACGGAAAACATGGCGTTATACGTCGTAAAACGAACGGGTCGTCAGGGGCTCAAGAAGACACACGTCGGGGGAACGTTTTTCTATTACAGCTGCTATGAGAAATGTTCTCGTAATGTTTTTATCGGTGTCGTGAAACAGGATCTATTATTTTAGAGGCCGCCGTTCCACGGACCAATTTTCGTAGCAGCTCCAAATATCCGGTTCCCTGATGGTCGATTATCGAATATCTCACCTAATCAGCCTCGCCCGAGACACCCTAATTCGTACCGCGACCCAGAGAACCAAGATGGACGACCCTTGGACGTTATGGCTATGGCTTCGGACCTCCGAGGACGTATTTGTCAACATACTTTACTGTGAGATGACGGTGTCGTATTTACAGTGCTGGAGACTCGGCGAATGTGAGACTTTAATGCTTTCTGTATACTGATACTATTCAATTAATATTTGTCAATGAATAGTTTAATAAATACTATCCACTTATTGTTAGTCCAAACATAAAAACCAAAATCCCAATAAGAAACTGGTCCAAATCAGCGCAACCTCTTAGCAAAGATGATCCTATTCTATACTTAGAGACAAAGTCGATTAACTGCGTAGCAGCAGCCAGCATATTCATAGACAAATGACAAATCTATAAATTCAATTCGAAGTGAACTGTGTAAAGACCGCTGTCGACCAGCCGCGAAACTCGGAATCAATTTCTATTAGCAAGTCAAGAGATCTCTGACTGCGATATTACTGTCGGCAGTTCGCGTGATTTGGTAGCAGGCCAAAGGTGGGCACACGAGCCGATCCCTGCTGGACGACCGTCTAAAGTTTCCCTCGGGCTATCGTCAACTATCTTCAACTATCGTCAACTATCCTTCGTGTTCAGCTCGACTATTGGTAGTTTACGGACGATAAGTTTCGTCATTTGAGCAGGCCGAGGGAATTTTCACACAACCTTCAAAGAAGACGCACGAATTTAAGGGTGCGCGGGAGCGGAACTAGTAACATTAACAGCGCCAATCGAGGTGAACTACGAAAACAGGGAAGCAGATATGTTTCTCGCAGGAAAGATACTGACAGAGAATATGAAACAGCTTGATTTTTCGAAAACCCGGTCGGCCTGCATTTAGCGAAGGAGCAATAATTTTTTATGCTCTTTGTGTTGAAATATCCTTTGCATTATTGCGGAGTCCCGTGCAGAGCCCTTTTTGCAATTTGGCTGTTGGAACTTTATAAACAACAACAGTGTACGTTTTTATAGAAGACATTTTTTTCTGTACACTTTTTCCAAATGCTTTTTGTGTTGAAATACCAAAGAGCATTTGGAAAAAGTGTACAGAAAAAGATGTCTTCTATAAAAACGTACACTGTTGTTGTTTATAAAGTTCCAACAGCCAAATTGCAAAAAGGGCTCTGCACGGGACCCTGCAATAATGCAAAGAATATTTCAACACAAAGAGCATAAAAAAATATGGCTTCTTCGCTAAATGCAGGCCGACCGGGTTTTCGAAAAATCAAGCTGTATCATATTCTCTGTCAGTGTCTTTCCTGCGAGAAACATGTCTGCTTCCCTGTCGCAGATTGGCGAGCGGAAATACGTAGTGATATTTTCTCTCCGGCGCACCCTTAATAACACAACTTTGGCGTCGTTTAACTCCGGCCTCGTTCTCTGCAAATTGAAAATGGCAATGAGATACGCGGCCGCTCTGTAATCGCTCGCTGGGTAGTCGAATAGATCTCCCTACGAACTCCATTGCTCGTACAATATTCAGACACAATTTTGACTGCCGTTTTGCCCTCCGATAATATTACATGAATTCGTCGAATGCCAGGATTCAATCCTGAATTTTTTTTCAAAAACGCTTTGTTTCATTTTAGCCGAAAAGCGTACGCGTAAGGTGAGAACTATCAAGCAACAATTTTTATTCATAATTGCATATTTTTTCAAAGACTCCTTTATTCAGGTGAAACGGAATGGAAAGTGCAAGTTGCGTTTTGTATCCAACAGGTGCAATATTTTATATTATTTTAAACAGCAATTTAGAGACTTGAGAAAATTTTTTCCGTGTGATGTTTTGTACGATAGGTTTGTAGAGAGAAGCTTCCCTTCTGCAACAAGTTCTGAAAAATTGATGCATACTTTTTCGTTGGTGCCTTATCGTCTTGGAAGAACTGCTAACCCCGTGCTTTACAGCTTCTCCTAAAACTGGAAGGACCAAGAGCCTCTACCCTTCATGATTTCGAAGAAGAAGAATAAATCGAATGAACTCCGCCGCTCATCCAGACATAAGTTTGCCCGTGCCCTACAAAAATATTCCATGCATTTGCGGAACACGCGTATTCAAGCCGAAATATTTTCGCTGAATCGAATTGAAAGGAGATTCCTCGACGGGTCGTTATTTCCAAAAAGCGATTCCTCGTTTTGATTTTATTCGGGAAAAAAGCGTTCGTCCAATTATGGTCAATCATTTTAAGACGACTAGCTTCCGTATTTCCAGAGGAATTATAGAAGAAGAAGTATTGGCCATTTGGATGTTTGATTTCGGTGCTGTTCATCAATAAACCACGGTCTATAGTTTCGCGACGGAGATGGCTGTGCCGGACGAATTTCGCAGGAAGTTCATTTTCCGTTTTGATGGCGATAGAAACTAGTAATTGAGTCACGATCCACGGTTAGCTCTAACGAACTATTTAGCGATATTTCTAAGACGCCGTGGAAACACCAGAGATTGGCGGTTCGGGGTAGTATGCAACGGGTTTATTGAAACTAACCAGGTATTAATTCCTGCGTTGAAAATTGCTCTCTACGAGTTCACCGAGGTTTGGAAATTTGATACCGCTCGACAGTAAAAAGTAAAAGGATTCTTCCTAACTGTTAGCTCAATTCACATTCTACTGCATTTTGAAGCAGCATTTGATATGCAATCATATTAATATAAATTTGTATAATTGGAATATTAATACGTCCATGTATAATCAAAATGTTAATATGATCTTGTATAATCAAACTGTTAATATCACCTTCTATAATCAAAATATTAAAATGACTAAATCGTTTAAAACAATCTAGTTGAAATTTAACGACATTTAACCCCCGTATCGATAACCCAAATTGCAAAATAATTGCCTGCAAATAAATTCAATATTTTAACAATAACAATTTTCCCTAATGTTCAACAGAAAACTATACAACTGATAAAACGATTGGATATTTGAAACTGGTTCTATGTTATCAAACAATGCGATAAAATATGATTACTGTACGCGTAACTCCGTGAAATAAATTACAATTATTTCCTCCATCGGACACGGTAATTGTCTCCAGCCGAACACCTATATCCGGCCGACGTGCCACCATAGGTGAGTCCGATATACATCCCACTACTACAGGCCGTCATAGTAATTATTCTAGGCGTACTGCGGACGCAGTATGCGCGAGAGCGTGGCGCGTGGACGCAGAGAGAGAGCCGAGTAAGTAATAAATTCTTATCGCCCGACGTGATAATTCTCTATGCGGAAATTCTCGGTATTACAACAAAACATTCTAATTATAACGCTAGAAAAAAAGAGAACAGCATCCAAATGATTAGAAAGTCACGTTCCCAAGACGTACAGTTACCAGTTAGTCATGAACCGCAACTCCAAACGCGACAAGGTAAATTTACACGTGTCTGCGTCAATCTTATTGTAACGGTATCCTAACTGTGGCACATGCGTTCCGTGACCGAAAACAGGACAGCGGCCGCAGGCAATTTCGGCGATCAGTGTGTGTCCGCGAAATAATTCAAGAATGGGGGAACGTGTTTCTGCCCACAGTGTGTGCCCGTATTTGCATCGCAGTTGGAAGTGGGAGTGTTTACGTATGCACGACGTATAGCGCCGAATGGAAATCGAGTGTCGGCGCTAATGATGAAGTCGCGGATAGGTTTCCCTGTAATCTCGATGTATTTTTGGGCGCCTGTTGCTTGTCATGTCCCTACTCCCCACTACCATAACTACAGAGGGAGAGGGATTATGTATTACAAAGAGTGGGAACAACAGTGTCCTCAAAAGTGGTTGATCGGACCAGAGGGCACGATCGTACATCAAAACAAGTAAATATTACAAATCCTTAACTGTATAACACTATTCATCAACGCGCGACTTGAATGTCATTCTATTACAATTATTTCCTACGTTACTGTGTGCAGAGGCTCGACACTCTGTAATAAGAGAAAGAAGCGGGGAAAACGTTGCAGCGAATCTGACAGGCAACTGTCGCCGGTGGTAGCCTGTTTTATGATTCAGTGAGTTGCTAAATCGAGAAATGCGGATGACAACACTCACATTCCGGTAGTTTTTTGTCGTGGCCAGGGTGGAGGAAACGCTCAGCACGCGGGACACCTCGTACCATCGTACGATGCATAGTGCGCGACAGGACATCCTCTTGGAGCTCGGATCTCCGCCGTCGGGAACGGGGAGCACAGGACGAAACAGACACTAAGGTAAACGTTTTTGTTCTCTTTCTTTCTCTCGTTCGCTCCTCTCTTTCTCTCTCACGAGTCACTGACACCTGACACTGGGGGACCAACGGCCGTCTTCGAACGACTACCTACGTCGACGACGGGCGGCATCGCTTGCCGGCTTGTCCCTGCAGCCCGAGACCCAGACCTTGCGGCGGCCAATGGTGACATGCGCGAACCGCGCTCTGCTCGCCGCCATTGGCCTACGGCGCTGCGGCCAATCACAGCAAGTCCCCCACCAACCCGCGTGTTTATTCAATATTTGAATCGACCTTGCGCGCACGTTTTGCCCTGGCGACCGAACACATTTTATTATAGCAAAACTACGTAATAGAATTTGATAAAATTTTTTGAGGATGTGGTCGGATTAAGATGCAGTAATTAGCGAATTAGTCTTATAATGACAGACATACAGGATTATTCGAGGAATATACGTTTTCTATACAGTCAGTCCCATAAGTATTCCTACGCCCTTTAAAACAGAATTACCTTATTATAATTGTACCAAACGACACACCACACCTGATGTTTTGTAAGCAATTAGAATCATTGGTTTACTAAATGATGTGCAAAAAAGATTTTCCAAAAATTACAATTTACAAGGTTGCATGCAAAAATAAAATATCCCTTGATATCCCCTTGATCATTAAAATATACGGTTTGTAGATCTATAGTCGTTGCACACATGCTGATAATTTCATCGAAATGTTCATCGTTTGCTTACAAAACATCGGGTCGTTTGATACAATTACACAAAAGTTATTCTGTTTTAAAGGGCGTATGAATACTTATGGGACTGAGGGTAACTATTCGGTATAAAATTCAGAAAGCCATCAAAAACATTTTACACAATCTGTACCAATCCATTCCTTTTATAAACACATTAAAAATTTCTCTTCTTCGACCGCAAGGCTGACAATCGCGTATCGAGTACTATAAGCAAAGTTCAAGTGCAACGATGAGCTATATCGAAACCTTGACACTTGCTATAACCTCCTATAACCTGCTACCACGCTGACAGGAATGGTAACTACTACCCCAGACGAATTCGACTACGTGTTCTACGACGACTACCGCTCATCAACACACCATTACAATGCAACCCTAATCGCCCACGCACCGACATCAAGTTACGTCCGACTGGTCCTCGTGATTCTTTTGCGCATAGGATTCGTCCTGATCCATGTTGGCAGCGTGCCAGTGAACAATGTGAACCTGATTCTATTACAGAACATTGTAGACATTTGTTGGGTAACATTGGCGTATGCATTGGTCGGCTACCTGATCGCCTACAATGGCGATAGACACGGGTTAATAGGAGAAGGATATTGGATAGGCAATCCGGTAGTAGATAGGGATGAAGCCCTGATTGGCTGGGCGGCTGTGATAATCGCAGCTGCCATTTGTACCTCTGGTATCGTGGGAAGAACGCACACAATCGGATATCTATTCTCCGGATTCGTATTGGCTGGATTGATGCAACCTTTCCTGATTCATTGGATCTGGACACCTCAAGGCTGGATGAAGAGGAACGTGTTGAAGGGGACGATAGTTCACTTTCATGACTATGCTGGGTCCGCTTCAGTACATCTTGTTGGAGGATTGTCGGGGTTGATGGGGTGCGTGGTCCTTGGAAGAAGGATCCTCAGGCTCAGTTCCATAGATGACGCGAGCATCGCTATTGGTACCTCGGGAACCGTGTTCGCAGGCCAGCTGATGGTATTCATTGGCCTACAGGTGAATCCTTTGAATCCTTCAGTGGTACTAGATAGAACAGGGGTGGTTCAACCCTTGTTTTGCTATCCGGGTACCAAAGCATAATTGTTTCCTCGTTATGAAATTTTTTTAAATCCTTCTCCTTCTTAAATTATTTTAATCTACTGCATAGAGACTGAAACGTCGTCAAAAGATGCACGCATCGTCAATATTCATTATCGTCAAATCTCCTCTTGCATTTTCCATATCTGTTCATGTTATAAATGCATAAAACTCAAAGGTCTATCAGCGACGATCATCTCCAACGAAGCAATTCCCTTATCGTAACCATACTTTCACCGCAAACGCTGAAATGGTTGCCCAAATAGCGACACAGGGGTTACCATTTTATGGTCACACGACCTCCTCCGACTCCTTATCACTATGATTCCAAAGAAACTCTATCTTACCCATCGGTCCACGTCCTATCTCGCGATAAGACCTAGTCGGAAGGAAGCTGATAGTCCATCTGTCCCTTTAGAGCCTGAATATGTCAAACGAGAAGTTCCGACTCACCGTCAGAGGCGATGGCAACGTCTACCTGAACAATCTGCTAGCGGGGACATCCTGCAGCGTGTTGGTAGTGGGTTTCCATTTCATTCTGACCGGCGAAGAGTTTAATCATTGGACGGTAACGAGGTGCGTTCAGGCTACAGTAGCTGGTGTGGGAATGGTATCTGGTGGAACCGACTTCTATACACCCGAGGTAGCGTTGTGTCTTGGATCGATCGGCAGCGTGGTCTATTTCGTGGTCTCCAAGGTGGTGTTCCAAAGCGCTCTAGAGGATTATTGCAACATAGTAGCCACCCACGTTGCCTCCGCGTTTTTAGGAAGCTTAGTAACTCCTCTATTCGATATCGATCGGCAAGCAGACATTACGGCCAATTTAATGCAATTCTCTTGGCAGTTGATCTGCCTGGTGACTATATCATCAATGGTCTGTGTGGTCATGTATATTCAGTTCAATTTGCTCGAGTCTATGGGGCTGTTGAGGAACAGGTCCGAGCATTTGAATCATTCTAGAGCTGTCAGGGCTATGGAGGCTCGAGAGGTGCCCATAAAGAACTTTTTTACAAGATTGTTTGAGGCTGATGATGATCCTGTTTACATTGAACCTGGATCGACTGCGGATTCTAGGAGACCTAGTGCTGGAATTCATGCTATGAAGTACCAGTCTGAACATGCTGCTGTTGAGAAAGGCAGAGTGGTTGCACCGAGACCGCCTGCATAGAGCAAACTTTAATACTAAACTCGCCACTGCCAGTCAAATAACAGTTTCAAATTTTTGGTTTTGCCAAAGTATTTAAATTATGAAGATGTATCTTTTATCTGATCTTGTCACTTTTATAATATAACTCATAACAATTTTGATATGTAAGATTAAAAGGAAGTTTAACGTGTCTGCTGATGAAGGAAGAATTGATTAGAGTAATAAACAGAACAGGGTCAAGATTTTGAACATTTCTTTTATTAGAACTTACGGCCTATTCATACAGTTATTACAGTATTTTACAATAGAATAATTTTTAAGTTAAATAATCAAAAGTCCTATGAAAGTGTCGTACACATATTCTACAGGTGTTCGCCCGCTTATTCGTACAATGATAGTTTTTCCTTTTCTTTTTCGTGGATTTCTCTCTGTCCCTGACTGCACGACAGTCCGCGGGAACGCAGCCACAAAATGTCACTGCGTGTTTCTTTGGAAATTGCAAATACCCAGACTAATATTAGCATATCTTGTCGTTGGCTCGCGATTTGAACTTATAACGAGGGTAGATGTTGCAGTCGGTCGTGAATTAATTGAACACGTAAGATCAGTCCGATTGGAATTTGGATATGTTTTCACTGATACAAGATTGATGGTTTATCTGATATATTTTTAATTTCAACAATTTACCTATCGGGATTTTTAAGAATTTTAATAAATTAGCTCTGATAACACAGTCTGATAATTTCTCTTAAAATATTTCTTTGAAAGAAGATTTCCAAGCTGCATTTTGCTGCAATACAATTATTGAGAATCCTGTTAGAAGACTTTCGGTAGGTAAATCGTTAAAACGTGATGGCTCCTCGAGAGATATGAAACGTTTATGCGAGCCAACGAGTGAATAATGCCAATGGTCGTCCAGCTAGGGCTTTGAGAAACGGTTTTATTTCGTATTTCGCCAACGGAGCGGATCGTCGGCTTTTCTAATTCTGTTTTGTCAAATATTATTGTCAGCTAGCAGCAAACCGGACAGTCGTTGCCGCCGCCATACCGAAACAAAAAATCATGGATATTGACTCTAGAGATCCGACGTCGCGGTACACAATGATACAACTGTATATACAACACTTGGTAAAATGGCACGATTCGACGAAAAAACAGATCAATCGCTTAGTTACATGAGATATCATCGTTTTGCTCGTTTAACTATCATTTTTTTTTATATATATTAACAATGAACTTTGTACATGATTCGTTAACCGTTTTTATGTGACACAGTTCAACGGCAGTATAAAAATGAAAATAAAATATACAAGGGGTAACAAAACACGTTCGTACGACAGCGTCTATAAGTGTAGAAACCGGGTTTTTTTTTTTAAATCCTCCCGTGAAATATCGTACGCGATCGAATAAGAATTGTGTCGCGATAGAAACTCGCTTTGGCCCATAGTTTACGGATTTCGTAACGTTTGCGTTACAATTTTTATTTGTTTCCTTTTGTTGCGATTTGTGCTCTTTTTCGCTTAACCCTCGCAAATCGGACGATTTTAAAGACCTTTTAGCAAATTTCCAAATGTAATATTCCCAAGATGCATCGATCTTTTTTTGGAGATCTTCGATTAGTAGTGGAAAATTGAAAGTACCCACCCGGGACTTGAAAAATAGGTGAGACCTTCGGAATGATGAGTCAAAAGAGACCCAGACACCGCTGTTCGAGGGTTAAATAATGATTTTCCGTCACCCTGATACTACAATTTCGAACGAGTCTTCCAGAATCAAGCCAAACGCGTTCCAAGATCCAAAAGGTGTCGCTCGTTTGCTGCGAGAGTGATAGGGAACATTCTATGTTGTTATAATTTTGTAACAACATTATATTAGATTGTAAAAATTAGTCAGTTATCCTTAAAACAACCCCTGATTCGATTTAACACATTGTCGATGCAACATTCATTATTTGTTCAAAAGTTATTGAATAATTTGCACGTCTATTACTCCATTATATATTTATAAATCAAAATGATACATTTCTAACGATAAAAAGAATAGGTAAAGTGTGATTGCATTTACAGTAATATAGTAATAACAATGTTGTTAACATGATTGCTAAAATGAAAATATTTAACAAGATCCGTGTGTAAGATTTCATAAAAAAGGTTCAATAGATTGTTAACGATAAAAAGAAAGAAAAATATTTTGCAGTAACACCGTTAAAACCTCAATACAACTTGTGTTGTCAAATAAAATGTCAACGAAAATATGTCATTTTCTGTACGATTAACTATAAAATTGCAAATGCTGGCAGCATTAAGTTAATCATCGCAGCAAACAAACGACCGGAAGAAAATCGACCACCAATCGACAACTGTTAAAATCGATCGTAAATTAACGCAGGTAGCTAATCGATCGTATACAAGGTGTAACAAAGACAATATTAACTGATATGCATTCAACAAATTGCGATCGCCACGATTAACCGATCCTGTGGCCAACGAGATGATCCACAAGCAGTGCATTCGCTATAGGACACGCCTAGGTACAATCAGGTATTAAAGTCTCGAAAAAACCGATACCTTCAACAACAAGAACATACTTGCCTACCACGGAACATAGGATTCATCGTATAAACCATAGTCTGCGTGTCTCGCACGTGACGATAGCGATTATTGCAAATAGGCAGTTTCACCTCCCCTCCGAAAAAGATTGATCAGGAACGATCACACCGTCGAGATCGTCCCCCTAAATTTCTCTCGCCATGTTAAGTAATTTTATGGTACACCTACGATCACATCGAAAATGGTACGATACATAAATGTACAAACGGACGCGATCTCTCATCTCTCTCTCTCTCTCTTTCTCTTTCATTCATACACACACACACTTTTTCATCGATCTTCTCTCTCCATCGTCGGTACCAAGAATAGTATTGTCAAAATATACATAGAATCATCATTATCGTTTCCTTAAATACGCTTACGCCAACGAGGATTAATGTACATCGGTGTATGTTCATGTTCGTGTGTCAGTGTGTTTATGTGTGTGTGTGTGTGTGTTTGTCTCCGAGAGGTAAGTGGGCGGGAGTGAAGCTCGAGGAATCCCGGAGGTCTCTTACACGCGGAAAATGATCCTGCAATTAGTGCCAGGAGTGAAGGACAGGCGGGTTGATTCGGTGATCAATCCGCGGAAAACATCAACGCTCGATCTATCCCATGGATCACCCTCGTGAGGAAATAAATCTCTTGAAACATTGTAACACGATTTGGACAGATCTTGTCTCACAGTGGTCATCGCCATTTCCCGGAGGATCGTCGCCCTTCGTCTCGTCCACAGGATCATCGATGATCTTTACCACTTGAACCCAGAGAAAGCAAAGTCCCCGATAGATCCTCCGCGTCCGCGTTCGTTACCAAAATATTGATTTTATCAAATGAAACGCGCCGCGACCGTGGATTTCGGGGAGAAATTAGGAATCCTTTCATCCTTTGGTTTTTCATAGTAAACGATCATAGTTGATCGGGATTGGTGGACAATGACGGCGCCGGAGTTAACAATCGCCTCCTTCGCGAGGGAACAACGATGACGATAATAATACATAACGTTAATAATAGTGCTATTAACAACGATCGACGGCCACTGTCACCGTGAAACCGTTCTTCACTTCTTTTTTTAATAGTTGACTAGCTTTTCGCAGGGTGCCCCCATCGATTTAGGCCAACCCACCGGGATCTAGGCCTATTGTGGTCCTTCTCTAGAGGATCTCGAGTCCAGTGGAGAGCGATCAGTGTACTTTACAAATGTATTTTACAAGTCCTCCGCCAGGAGACGGTGGATCTCGTTCATCGTCGAGATCAGGAGCGCCGAAACGGTGTCGTTTCAAGTGATCGACGTTTGCTAGGTCATCACAGTGTCCGTGAGGTCCTCCTTCAGCCATTGTGGGATCGTACGCAGTCCCAATCGCTTCAACAATTTCACTAGGGCCGTGTTGTGGGATAAATAATACCTCTGCAAAGAGATTACCACGTCAGACGACCACTTCTTCTACTCACATAGTTTTTCTGGGACAGGAAAGGACATGGAATTTGGGAAATTCTTCTGGGATGTGGTTCTGACACTCACCTGCAACAACTTATACGACTTGTCCTCCATGGGAGGGTACTGCCTGCCTTTGCTCTTCCCGAGGCATTTGGTCCGATCCTCATTGGTAACCTGGCAAAAGAATCCTTTCTTCGGGTCGTACCTCAAATGAGACGAATAATTGAACGCCGGCGTGATCTTGAGGAACCTCTGCAACTCGTGCAGCGTCTCGACTGGATTCTGTCTGAGTTGTTCACCATCTATGATGTGCAACTGCTGAGGCGGGTAATAGGAAAGCCATCGTTCCAGATGCTGGGCGTATTTTCCAGGATTTAAACACCTGCGATGCAAGAAACGTGACCGTCAGCATCCTCCCCTTGACTAGGATTAACATTTTAGGGGTCGCACAATCTACACCCCTTTCCGTGGAAACCGCGATCTACATTCTCATTAGCAATTTAAATTGTACTTCTACGCTTTGGGGTCGCCTTGAAACAGGCCAATATTATTGCCACCGCTAAAATACCCTTTTCCGGTGATTCGTTATTCCGTCTAGACTCGCATAGTTGTTTTTCAACAAACTCACCTGTTCCTGAGGTCTCGGAGGGGCTTCGGAGCTGTGTCGCTCGCGGTGATCACCGAATGAAAGGAATAATTGTTTGCCACAGGGTCTCCGTGGACCCTGGTGTGTTGATACCACGAGTAAGCCCTTCGGGCAGGTGATAGGAGAATAGTTATCAATTTTGCTTTAGGTAGAAGAGCGTGAGCTCTTCTTGGTACCAGCTCGCCGTCGAAGTAGGTGGCGGATTTTTCGAACAGGTACCTCGAACTCTCGTTCTTCGATGCTGGGAAAAAGCTCATGTACCTGCAAACATTATGAAAGTATGTAGATTAATTCTCCATGAAGTTAGCAACAACCAGGCTACGAATTTTTTACGTATGTTTATATGACAGTTTTACATCTCAAATAAAATTTTGAACATTTTAGTTTATGTGAAAAATTTGTTGGGATTGTAAAAAGTCTGCTAAATAAAGCTGAGGGAAGAGCTAAGTATTTGTGCTGCGATAAAAGAAAGATGATTGCCTCAATGCAAGCCAAAAATTTATTTCCAACCCGACGTAACGAATGACGTCGGTATCGGATGTTCGGGTATCGTAAAATGAGCAACATACGTAAACAATCGAATCGATTAACTACGGCGAACAGGATTCCAGTTCTGCGCTTACCAGTCCAGCCCCTTGTAATAATTTTTCCCATTAAAGAACTGGATCTCTTCGAACGTGTCTGGACTCGGCAAGTTGCTGCTTATTGCTGGGTGAATGGACAGGAAAGTGTAGAGAGCTGTGGTGCCGGTTTTTTGGGGACCGATTACCAGGAACCTCGGCAGCTGATCGCAGGTTTTGTTCCGCGACCAGATCTTCTGGTGCCTTTGGTCGTCGCAGGGATTCTGTCACGGAAAACAATGTCAGACTACCATGAACAACACGTTATCTCCTCATTGTAGACTGAAACTTTTGCATAAGGCGTGCATTTCTATCAGCGAACTTTTAACATAAATATTTTTATGTTATTTTTACTAAGTAGAATCTCGTTTATCCGTTTATAAGATTAACTATTCTTGACGACCAACTTACGCCCCACACAGGATCAGACTCCTCAGGGTACAGTTGAAAGTAACGTTCAGCTAGTTGAAGCGGTGGCGCACTGGACAGCCTCAAGTTCGTCCAACATTGAATGAATTTGATCACCGATTCGAAGGTGTACAGTGCCAGGCGATCGTTCCCATAGTTCGACATGTGTGTCATAAAAATATTGATCTGCAAGAAGCAATCGTAAATATCGAAGGCGAATATTTAACAGGGGATAATGCTACTGATGTTATACTACTTACAGGATTGTGAACGATGGTCTGAAACAGTTCTCCGCCCTGTATCAATTTGTCCAGCTTGTCTCTTCCGCCTGGGTATCTATCGATAAAGATCGTGTGCGTGAAAAGGCCACAGGTCTGCCTCGGTAGAACCTGAAGTAGAGCAAAGAGTCCGTTAATGTCCCAGAATTGAAAACACTTTATCAGCTGGTAGCTATTTAATCGTCTTTTGAAATCAGAAATAAATAATTCGGAGCCTTTCAACGAAGTAATAAGTAAATTATTAATGAAGAAATCTTCAACAGTGTGTGTTGTGTGTGTGTGTGTGTGTAGCATTGAGTAAACGCTGAACGAAGACGTACCATAATGTTACGATGAATGAAACCGCGTCTCAGCCGAGCCGGCCTCAGATGAGGATACTCTTCGGTGCTGGTGACCTTGATGTTCCACACTCTTTTCCAAGCCTCGTACAGCCCTTCGTGGACCGGATAGACGCCGGAATGATGAGGACTTACGCTGTATCCGCTTCCGGTCGGGATCCCGTGGTCCTTCGCGAACTGTTTGTTCAACGCCATGTCCAACTGCAGATGCGTTACATTCTCGTAGAGGTGGGGCTGCTGATGGTTCCACATGTGAGAAAACCACGTAAATCTGCAATTCAGAACCGGAGACTCGTTGCATATTTAAAATCCACTAGGGCCTTTCAGATACGAGCTCTCCCGTGCAACCGGGCAAGGCTATCCTAAACTAAACTGTTAGATACTATCCGAAACCTCTACCCGGAAAACTAAATCTCTGATAAAACGATACGGGCCGTGTTACAACTTCACTTCTCGTTCGTTCGCGTTTTATTCGCAAATCATTGTGCGCCGTTACAGTCAGTTTCACCCAAAAGCTGATCCGTTGCTTTTAATTACAATTTTGCCTGTTCAAATATTGATTCAACTTTTGCTTATAATTGGATTTTTTCCTGCTGAAATATTAATTTAAGTTTTGCTTTTAATTGCATTTTTCTACTGCTGAAACATTCATGCAAGTTCCGTTTTTAATTGGAACTTTTCCTGCTGAAACATTAACGTTGATGTTCTACATCAAGGATTGGACTTTTTCCAGAATTGAATGTTAATTAAAATTCATTCGAAAAATATAAACATGTTCAAAGTTTCCGAACAGTGCAGGAGGATTAAAAAAATTGGTCAATTCTATTTATGAGCATGAAATTGTTCAACTTACGTTGCAGTCGAAAGGTTAATCAGAAAAATGAAATTTTTTTTCGTTTCCCGTGAAAATTCCGACCTGCTCAAAGACGAGAGTGACCCCGTGCTAACGAACTCTGTCGTACAATGACGTAGAAGGCAATCAAGTGTGAAACGGCTCGAATTTCACAGCAAAACGCGTATCGCGAGGATTAATTGAAAGATAAAGTTGCACAACAGGTTACCGCAGCGCGGCATCGCGTCGAATATTTATACCCCGGCTCGAACGAAAGTTTACGGTGGCCCCGTCGCTGTCGTTACCTTTCATTGAATCCTCGTAAATGGGTAAACCAGTATCACGCACCTGTCGACGTTCTCCAGCAGCATGTCGTCCCCCAGATTCTCCTCGGTGGTGCCATGATGGAAGTACTTTCCGGAAAACCCCAAGTTGAATTTAAAGCCGGGCACCAACGCTTGGATCTTCTGCTGGGTGGCCAGCAACGCCATCACGTCGTCCTTCCTCAGCCTGGTGCCTTTCTCGCCGACAAATATATCGTCCACGTCCACCAGGATCATGCGATTCAGGCTGAGGCTCAACTGGCCGTGCGATAAGTATGACAACGAGTCGAGCAGCAGCAGATTGTGCAGCCAGAATCGCAGACCGCCGCCGAAAAACACCCTCTGGATCCCGTCGTATCTACCGTGATCCTGGCGAAAATGCATATAATTAGCACTTTAACTTTAATTTTGTTCTGCAAGATTGTTTAACATGACAAAAACTAATTGAAGATGCAATCCTATAATTTTGCCAGTGATTGAAAGATCACCTTGTTTATGAGTTGGAATCTCTTTTCGGAGAAACAAAGATACATTTTCGAAATTTTCCTCTACCCAGGAAGAATATTTATGGGAGTATAAATTCCACAAATGGTGGTCTACGTTTAAAAAGAAAAACCACCACGCACCGGGCCGGAAATGCAGGAAAATTGCAGCATATTCGTCTCATTGAATTACGAACTTTTTGTACAGCAGTTATTAAGGCTCACAAAATGATTTATACCCTCCTTACACGCTAGCAACGCGTTGCACGAATATTTTGACTACAGCAGGATTTCCATAGTTCGATCGTGCAAACAGAAAACAACGTTCGTTTACAAAAGAAATCGAGGACCGATTTAGGCGGTGGATTCCGCTGTTTGAAGCGTAGCTGGTGGAATGCGAGTGCTAATCAGCTTTTGTCTGATCAGAGAGCAGTTATGTTTGATCGAACCCTGCAATCGTGGTTTCTGCTGGTATTCTCAGTCGACCTGAAATCCCGCTGGTCGTAATTAAACTGTTATTATCAGTTACAATGGAATAAATCGGCGAAAACATTCACATTTTATTCTGCAATTATCATTCTCCAATATTATCAATTTTTAAGAGATCGCCTTTTGAAGTAAACGCAAAAATAAATCTTGAAATACAGATTGCAGAGGCAAGTGATATGCTTTTGTATGATCACAAAGCAGTTATGTTTGATTAAAGCTACATCTGTGGTTTCACTGGCGTCCTGAATCATGTTATGTACAATACCGCTGTCGGCAATTAAACAGATGTATCCACTCCGACATTTACATTTACAGCTATCATTTTACAAGTTTAGAGACTGCCATTTGAAATAATGCAAAAGGGAATCTTAAAATACAAATTACAGAGGAACAAGTTTTTATCTGATCAGAGAAGAATGGTTTATTGAAGGTACAACTGTGTTTCCAGCCGAATTCCCATTGTTCGTAGTTAAACAGACATTTTCTGTTACAAGAGGATAAAACAGCGACTGCAATCAACGTTTACATGTTCATCTGCATTTATCATTTTCGGCGTTATTGTTGCCAAACGTATAAATAAACTCTAATAAATGCAAGAGAAACCCTATACAATCGCGGTTTCTCCAGCACTCAGAATCAACCTATAATCCCACTATTCATAATGAAATACATACATTCATATTTCCATCTACATCCATCATTTCCACTCTAATCACTTTCCCCATCGAATTAAAACACCGGCTTTCAAAACAACATAAAAAGAAATCTCGAAACACATTTCACAGAGAAACAACGTCCCTCAAGCACGAATATAACATAATTCCACTCCATCAGACTTAACGTCGCATTAAATCGCCCGGTAGACCGCCCACTAATTTCATAAAAGTAACTCGGCGACCGGTTTCGTATCTGAAGTACATGTTTATTCTCTCGGCCGGCTCGTTAACGTCATTCTCACGAAACGCAGCCAGGGACAGGAGCAGACCGTGGAGCGTAAACAGAGCATCGATCACCGGGTCGATCACCGTGAAACGGGAATTGTTTATTGGCTGGTGGAGGTGTAGGTGTATCGCCTATCCGCGATCTCGTTTTATTTTCGCTGGACGCGGAAAACGACGCTCACGCGAACGTTAATGGGCGTCGATGCTTATCGATCACCTGGCCGCGTGTTAATTTCGAAGATGTTTTACATTAACGCGTTCCCTCGACACCGATAGCACTGTGTAATAGCTCTATTTTCTTCAACGAGCAAAACCTCCAACACCCGAGGCTATTCTTGAACTTGCGACGCTTATCGCGAACGTTTACTTCTGAACGTTATCAAAATGGTGGCATCGATACCCTAGATCAATGATAGAACGACGATTCCACCAGTTTCTGTTTCCTCCTTCTATGGGGGTGAACGTGGATATTTAAGAAATAAGAGGAATAAAACTGAATAAATCGGCGAACGTTCCTAATATTTTGTCCATCTTGCAATTGAAGCCGACAATTTTTTAGTTCCATAAACATCCACAGTTTACTCATTATACAGTAAAAAATACTCTGCAATACATAATAGGAAGGGTTACCATGGGTTCGTCGACAACTCATTTCGCCGACACGATTTGACCGACAGTAACTTTCGTCGACACTGTGTTTTCATCGACAGTCCGTGTTTCGCGACAGGTATGAGTTCATTCGTTTCCACGAACTGATAGCTGCATAAAAAATTGTTGTTATATTATACACCCCGATTGAATGCGATAAAATCTATATTTTCTCAGGCAAAATTACAAGCATGCTTTTTTCATTTGTGTCAAAATGTTTACAGAAAAATTCAAGGAAGTGGATTGGTGAAAAAATACGGTTCGGATGAAACATTTAGTCTTCTTGTGAGGCAAATTCCATGCCTAGCATACTTGCGACCGAAAGAAATTCCAAATGTATTCAGTAACTTAAAACAATTATTCCCATCTGAACATAGATCACGTATAGAATGGTTTGGAAAATATTATGTTTATCGTAGGGTAATACGTCAGTCTAATGGAAAAGTGTCTATTTGTCTTTCATTCATTATTAAAGTGTAATTATTCTACCATTTTGTTATGTTTTGTAATCTATATATGTATATTCGTGTAGCATTCGTTCTGTTTATTCAAATTTTGTATATGTATTTACACAATTATGTTTGAAACTAAATGAAATATTGCGATTTTTGTTCATTTGTGTGTACCTATTAATAAAATTTGTTTATTTGAAGAAATGCTTTGTACTTCTCTTTATTATTTATTACAAAAGCAAAACTAAAAATGCGTCTAGAACATAACAGTGATAATAACGATTATTCAACATTAGATACTCGACATTAAATACGAATCAAACCTGTCGCTACACACAGACTGTCGATGAAGCATACGTCGACGATTTGACTGTGTCCATGAAAACATAGTGTCGGTCAAATCATTTGTCGACGATTGCACAATGTCGATGAAAACAGTGTCGGTGAAATGAGTTGTCGACGAACCCATGATAACCCAATAGGAATGTTCACTCTCGCGGTAAAAATTGTTGCCAGATTCCCCAAAAAATCGCAGCCACGAAGGACCACCGTAAATTGAATAATCGCGCAGCATCGTAGCAGAGCCAATATCACGAAGAGAGATCAACAAAGGTAAAAACGGTAGAATAAAAGTGGTCCTTGACCCCAGCCCCTCGGAGCTTAGCGGCTTTCAAATTAGTTACCGTCTCGCAATCGTGAAAATTCTCGAGATCTGAAGACAATCTCTGCGATCCGACCAGCGAACTCCGTCCCAAACACATTTATGCTTGCTCCGGCTTTCGCATTCTCAGTCGGTACGTCTCTATTTACTCATGATAAAGACTTAAATTCCACGGTAGCAGGGCGGAGGGTAAGTTAATGTACAAAGTCAATCTAAAGTTAGTATCCGCGGAATCTGTAGTACCGTGGCAATCTACAGAGAGAAAGGTAGAGAGAGAGAGAGCCTGTTCAAAATCAGGAAGACTGGCTAGGTCGTTTCCGTCGTGGTCCATTCTCCTTTGAGAATCCTTTGGAAAAAGTTCGATTGGATCGCGTTCGGGTCCGAGAGCCGAATGCACCGGACAGTGGGGGGCTTATCTTGTGCATCGGCTGCATCAGAGGGTGCACCGGCCGGTAGGATATATCCCTCGGACGCAGCTCTCGATGCAAGATAATCCTGGCAATTTGTTAATTGCATTGTTACTGGCAGGGGCTCTCAGCCGACGCCGCGTTTACGAAACGATTGGCGGACGGAGCTTGTTAGCAGTAAATAACAATAATAATCTCGCTGATAACCCCATTACACGGCCGCGGCGGCCTACCCCCGGAACCAGGGATTCACGGATCCCAGCCAGTCAGTTAATTAAATCAGAAGCCAATCAGCCGTTCGTTCATTCGATTAATGGGCATCGGCGCAAGCTGCTTCATTTGCCGCCATTCTGCACCCGACGGTTTATATTTCGTTCACAGGACACGCGTCGGACCCGCGAAACGCATCCTTGATGAACGCTCGACAAGAAGAGACACGCTTGGATCAGCGGCGCACGTGCTTCGATGCGATCATGCTGTTTGATTCGTGCGGGACCTAATGGTAGCCGTAACGCAATTAGTAACCAATGCTTATTATTGGGTTTGGATTTGTTTCAGACGCAAAAAATTTAGTGGATAGGGGATGGGGCGGTCTAAGATAATTTTTATGAGAGTTTTCATGTTCCAGCAATCTGTGTGGTTCTCCAGAAATGAAGATGAAACTGTACTCGATGTGAAGCACCAATTACTCTATTCCAAATGTTAGGAAGACATCGAGGATTAAACGTAAAATCTAACATCCTCCGAGGATCATATCTATCTCACTTTTTGCACAGCACCTCGGGAGCTAAGAAACCCTCGAACCACCCCAGCACCAGGTCGCTATCCTGATTGTACAGTTCCGAAATTTATTTCCGGCAGAGCGCCGCTAGGGTGCCGGCTGCCCTAAATTTAAGTACCCAAGTGTCTCCCAAGTAGCAATATTCCCTGCGCCGCAAGTTTCCAGAATTTGTCAAGCGGACGGCGGCAAGAGGGGGGGGGGGGAAGTTGACCTACCCTCTCGCAGTAGTTTGAAAATATTTCATCAAGGCCGCCGTAGCAGCAGTTTAAACCGTACGTTTCGCCAGACCGTGTCTGGATTGTTCGGGCAAAGTATGCGCGCGGCCTCCGCGCTCGCGTCTTTGTCGACCAAGTAATAATGGCGGATATGGTAGATCAGGCTGGCGCGGATGGAGTTATGAGAATTTTTGTTGCCTTTCATTCTCCTGTACGACGGAACGAAATCTCAATCTTCCGGCTGGTTAAAATGGTAAGGGGCCATTTTTCGATGTCTTGTAAAAATTGGTCAACCTTTTTGAAGGAAGTATTATATTTTATATTTTAAAATTCGTGGTTCTCATTTCATCAGTTTAAAAGATTTTGCAGTAAAATTTTTAGGAGCACACATATGTAGAAAAATCATTTTTCTTATAGTTCTTCAAGCCTTACATAAGCTTGAAAATATGTAGCTGAGCATAGTGGACAGAAAACTGCTTGGAGAACGTAGAAAGATGATTCATTGATGGAACATTAATTGGTACATCATGGAAACTGGTTTAACGCAACTTAAATCTCAAAATCGAACGTTACAGAATGTTAGGTAAGTAAGCCACGAACGCTTTTATAAATGAACCCCCGAGCTAAGTATTAATTACTCCACCATGTGAAAATTAGCTTAAAATCGATATCGCTTATAAAACGACTTGAAAAAATCATATTTTTCAATCTGGGGAGTAGAATATTAGAGAAGTAAGTACCTGAAAGACGTAGAAGGATTAACGACTACCCAGAAACGCTTCAACTAATGAACTGCGGGCAACGAATTAATTGCACCATCTTAAAAGCTAGCTTGAAAGCTACATCACTTGTAAAACGTCTTGCAAAAATTAATTTGCCACTTGGAAGAACCGAATGCTCCACAGATAAGCTCCTGAGTGATGTAGGAGGATTACGATCCAGAAACGATTGTTTTAATGAACTTTGATGAACGTTACGTTATAGTGAAAATAGTCTTAAAACGTACACCGTTAACAAAACGTCCAGTAAAAGTCCCAAGTGGCCTGTCAGCCAAACAAGTGCCGATAAAGTCTCAGAAAACGATCATCCCCTAAAAGCGTCCTAGCAAATGAACCCCAAGACTAAACTACATATATTAATTGCTACTGAAAACTGGCTTAGGAACAGCGTTTCCCGTAAGATGACCCGTAAAGCCAGCCAGCAAAGCTGAGGAGCGGACAAATACCGGGAAATAGGGGATGGAAGTGGCTATAAAGGAGGCATCTAATGAAAAATTTCCAACGTGGCGTGCCGGTAACGAGATCTGCGGAAGAGAGAGGAAGCGGATGAATCGAGAGGATCGCAGCCAGATGATATCACGTCCGAGCTGTTTGTTTCATCAGGCTCCGCGTGTTTCCGGTCTGCTCCCCCGGAGAAAGGAGACACGGTCCTCCGCGAAAGGATTCGTCCTGCGTCGCGAATCTTCTTGTCGCGAATCTTCGCGACCCGGCCGTCTAGCGTTTTGCATTTTCGCATTCTATAGATCACGTGCTCCCATCCGGCGTGCACTCACTTCCGGCAGGGGCCTTTAGTGCCGTGGAATCTCGCAATCGCGAATTCCTCCGCGAATGTAAACGCCCGGCTGGAACAGCTTTACGGATTGTTCCAGTCCGCCCTCGGTTTTCTGGTCCGGCTCTCTTCTCTCTCTCTCCCTCTCTCCCTCTCTCCCCTCTCTGTTATTTCTGTGTTCGTTCGGCGCAGACCTTCCGCCTCTGTTTACCCCGTCCATTTTTCTTCTTCTTAATATTCCCCGCGCAATCTCTCGCTGTCTCCATACTTCCCGCTTTTTATTACGCCCTCGTCCTTACCTAATTTGCATTAGTTCGCGCCCGCTCCTTCTCTGCCCCCACCTTGTTTATTTCTGCTTTAAGATCTTCTTCTCTTGCTGTCTCTCTTCCTCTTCGCTTTGCCCCTTTCGATCCTCTACCAGCTACACCATTTTTCTTCTTAATAGTATTCTTATTCGCTGACGTTTGTATCCCCGCGCGGTTATTCGGATTTCGTATTCAACCGTCCCGGGGACTTTATTATGCGACTGTTTGAGGCTATATTGACTCCTGTTGGCTCCCGCTGCTGGCGGAATTGCGGAGTCGCGAGGTTATTAACGGGAATTCTGTATCTGTTTCTTCGGTGACACACATTTTTACTTAATGATCGACCTTCGAACATCGACAAATATTACGGCTGTCCAGCTGCTAATTTCGACACGCTTCATTTTCAATATTAATTAAAACCACGTCAATACGTTGGTCTAAAAGCAGTGCAATATCGAATATATTTTCCAAAATGGCTCGACCCGCTCAGTATCGGCGAAAAATGTTTGCAACATAACGGACGAACTGGAGAATGTAATAACATCTCTGCATTTCTCACCCCAATTCGAAATTCCTGACAAAGAATACAGAACAGGAAGGACGGAACGTGAGGAATATAGAACCGTGAATTTTCATACTTATTCGCTGCTTAAAAAATTGTGGGACGCAGCTGTGTATGTGTTTTATTTATAGTTCTGCTCCTCCTTTCCCCGATTTGAAATTCATAATGGTACGCTTCCCTGCACCGCGGCACAATTATTTTCATTTTCCCGGAGACTGTATTAAATTGACTAGATTTAATGGTTTCTTTAGGCATCTGTTTACCCCATACGTTATCCCAGAGACTGCAGTTCCTACGAGTCCCTCTTACATCTTCATTTCTTTGCAGGAGGTTCAAGCGCGCCATGCCCGGACTACCAGTCGCGGAAATTTCACATTTGTTTTCGTTTCCCGGGAACCGGAGTTCGCCGGATGAAATAGGAATCGCCCGGGGTGGAGTTGCTTCGAGGAGATACCATGAAGTTTCTGAGGAGTTTCGATTATTTGAAATTATTGCCGCGGCGCCGAATCGATCCGAGTGTTTACACACTTCCGCGAAGAATGCGACACCGGTGATCTAGAGGAACTTCTAGGTAATATTTTTCAATCCTATCGGTCAATATGTAAAAGATGCTGCGATGTAGATATTAATATCAGACGAATGTCTTATCAGATACTCGACGTTACCAATCACCGGTAAAATGCACGTGAATGGGAATCCAGAATCAATCGCGCACAGCAACCGCGTGAAATACCAGGTATGCAAATATGAAACCGGAATTTTTGTATAGAAAATACACGTTTATAGTAAGACAATGATACAAAATATTTTATCCGAAGTATTGCCCATCGGCAGCTACACATTTTTCCCATTTCTCTGACAATTTCTGGATGCCACGCCAAAAAAAACTGTTCCTCTTCTGAGGCAAACCAGTCATCGAGCCATTTTCGTACATTTTCGTAAGATGTGAAGCGCTGCTCAGCAAGTGCGTGTCCCATCGATTCAAATAAGTAATAATCGGATGGAGCCAAGTCTGGCGAGTAAGCCGCATGCGAAAGTATTTCCCAACTAAACGCCTCAATCGTTTCCTTTACCGGTTTTGCTGTGTGTGTTGGTGCATTATCATGAAGCAAAATCACTTTGTGTTGCCTTTTTTGATATTCCGGTCGTTTTTCACGCAAAGCTTGATTCAAATCGATCACTTGTTGTCGGTAGCGTTCAGTATTAACGGTTTCGTCAGGTTTTAGCAGCTCATAATAGATCACACCCTTCTGATCCCACCAAACACAGAGCATTGTCTTCCGTCCATAGCGATTTGGCCTTGCAGTCGATGTCGATGGTTCGCCTGGAGTTACCCATAATCTCTTACGCTTAGGATTCTCGAAATATATCTATCGCTATCTCATCGCCAGTCACAATTCAATGGAGAAATGACTTTCTTTTGTACCTGGCGAGCAGCATTTCACAAGTGGTTTTTCGGTTTTCCTGCTGTCTTTCATTCAGTTCATGTGCAACCCATTTTCCCATCTCCTGAATCTTTCCCATGGCTTTCAAACGTATGGAGACGGCTTCTCGTGTCACATTTAACTGATCCGCGAGTTGTTGTTGCGTTTGTGCGTCATCCTCATCCAACAATGCTTGAAAATCGCTGTCTTCAAACTTTTTCGGTGGTCTTCCACGTTCTTCGTTTGTCACATCAAAATCGCCATTTTTGAATTTTTTAAACTACTCAAAGCACTGTGATTTACCAAGAGCATGCTCACCGTAAGCTTCGACAATTATTCGATGCGATTCTGCAGCAGTTTTCTTCAAATGGAAACAGAAAATCAATGCTGTCCGCATATCGTAGTTTCCAGGCACAAAATTCGACATGTTCAACGTTATTAGAAACTATGCTGTTGTATGAAACTTGTATGGTTGTGAGTTGAAAATCTCTACCAGATGTCAAAACAAGAAAATGGCGTCAATGACGCGGTTTGACTAGAGCCACCTATGGGAAAATTCCGGTTTCATATTTACATACCTGGTAAATTCTTCGAATAACCATCCCCGATGGAAATAAAACACCAAATCGCGTTCGCGGTGTTCATCGCAATTTAGAAGAACTAATTGCAGTAGTATCGTAAATACTATCTCGCGCAGCAACGAGCCGAAAGAAATTCCTCAAATAACCAGTAGGAATAAAACAGTCGGATCCCATCGACGGCGTTAGTCGCGATTTAGGAATGAAGACTGCCATGAACCGGTCACATAGATACTAGCCAGCACCGCATAGTGGTCACCGAATCGACCAACCAGGGGACAGCAGCGATGCGTTTTGGCATCGTGTTTCGCGTCTCCGCAAGCTGCACCGCGACCACGCGGTTGCGGACGCCATTCCGCTTCACCGCTGCCGATTCGGTGTCAAACGAAAACGCGGAAAACTGACTGACGGTGTAGCCGGGCTGGGTCGGGCCGAGCCGCGTAGCCATACACCGTCGAAGACAAAAGCTCGTTAATTAACCGGCATATAGAAAGTCTCGGGATTTTAACCGGATCGAAGCCCTTCGCCAGACACACCCAGGTACCAAGAGCTCAAAAAGAGTCGCTCGTTAACGAATTTTTCCAGAGTGTAATGTAACAAACGCACGGCGACGCGCGATCGTGTTTAATTAAACACGATCCTCTTCTCCTCGTCTCTCTCTCTTCCTCTCTCTCTCTCTTCACTAAGACTCCCTCTACTCGAGCTTTGTCCGTTAACAACGCGAGTATTAATTAATAATCCCGGCAAGAAGCGAAACGACTATGCAGTCGCTTAGAACAAAGCTTCACCGTCTACCCCGGCAGAGGCTCTGGGAGTCTTGACTACTTAATAATTAATGTTCCTGTGTTTACAGCGACGAAGAATCTCGTACACTGCTGCAGAGCGACGGAATTGCGATTACTATGCAAATGCTCGCGAAAACTGCGCTGGGCTGGCGTCTCCGGAGCGATGGCAATGTTGGCGATGTGATTTATACATTTTTGCGGCTGCTACGATTTGGCGTACAGACCAGTATGTGTTGGAATACAGGACAACATGTACGGAGCGGACCAGAACGGATGGCAATGTTGAGTATCACAGAATGTTAAATGCGAGTAGAGAGTACAATACACACTCGCGTGTAATATGTTACATCGTGTAATAATGCGTTGGTTTTAGCATAACATCGTGCACAGAGGGAATCGAAGCAGAGTCAGAGGACAAAGGCTGGTAAGTAGAGGAATTCCGTGTCTCACCTGAATGACGGTCGCCAGAGGACTTTTGTTGGCTGGATAGTCGAGGCTGTCCCGGTGTGCCCAGGCCAGGGGCTCGTAGGTGCTGTGATTGGCCTGAAAAATGGTCCAGTCACCGCCAGGAAGTGGTCCCCAGGCTGTTTCCCCGGATCTGGTTAATCGTAGAATAGGGGAGGCTGCGTTCAGCTGAGCATCCTGCGGGAAAGAGAAAGAGCCGATCTCATTTAACCGGCCGCTGGAAAACTTCTCGGACATTGTCAACGACGGGGACTCAACTCACAACTAGAGAGAACTCGACTCTCAGCGAGACTGAACGGGAGAGAGAAAGAGAGAACTCAAACTCTCGACGAGACTCAACGCGGCGCGACGTGACGCTCGAGCAACTCTCTCTCTCTCTCTCGTTTCTCTGTCTCTCTCTCTCTCCTCTCCAATCTCTTTTCTCTCTATGCGCGTCGCTTATTCGATCCCCCTTTTTTTTGTTCGCCGTCGGTTTACACGCGACGAGTGAAACGGTCCGACAAAAGTCGGAAATTAGTTCCCTTGTTCCGATTCTATTACGCCTCTGTTGTCCGAAGGGTTAAAAGCCGGGGAAACGACAAAGCCGCGTTTCCACCGTGCCTTTTCACTCCGCTGCGATTTTAATGTCGCGCTTTTTCAACGAGGAAACCGAATCCTGCGGTCCGAAGATCGTACCCGAATCTTTTTTCGGTTACGTCCCATCGATTTATTAAAGTGTTTGAATCTATTTCCCTTTTACGATGAACCCGGGAATGCACGGCCTCCTGGATTCACGATGTCTTTCCACTCACGGTTGTGATTTTTAACGGAAAAACCAACCCCTGCGTTTGCAGAACCGATTCCGAATTCTTCGAAATTGATTGCGTCGATTTATTTGCGTTTTTAGCTTAATTTCCCGTCGACGATGAACCTATGCGATTGGACGACGTCCCATATTCACAGTGTCTTTCTACTTGCGGTTGTGATTTTTAACGGAAAACCAACCCCTGCGCTTGAAAAAATAGTTTCTGAACTCTTCGAAATTGATTGCGTCGATTTCTTTACGTTTTTAAATGACTTTCTCTGTGATGTGTGATGAACTGAATAATTTGTATGCCGCCCACAAAAGACCTGATCTCAAAAAATGACCACCAACGACGCTCTTATGAAACCAGAATGGCCCTCATAGCGCACGGTGCCTCGTAGAAGCAACAACTTCGTCCATAAAACCAATCAAACAGAATCGATCTAATTAAAAAACGGAGCCGCATATCCCCCATCAAAGGCGTTATTAGAGTGAAAAAACGCGCGGCGGGATAATTAATCTTCATTAAGGTGTTCCTTTCATCGTGTGCCACGCATTCGACCGTGCCGGTAGAAAATGCATAAAATCCGCGGCACCTATTTATCACGGAAGGTTTCGTCGGTCGTTAAACAAATATTTCATCCCGAAGCCGAAGGGAACGAGGTCGGGTCGTGGATTCGCGTTCTTCGGAGGATCGTTCGAAAACGTGTTGCGCGATCGCCCTCTCCCGGAAAGAAAACGGACAAAGAGGGACAGAGCAAGAGGGAGAATAATGCCGCGGTAATCACAGAGAGCGTGCGGGCACGCGCGATCTCACGCGATATGCAAATTGATTCGGCGTCCCGGCCTTTCCCGCTAAGAGGCATTTGTCGTATTGCAGCCCGGCGATAATGGCGCGAGGTCGACGATTCCGCGAGCCTTTTCTTCCTCGGAGCCCGTGAAATAAAGTCGCCGGTTCGGCTCCGTCACACGGAAACGGAGATTGCCAATCCCCCAGGTTCTCGCTTTCTGCCGAAACGTTATCGAAACTTATTTCCCGCCCGCCGATAAACGCCGCGAGCCACGTGGGCGAGATTGCCTTCGCCTCTAACAGCATACCGACCACAGGTTCGATGCGTTTTCTCACCCACAGCACAATTAAACCGAATTTTTCTGCCCCTCTTTCCTATTATCCATCCGCGTCTTTAAATTATTGATTCTAAACGAATTCTCTTTCATCGACGATAATTCGACGGCATCGATTTTTGTGGCAAATTATGGAAAATTGAATTTTTCTCCTCGATTTTTCAATTAATAAGAAACAGTTCGACTGATTTTCTACTTCTGACAGAGGTCGATTTGACATTTTTTTCATGAATTCTCCGATCGACGATGTTTGCTTAAATTGATACAAATTTTATCCGCGTGATATTAATCTGAACGTTTCAGCTACATACTGGAACGTCCAGTAGGCTGATTCGTGAATCCGAGACGCGGATACCCGAACCGCATTTAGATCGCAAACGTTTAATTTTAGCGCAGGAGATCCAGTTTCTGATTTCGTGTGAAACAGGAGTCTCTTTAATTATTCGAAGTAGCGTAAATCAATCATTGTGACTCCCTTGAAGTCCGACCGAGGAACACACGGAAACATTTAGTGCCGGTTTTATGGACGCCATTTGCATCTGCAGGTGCGTTCGAATTACTTACTGCACACCAGAGATTGTATCTTAACACCTTCGTTAATGAACTAATTTATCAAAAGGAAAAAGAAGGAAACGCGGTGTTTCTAATTTCCAAAAAATGTACGGAATTTCTATAATTGTTTTAATCTCAACCATAATAACATAGATTCAACGGGATGAAAACCCTACCAACCTTAAACCCTTGCTTAAAAATAAAAATCTAAGAAAGAACAAAAGAGAATTAACATGAATTTGTTTTGTGTATCCAAAAAATTGTTCAAATTTAAGGAAGAGCGAAGAGACCGGTGGCAACGCTTTGATTCGTTGCATACAGAGTGCAGCGAAGCTACGAGGAGCAGTATCGTAGTGAAATTTCTCCAGGAGAATATGGTTACGGGCAATACTGACCTTCAATCTAAGATTAGTGTGCACGAACAGAGGAAAGCCCTTCAGCTGTGCACCGACGAGACTTTCCTCGCCGGACGGCGCGAAGCCCACGATGCCCACCGAGTACTCTCTGCAGTATTTGTCCAGCAGTTCGCGGTTCCATTTGTCCATCTGCAGATACTTGTTCAGGTTCTCGAAGATCAGAACCCCGTAACGACCTTTGTCCAGGTTCGTCAGCACCGGCAGGGACTTCCCGGCCACTTCCAACTTGTATCTGAAAGCATTACGAACGGTACATTAATTGCTATCACCACTAAAACCTCTCGTATCGTCCGTCATAGTCGAAATTCACATTAACGAAGACCCGAATGCACTTAATTAAACGCAGTCCTCAAATCGTTGTACGAATAAAATCTTCAATTTCTTTAGACTAAAATAACGCTGTCAACAGCCAAAAAGTATTTCGATCCCCACTATGCGATTCTTATAGAGTTTTTCGCGCTGATTCCGAATCTGTCTTTAATTTTTGTCCTATACGTACAGTTTTTGAGAAAATGGAGTTTAAAAAAAAGACATATTTTTCAACTTTGAACAAACATTGTGATGTTATTATAAAAGATATTGAATTGTTTTTTACAGCAAAAGATTCCTTAGACTTTCCCGAATACAGTGATATACAATATTAATACATTATGATTGTTTAAATATGTTTAAACGATCAGTAAAGGCGGAGAGAGAGGGCGGAGTGTCTGCTCTATCGCGTGGTATAATTCGATTTTCCGCTGGAGTCTTATTTTTTGAGATAAATTCAAAAATATCGTCAAAATTTGGTGCGAAAGTGGTGTCTCTCCGCCTTTAATGATCGTTTAAACATGTTTATTCGGGAAAGTCTAAGGAATCTTTTGCTGTAAAGAACAATTCAATATCTTTTATAATAGCATCACAATATTTGTTCAAATTTGAAAAATACGTCTTTTTTTTAAACTCCATTTTCTCAAAAACTGAGATAATGAAGCTGAGATAATGAACATTAAAATAGTATCTCTACTGTATTCTTCTGATCTGTGTTCTTATGCTGGTTTCTACAAAATAATTGATTCCAAGTAGAGTATTTGTGTGTCAATTCCACACACACACACACACATACGAATATTAAATTTCGAATTTATCAGACTTTCGTTTCCCCAACCAGTGAAAAAAAGCATCGTTAATCCCAAGGATAAAAATTCCCATGTATCACCACCGAAACCATTCAGCACCCAGGACCATTTTCCGGGAGCAAGAACGTCGCAGTCAGTCCATTTCCCTAATTTTCCGAATTCATGCTGGGCTTTCGCGTAAATTACAACCTCCTTGGCAATTAAATTGATTCAAAGAGATAGTATAATCGCCGGATAAATCATACGTGCCGCGTTATCCAATCCCGCGAGCAAGTTTCCTCGTTCCAAAGCCCCGTTACGTCTTGGTTCCCAACAATCCCAACGTCGAATCGTCTGCTCGCTTTCGCCTGCTTCCGTAGACACAGAAGGGCGCAATAAAACGCGCGAGATTTCGTAATCTCGCGTCCCGGATCGAGCCGATGAGAAAGAATCCTCGAGGCATTTACGAGCAATATCCCCGTGACAACGATCCTCGAGGAGCGGCCTCGTCTTTGGCGGGATTACGGCGCGAAGGGACAACAAACTTTCCTCGAACTCCTTCGGTTTTTATCTTCCTCGCCAGATTATGCAATAAAGCAGGCATCGCTGCTGTCCGCGCGGAATGGAATAAACATTCCCTTTCTGCTTTCCAACCCCTTCCAGGCCCTCGATAAGAATCGCGTTCTACGCTGCGAATATTTCAATCCGTTCCACTGTGTCCGAAACAATGCTAAAAAGTCCAATTTTCTTAAAACACAATATTATGTACTTTGTAATACTACGGGCTCGGTGAAAAAGCCTTCGGACCTCTGTTACGACGATTTCAGTCCTACGCCACTGGATCGGAATATCTTCATCGGATATTTAAAACGGGAACGGCAATAAATGCTGAGGGGGGAGGGGCGCAAAGGGAAAACGGAATATCGATAAGGCAAACGGAGAGAGAGACACCCGTTCGTTATTGTTAATGAAACAAGGACACTTCCGTCGAAACCCCATTTTTATGCGGCTCCTGAAACTCTTTCGAGAATAATCAAGCAATTATACGCGGAATACACTTTCTTGGATATCGAAGGAGTATTTCTCTGGCAGACAATGGTGTAGAGGGATCTTTGTTCCGTGGTTTTCTTCTTGGTTCGAAGGGAGAACGGCGAACAGTGTTCGCCGACGATAGGAGCCAGGAGAACTGTTCGACAGTGCGTTTATTCACTCGGAAACGGAGATGATTTCATTTTCTAATTGGACGTCTCATGTTTATTCAACGGTGAACGGCGCAAGTAGTACTCTCCTTTGCAAAGTCGGTCGAAACTGTTCGTACCAGTAATGAATTCGCCTGTCTTCGTCTGATATCGAATACCCGCTCAATTTATTCGATTTATAATTCCTTCGCGCTCGGGTTTCGAATGTATTGTAATCGAACTGGACTGTCGGTATGGTGGAGAGTGATTCGAGAACGCGAGCGGCCGATCTGCAAGATTTGATATTAATAAGAATATTGGTGACGTTACAGGTCGATAATTTTAATGAGATCATTTAAACGACTTTCCATCGTGTAGTAATGGGATTATTATACATGTATATAGAACAAAAAATTCGTTCTACGATACTGAAAATAATAGACAAACATCTAGTACATGTTTTTACGAATACAAGAATGAATTCTGCGACACTCGAGACGGCAGACCAAAATCTTCTCGAACCCACTCAGCACCGAATCATTAGAGACCCGAATCGCCCGGTTATTTAGCAGAAACGGCACTTAATTCCCACGCAACCATCTTCGTTAGGAGAGCCAACCCCCATCAGGTCCAACTCCATCCCCAGTCCCATCCGCTAAGACTGGAACTTCCGTCAACTTCGCTCGCTGATTAAACATTCAGTGCACGGTGATTAGTCGCAGAAGAGAGACAGAGAGACTCTCTGTAGAGAAGGACTCCTTCGTGCAACAGTTTCGCAACAACGCGTCCAGTTGTAGGACCGGAAGCCCTCGCGATTTCTCGAGCCCCTTGCTAGGCTCGCCCGAAGAGACGGGACCTATCAACAGTTTACAGTCCGCAGCGTGGCTCGCGTGTCACTGCAGAAAATTGCAGTCAACTAATGAACGAATGCCGGATAATTCAGCGGAGTAATCGGTTCGATAATTGGCGGCCGGCCATTAACGAGGGCCCAGCAATTTACGGAGCTAACGAACTGTCATAACGAACTCCGACGTGGCTCTTTTGTTCTTGGCCGGTGCGGCGATCGGCTGCCACGCCAATTGGCCAAGCGTGTGCTTGGACCCTGTGCAACGACGACGTCGACGACGACGAGGAGAGATCCACCCCCGAGATTCAAAGGCGAGCCGCACACCCCCGACCCACCTCTTTGGCCATTGAAAAACCCGCGGCCGCAATTAGGACTGTTTAGCATTCAGCGTTCGCCGCTCGAGTGTCCTCGTCCTGGATTATGTCCTTCGATCGGCCCGAACCAAGTAGCCACTTCCGTCACCCCCTTCACGCTTCGGCTCACCCTCGGCAAACGGGTGGACGCGGTCCTCGAGGGCGGGCCGCTGGAAGATTTTAACTAGCGGCGATGCTCCTCGTCTATTACCGGGTGTGGATGAAATATTTGCTGGGGTCGCTTTCACCGACAAGCTGCCACGCAACTACGGAATGCAGTTGGGGTGGTCTGCGAGACTGCACCAGAAGCTCTCGTTGCAAAAATTCCTGCTCCAATGCACACTGAAGAAATATGTATTTTATTTTCAAGTTGAAACGGCTGGGTAAGCAAGGTGATCTTTTCGAGTCTTCTAGGGGCACATTATTCCATCGACTCTTTTGAGAATTATAGGGTAGGTTCTTGTTCGAGCTGTGGATGGGATTATCAATTTTTATAAACGAACCATACATTTAACACCAGAACTGCCGGATGAGTCAAAACGACTTACTCCCAATTTGTTCTTTTAGAAATATTGAAATTATAAATATTGTCTTTTTTCCGAGACATTTGTTCAGTGAACATCTCTGTATTGAAGTATACATTTAAACGAATAAAATTAAACCGACTTCGAAAAACGCACTAAAAAGTATGAAATAACTTCCATTTAATTTATGTGAATACACACGAACTTAAAAACAATACAATCTTTCCGGAGGCGGCGCAAAATTGAAAATTTTCCAAATGACAGACGTTGCTGATTATGATTTCCTTGAAATATGGTGAACTTGGAAATCAGTAGGTGGTAAGTAAAGATACATTAATATTTGAAAGCATGTACAATAGAAGAATTTAAGGATTTTCGTAATTTTCAGTGTCGAAAATTTTCAATTTTGCGCCGCCTCCGAAAAGATTGTATTGTATTCATCACCGACAGAACGTTTGTTAATGCGGAGTTTGTTAATCGCGCCGCGAGTGGCCGGCGCGGCGTTAATGAGAAAGGACCGTGTAATTTTAACAAGGCGCCGCGTAATCGATTCGAGGCAAGGCTCTCGGAACGTGCTGCGTGAAACGTATTAATGCGTTGCAGCCGGAAAATGGAAAATATTAATGGCCGGTGTCGGCCCGGGAACAGGAAACGGACTTTTAATTAATGGTGAATGCATTAATACGCGCGATTAAACATTTATATCTAATAACCCGGGCTAATTTCCTTCAGACCGAGGAGCGGTCGAGGAATTTTGTGTTTCGATTCTCGGAGACGGGCTCCGATCGAGCATCGCGCTTTTTAATTAAGATCGTTTCGGGTCTGGCTTTTTTTTCTTAATTGTTTCACCGGACGAGGCCGAGGCCCCGCTTCAGCCAGTTTAATTGATAATTTATTCAATTACTGCGGACCGGTAGATGAGAGAGAGAGAGAGAGAGAGAGAGAGTAGACTGCGGATTTTATTAATTTAGGGGAAAAATGCATAGGTGAAGTTTAATATATTGGATTTATCACGATCAAACAACCGGTTTTCTTTATTTTACAATTATTATAATTGTAACTCATTATTTATTATAATTCATTATTTATCATTCCCGATTTTATAAAACTACACAGTTGCACACATTAATCAGTTTTATATTGAAGCATTAAAAAGATTAAAATAATTCAGGAATTCCTATATATTATTTTCAATTCATTAACATTGTTAACGAAGAAAACAAATTTCGATCTGACTCCTGTTTATTTTGTATGTTTATTTTGTATAAAGTTCCACAGTCTAATGATGATGCACGCAGCAGCTCGCGAATAATCAGAGGGACATAAACATTTATATTATTTCGCCGCGTTGTTAGCTTTGTAAAAACAGTTTATATTCGCAGAGTACGTAACACCGCCGTGGAAAATAATTTGCGGATGCGTTCCGGAATTCCTGTGTTTCCGAAACCAACTCTAGCTATTAGAGAAGCTTCTTAAGGGTGGTGGATTCTGGAATTTGACTTAAATATTAAGGGAGTTGTAAATACAGGTTTCGTAATAGTGGACAGTTCACTCAGTGTTTTACGCGCCGTTTTATATTCGCCTTCTCTGTTCGCATACTTTCTTCGAATCTGTATATAAAATGAAAGCGATCTTTAATTGGAGAAGAGCAATGAGGATATAACATGCTGAAGATCCCTTTTTAGTTATTGCTTTATTTGCGCGAGACCGACATGCAGAATAGTTCTCCAGGAACTTTGAATATGTTTTATGTATTTTCCGGTGGAGTCTCAGTCTCCCACATACAAAAATTTGTCATTTAAATTAGCGAGTACCAAATTTTTGAACGAAATTGAATTTATCGTTGGTGGTGGCAGACTAAAAAATTTTAGATAGGTGAAAACAACCCCTATTTTTTTATAAAAGGAAGGAGCAAGATAACTGAGTATAATAATTTTGTGTATGTACAATCCCTATGATTTTTCAAGAACAACCACACAATGTCCAACAGTAAGGATCAAAAATAAAATTGAATAGAGTTTCTAACAACCGCTATTCTTTCCCAACACGAAGAACACAATGTCCAAGAGAGCAAGAATCCGAAAACAAACATTTTCAAGCGCGCAAACACGCTGCACCCTTACCCAACAAGAAGAGAACAATGTCTAAGAATAAGAGCACAAAGACAAAAATTTGCAGGGGTGAAAGAGCCACCCCATCTGCATCGACGCCAGAAATAATCGCCCCTGGGGTGTTCGAAGCGGCGCGACGTTGTCTAAAAAGAAACAACTGTCACCGACCCACTCGACGCACCCCTCGTCGCGACAAATAAATCTTCGGGTCGATCGTGCGCGAAAGACAGAAGACAAAAGGAGACAAATCCTATTGTCCGGGGCTCTCTTCAGGCTGCGCGAAATAATGAAACAATTAACGCGCCGATTACGCTTGGCTGTCCCTTGTCAATTAAACTACCATCGATTTGAAAACCAATACAAATCAATTTTTAATCAAATCCTCGCGAGACTGCTCAATTTTCGTTTCGATATTTTTCAAGCCACTTCGAGATCACAACTTAATCTTTCTACTGCACTTGATACGAATAGACAATAATTTCAAATGGACCATAAGTGTGTAGAAATTATCAGTGGTAAGGTTTAACGAATTGAAATGATTTTTGTGGAGAAAAAATCGCGTAGAATATATTTTCTACAGGTTTCATGTTACGTGTGTCGCGAAAAGACGTCACTGGCCCCCAGGAGGAATAATTTACCCTTCGGGGCGTGTCCTGAAGAAATCGTACTTGCCTCGTAAATCCATTCCGACGTGTGCCACCCCGAGACCACCCCCAAGCTCGCAAACTCCATTGGTCCGCCACGGGAAAACAAGTTCATAATTTTCAGAGCTCCCTCTGATTTGGCATGCTTACGTCACGTGGCAAGGGTGGGTACCGAGTCAGATTTTCAATCCCCTCGACGGGAGTCTGGATCGTATTTCAAGGGTGGGTTATTCAGATTGAAATTATTGTTGCTCGTAACACTTGTCGTGCAAGGTATTGCTCAATTTCTGTCGCTGTGTTTCCCGTTTGCGTTTCTATTAACGATGATTTGTGTTATCCGCTGCAAGAGGGAGGAAACCCCTTTCTTACAAATTGATATAAGAAATTCTGGAATAGAAAATGCAGTTTCAATTGTGACAATTTAATTTAACTTCTGGCGTAAATCTGGTATGAAATATAGAAAAGTTTGACACACCACCCCTGAAGCACAGAAAAAATTTAAAAATAAGGATTTGGTACTTGTCGAGTTAAACCGCGAGCGTAAAATATCGTGTTTAAATTTAGTGAACATTTCATAGAGGTTTCAATTGGCAGAACTGCGTCTATTTACCAATGTGAAGCGACAAACAGCTTGGTAGGAAACGGTAGAACCAGAATTGTCGAGAAACGAAGAAACAATGGTGGAACGATGAAACAGAGAGAGGGGGAGAGCGGAGTCGAGGCAGAATGAAATTATTATTACGGTTCGAAACTGTTCCCGTTAGCGGCGCATATTTACCACGCTTTCGTATTAATAACTAGCTGCAGGTGAAAGTAGAGAAGTTCCATGGAACTCCGGCATGGCATCGCTAACGAAGTTCCGTGCTTCTCGATCCTCCGGCGTCGCGACGCGTCGCGTTGGCGTTGGGCGTCGACTGCCGAAAGTTCCCGGAAAAGGAAAGGGAAACAAGCCTCCGCGCGGCCGACAAGCAGACACTAATTTCACTCGGATGTTTTTAATTAATCGCTCGAACGCGGCGAATTTTCCGGCGGGACAGCCGAATCGATTACGTTTCAGCCAATAACACCGATGCTGAAATTAACCTAATTGTGTCGAATTGAAAACGAGAAACGACGCAAATTACCATCCGGCCGGCTGTTGTGGCGTCATTTGATCAGCTTCTTTGATTGTTTTCGTATCGTCACAGTAATTAGATTCTGCGGAATGAAAATCTATAATTTAATCGACCGCGTTACCACGCCAATTCCAAATCGCTGTGTTCCGCACACTGTTCGTTTCACCGCTTGAATGTTAATTAGAACGGCTGTATTTTTAGATATTTATCGGTCTTAATTCGTAAATTAACAAATGTCCGTTTCGACGTTCGTTGTGTGGAAAATATAAACCTACCCTCGGAAGATTTCCGGCTTGTCCTCTTGCTTTGAAACGGAAATAAAATTATGGTCTACATTTGCCAATCGTAAATGAAACAATTATATTCATCTCCAATGTGACAAATCACGTAGCCCAAAAATTCATATAAATATTTTAGATCAATCGGGTATTACGCTCGCGTTTCAGCACATTCTCTTAAAGCACGAGGAACTTCGAAAAAGGTTTCCCATCTACATTCGAACCCCCCTTCGATTTCGTTTGTCTCCGTCGGGAGAAGAGACCAGGACTGTGTCTGCTGAAAGATTCAACAACTCCGAAAATAATTTGATATTCCACGACGCGAGAAGGAGGACGGGATCCCGGTGCAAATCTTCAACGAAAACTCGAGAGGGACGCGTGGACGGCTTAAGGCCTGGGCCAACGGGTCCGGGGCTTTGTTTTCACGGGAAACTTTTTCCGCGGACTGCGAAAGAAACAACAGACTCCCGTCATAATACCCGGGCAGAAACAACACGCCCGAAAATTCCGCGGACCGGAGGAAACGGCGAGCGTCGCGGCGCTACTCGATAACGCGTTTTAAATTCAAGCCGCGTGCGCGAATCGTTCGGCTCGAATCGGATTACCCTCGAACACTGCGATTCTTTTCCGGCGACTTCGCCGAATCGTTTTGCCGGCACGCGAAATTTAGGTAATACCCCGGAACTTTTGCAGAATTTTCTATTACGCTCCCCGGGACACTTTGTCTTCGTATATTCGGCGGCGAAAGGTTCGAACGATTATACTGCAGTAGAATGCGTAATTGGTTTAGAGTGTTGAATTTATTATTGAAATATTTTATTAAAACATCGTCTACGATCCACCTACGCGGAACATTTTTGAAAGACTAAAAATTGTCGAATCGACCGGTCGTCGTTCTCTCCGAACAAAGTAGCCTGCGCATCCCCTAATCCCGATCCAGCGTAGCCCATCGAAATCCTATAATTAAAACTAGTCTCGCCAAAAAGTCGCGGACAAAGGCCAGGCAGAATGTTTCAGCTCTGGGTGACGTGGAAAATGGTTGAAAGACGAATCGACCTTGCCTCGTCATTTGCCTTTGGTCGAATCCCCGGAAGCCGAGTTCAGACTTCCCGACCGCATTAAACGACATTGACGAAATGATCTGGCCGAGGAGTGGCAGATCAATTCCCCGTCGATCGCTCGGTTTCAGATGGAATTCCCGGGGAATAGTTCTCGCGGGGAGGGTGGAGGAGGCCTTGGACCGAGACCCGACTCGGCCCGCCTCGGATTTTCTACTTCGGAGTTTTAAAAGGGTCTGGGGCTTTTTAGTCTTGCAAGCTGCGAGCCCCGGCCCCGGAGTCCGACCGTATTTTCTTATTCCCCTGCTCATCTCGCGCCATCCTTCTTCATTCCGCGGGATACCTACTCCTGCAAATCCTCTTGACGAAGACTTTGCTCGTTTGCCCCGTCTGGCTCGCCTCCTCCAGGCTCCTTCACCGCTAGAAGGACACTGCCAGCCAGGATGATAAGTCCTTTTCCGAGTGTTGGGAGTAAATCGTGTTTGCCCAGCTCGTCTACAACACTCTCCTTCCCGAAGGCTCCTCTCTCTCTCTCTCTCTCTCTCTCTCTCTTTCTCTCTCTTTCCTTTTCTCTGTCTCCCCACTCTGCTTCGCCTCGAGCACCGAAACCTTTCTAGAATCTTCCCGTCTTCGTTTCAAGCCATTTTCCACGGCATATTTTACCCGGTTCGAACCGTTTCACTTTGTCCCGTCTCGATGCCTCTTTCCGCTATCTTGCTTCTCTTTGGACCGAATAGATAATTACACCGGAATGATCAGGCTAGTTTTGTCAATTAGGAATTGTACCGATGAGCCGCGAAGCTTCGGTTCTTGCCTCGGCCCATTTTCCTTGCCGCATCTCAATAATCCTTCCCGCTCGATGCTCCTTTTCTTCGACCTTTTCTTTGCTTGGCTGTTCAAGCGATATTCTGACTGTTCTCAGATAGCCATATCTAACGTGAACAATTAAAAAATGTCTCTTCGTTTCTTGTATTTCAAAAAGCAACATACTCACAGTGGGTGTACAAAGTATTCGTACACCTTTTAAAAACTCTTTTATCATTGTACCAAACGAGCTGATTTTTTATAATCAATTAGAAGCATTGGTTTACGAAATAATATTCAAAAAAGATTTTCCAAAAATTATAATTTACAAGGTCACATGTAAAAATAAAAAAGGCATTTTTTAAAACATTATTATTTGGGCCCTTAATGAAAATTTAAAATGTATGTTATGTATAGTTATGTATGTTATTTATACGCATGTTGAACATTTCATCGAAATCGATTGACGCAGGAAAAAACAGCACGCATCGAAAGATTTACGATTCTGTGGATTTTAAACAGAAACTGATCAAAAGTCGTGCAAAACTACGATTTTCACTATTTTCAACCGCTTGTGGCTCGTGTGTATGTTAATCGATTTCAATAAAATTTTCAGCATGTGTACAACTAACATAGATCTACGAAACATATATTTTAAATTTTCATTAAGGACCCAAATGAAAAAGTACTAAAAAATGCCTACTTTATGTTTGCATGTAACCTTGTAAATTATAATTTTTGGGAAATCTTCTTTGCATATAATTTCGTAAACCAATGCTTATAATAGACTATAAAAAACCAGGTCGTTTGGTACAATTATAAAAAAGTTATTAGTTTTTAAAAGGTGTACGAACACATTGTACTTTGTACACCAACTGTACATAGTTTAACTTGCCCCTTGCAGCACTACTCTAGCTCCGCCGCAGCAAAGAGCAAAGAAGCCACGCCCCCTCAGATCGCTCCGCCCGGAACAAACGAAACAAACACTCTCTCTGCGTTCATTTGCCCCGAAGAGCAATTCGGAATGCTCCCGGAAACAAAAAATTGTCCGTCTATCCACCTCTTTCCTCACGGTCCACGAGCCTGAAAGAACCTTCTGTTCGAAGGGAGATGATAATTCAGAAAAGGACGGTTTACGCTCTAAATCGAACGCTTTCGCAGAATTCACTGAAAGGCGCCACCGGCGACGAAAGGATCCATTTCGCATTGTAATTGGATTTTCGTGCCGAGGATCGATCATCAGCAGACCGATTCGCTTTCATGATCCTCGGGAAATACTCGGAGAACGGTTTTATTTCCAGCCTTTCTCGCACAAAGGGATAAATAGACGAATATCTAGGCGCGCTGTGCTCTCGACAATGAGAGGACGCGAGCCTGCCTTCTGTCGTCGAACACAATGGAGCCCCGTCGCAGACGGATCTTTTCGAATTAGATCCCCTCAGGATGTACCAGTCGTTTCGCGGGGGTGTGCTCGCATAATTCGGTCCCGCGGTTCTCCCTTATCGGTGACCAACAGACGCCGAGAGAGTCGATTCTCGCGCAAATCGCTCGAGAAAGAAGGAATCATACCGGAAGGGAGAGAGGAATCATAGAGGAACTACGGCTGACTTAGGGGTCAATCTTCCTGTGGACCTGCAGTTATGGCTGTCGGGCCGCGAGACACTCGGATAATGCTGCTACGATGTTACTTTGAAAATTATTTTCTAAAAATCATCACCACAATTTCGTCAATTGCGTCACCCCCTAACAAGATCCCCTGTCTCAACACCACCCCTAAAGGAGCTCCAAACCGAAAAGAATTCGCGCAACGGAAGTGTATCGCCGAATCCGCGGAAATTAATCGGACCAGCCGGAAGTTCCGGGACGAATATTATCCTCGTGATCCGAGTGATAATGGCGTGATGATGTTACTTTGAAAATTGTTTTCTAAGAATCATCACCACAATTTCGTCAATTGCGTCACCCCTTAACAAGATCCCCTGTCTCAACACCACCCCTAAAGGGATTCCAAACCGAAAAGAATTCGCGCAACGGAAGTGTATCGCCGAATCCGCGGAAATTAACCGGAACAGCGGGAATTCCCGCGACAAATATTTTCCAGACGAGCAGAAGCACGCTGAAAGAATACCTCGCAGATAATAATCGTTAATTATTCCGTCGGGGCCGTAATTTCCCGGGGAAAACTCGAGCGACGAAAAACCTGTCCGGGGAACGTCCGTTTCCCATCGGGTTTCTCGCGCGGGTGAAATCCAACGCGGACCACCAGGCCGGACCCCGCGTGTTTTTCCCCCGGACGCGGAAAAAGCCGCAAGCCGATAAAACCACTCCCCCTTATGCTTTCGAGTATTTTCTTTCTTTCTGTCCCCCGCCGCTCGTTTTTCCTCTCCCCAAGATGTTGTTTTTCGGTCCTTCGGCGAAAACGCCCGGGCTCTCCGAGCAACAACGGTGGGAGAGTTGTGGGTGGTTGCCGGGAAGATTAAAAGGGGGATCGAGATCATAAAACAACGGTACAGAGAGAACTCCGTGGCAAGGATTCAGAATTTTTCGAGGCGAATTTTTCCTCTCCATTTTTCCGGCTGCTCTCTCGGCCGGGATATTTGTGGCTCTCGTAAATACCGGAAGTGACTGTGATCAACGCGGGGACGTCGGTATCGCGACGGCTAATTCGGGGTGACTGTAATAAATAGAAAACAAGAGATGATTCGTAGACGCCCGTCTATGTTTTCACACAATTTTCACGTAAAATCATTCAAAAACGAAAACACATACATATACAGTGGATCCAAAAAAATGTTCTAACACGAAATTGTCCAATCTCGAAAAATTCGTCGATGTGTGTGTGTGTGTTTTGAAACAAATGAGCCCATTTTAAAGCTTGAGACTTCAACTTTTACTGCCCATCAATCATCTTTGCCTAAGACAATTTCCCACGACGTGGCAGCTGGAAAACTGAAGGCATGTGTTCTCTCGTAAATCCAAACTAGAATTCTCTTAGAAACCGAAAAGTAAATCGTTCGCTTACGGCTGCTCCCTTGACTGTTTCTGGACGTGTGCTTCAGCCTGGAAGCTACACGAAGATAATATCCCTCGAAAGTGCACACACAGGTAACTGCGCTTTCGTGCACAGAAACACAGCGCTCAGGTCTCTTCTTCGCAAAGAAAGAGAGAAAGTAAGAAGACTCGGATAATACACTCCGGCAGCACCGTAGGACTTAAGTGAAAAAGAACGAGAATGTAAGGGGGTACAACAACTGGAGGATGTTTGTTGAACCACGCTTGATTTATAGATCTTTGGACCATTTTTTGGTCCAAAGCTCCGAGGAACTGTTCGGTGACCACTCGAGGAATTTCGTGGAGGACCATTGACGCGTTTCGGCCGTGAACATCAATGACAGAGCGTCACATGGTGGATTCGCGTGGCGACCCCGAAGTTTGGCAAATGCACAGTTTGTCGTTCGATTATCGGCCAAGGTCCGACGTCGTCTCGGACCATAGTGAAACGTTATCGGCGCCATCGACGTACGCACCGGTGCCCGTTTATCGGCGATGATGCAAATCACGTAACGCCGCCGCGAGGGCCGTTATGAGGAATAGCTCGAACCGATGACCGGGGACAGCTAATCGATACTCGTATTCCGAAGCGTAACCGGGAGGAAAAGCAGATTTACGAGCGATTCCCCTCGTCTCTCTCTCTCTCTCCCTCCCTCCCACTCTCTTTTCTCCTTTTTTTTCACGCCGGTGAAATTTTGTACCGCGTCCTGTTTCGTAGCGGATCCGGTAAATGAAGGCAATATTTCCTGAATAGGAGGATCGAGACGCGTCGAACAATGTTCGGCGACATGAGCTGCACGCTTCCGGTTTCTGGATCACGTGTCATTTCCGCCAATTGCGCTCGCGAGGTCGCTCGACGTCTGCGAAGGTCTGTTTTCAATCCTTTCGCTGTAATTTTTAACTCATTCTTAGGAGACTTTGGTACTCATTTGGAGACTTGGATAATTGGTGAATTTATTAATCAGTAATCGCTCTTTGAAGTACTTGAAAGAATTGAAAATTACAAGTACCTGAGGGTGAGAAAACAAACAATTGTACATGAATCCCACCAAGTACACCATAGAGAGCACATTGAATTCGCAGAATAATGACTGCAAACAAAATGCGTTCTTTATGGAAAGATTTCGTTAAAAAATAAGAGAACGTGGGTGTTGGAAAAATACATACTGAATGGGGAATACATCTTCCATCAACGCAGTAAAAATTCGTCTGACACTTGTATCATCGGGGCCAGAGTTACGGCATGCAAAGTGGCAGAGGATTTTTTCACGGAGGATAAAAGAAGCGTGATTTGAAGTTATTTTACAGCCGGACAAGTAGAATCTATGGTCCATTAATTAACTACCAGTGGAGCGTCGCATAACTCTTGCCACCTGCGAGGTTGGTTTTTTTTCGAATTTTTTAAAATTTCTAACCCCGGACACCGTTCCTTCCATTGTCGAGCGTCGAGCTTCTCTTTTTGCAATCTTCTGATTCGATACGCTGATTTATGTCCAATTTCTTCTCGTTTTCTTGCTGCTTTTCCCTCCGCGCTGCTATGTATGCGAGAAAGAGCGCAGCGCCGAAATGAAAACGGGCGCAACTCCACGCGAGGAGTGAATAATATTCCGGCGCGCCCCGCCGAATATATTATAATTATGTAAAATTTATATATTGTAATATCCTAGCGCAGCGCGAGGTCACGCGCTGTAATTTCTCGTCTGCATGCGAACCGGCCGGTTTTATTTACGCGATAAACTAATTGCTCGGATTCATCGGTCGTGACATATGAATTTGTTATGCATAAGGATGAACATCCGATTTGTCGTCCGATTGTGCGTTTGTTATTTATTCCGGCGGCGTGGCCGTTCGCTTTATGCTTTATTGCGATGCGCTTTTCATATTTATCGTCCAGCGACCTCGGCCCCGGGACACGGGCACCGTGACAAATGTCTGATGCCGTCTCGTTGCTCGAAACATTCTCAGAAATGAATTGGAACACTTTTTTCTAACACAAGTCACAATTTCGACAAAAGAGAGTGTAGCTCACAGTTTCTCTGAAATTTTCTGGAGTACCGTTCTCCAGAAACACTTCCCCGGAGTAGCGAGAATCCTCTGTTTGCGCAATTTAATAAAATAAAAACCAATAAGATTAAACTTTCCTCTGAAACTTTTAAATTTAAAAGAATTATAATATTTAACGCTGTGCATTCGAACCTATTTTAACTCGAAAATTAAACATTTCTTCCATCCTAAAATAATTGCATTCTATATATTAATTCTTTTCTTGGTACAATATTTAAATGTTTAGTAATTGATTAGATACCAACATATTTAATCGTGTAAACAATATTTTTAGCGAATTTTTAGTGCAGAAATTTTTCGTGGTGCCTCAGAGTCGTCATTCGAGTGCTGAGGGTTAAATAGTTACGGAATTATTTGTATTTTTATTTGGAAAAGTGAGGCTCAATGGCTCACGATCTTTTGATAAGCTAGTTTATCGGTTTATCATTCACAGAACTATCTTAGCATTAGATTTCCAGTCGTAGAAACAGGATCGGCCGATTGGCCTAGTCTCAACCTGTGTAACAACATAATTCTAATAAGCTATTGTTCCAGAGGAGGTAGAGAATCGTACATCGACCGAAACCTTTTCGAGTCGCAGCTCCTCGATGTAATACTCTTCATTCAATGCTAAATAGAACGGGCTTCGTTATGCAACGCTGCATCGGCAATGCGCGCGGTGCATTGTCGCGATAATTGCGCCAATGATGCGATTCGTTCTTTGTTGCCGGAAGATCGTCCGCTTTGTAACCGGAGAGAACCTCTCTAATGAAAAGTCGATCTATTTTTCCCCCCTTGGTACAAAGTGATGTTTAACCGATCAATATAATCCTGGTATTATATATAATGTTCATGTAATTGTTAAATGGTTTTCGATCCTTCACCGAGGAAAAATTAAATTTTCAATTCAGCACATGTAGTAGATTATGCGAAGCCATTATGAATTATTCGTGGCGCATTTATGAAGCGGGAATAAATTATCAGTTGCTAAATGGTTCCAGATATAGAGTACCAGTTTGATCAATTTGTTGCTAGACAGGAAAATTTTCATTTATTCTACACCAATCGTTGTAAGCTTCTTTCCTTAAAACTGGAAAAGGCTGTCGATTATTTTAACGATTTTATTATGAACTTTTAATTGGGAGAGAACAAATGTTCTTTTAATAAAACTGCACTCGTTAAATGGTCTTTCCAACATTTTACAATTATTCATGAAAGAAGTGAATTTTTATTTACCTCCTGTGTGTGTATGTGTGTGTGTGTATGTGTCCTGCAATTAATGCAGAACATTTTTACTGTGCATAAAGATCGGTCAACTCATTATTCAACAATTCCTTTCGTTTATATATTTTTATTAAGAGAATTTCAAAGGTTTCGGTCGTTCAAACTTTTTTTTACCGACAGACTGTTGGACAATATCCTGAGTATCACAGAAAAACACGGTAAACCATCCATCTAAAAGAGGAAAGCATCTAATTCGACGAGACATAATGAACATTTTCAGCTGACGCATACAGAACAGAGTGTTCGTTTAATGAAACTGCATCCGTCATTCGACACTTCTTCTAAATTATACATTTCCACAGACAATGTCACAGAGATTCCAATCATACAGGCATCTTCCTAACGAGAAATGATATTTTCATAAGAAGCTACGAATATTCTGAATAATTTATTTATGGACACATTTCTGTAGATCTCAGTGGAGGCTCTCGAATATCGCTCGCACAGATGGATCACAGCGTTTACTTTTCACCGGTGAACTGATAAATCGAGCAAATAGGGATGAAACGTCGGATCGAAAGAAACGGGGGAGGGGGGTGGCAACGACGAAACGATTTAAAATTCTTGGTTGACGAGACTGCGAATTAGTGTCGGGGATCGTTGTCGGCCGACAACGGCGTAGCCGCCGCGGAGTTAATGAGATTCGGGCGCAGATGAAAGGGTCTTGGACGAACGTGGAATTAATGGAATTGTCGCGCGACAGGGCATCGGAATCGATTCCGTGCCGTCTCCCGAAACGACGACCCGATTCCGTGTGAACCTGTGCGAACACCACGCCGGGGCTTTTCCTTCGTTATGCCCGAATATGTTCGATCGATTAGCGAACGCTTTGGTACACGACGACGGCGGTATCTAGTACACGCGATTTGCATCGCCACGGTCGATAACCGTGGTGTCTTGATCGATTAATAATAACCGGATCCCGACGGGCACTTGTTAACGAACAGTGGTCCTTGTTAGCGAAGATTCAGCATCCCGCTAGAACCTGGGAATCCTGCGTTGCAGCCATAAGGCGCGAAACTGGAAATTCGGACCGTCAGACCGACCATTAATTGTTTAATATGTATGCAAATTGGCAAATCGAATAGTTGGAGAATTTCTTCAAAACAACAGGTACGATGTTACAACGAAATGTAGATAAACGATTTTATGAGACTGTACGGAGAAGATTCTTGGCGCAACTACTTGCGTGAGGATCTAAAAATGATCAAATGGAGAATCACAGTATTTATTAATTCGTTGAATCGGCTAGAAATTGCAGAACAAAAAACTGCTTGAAAAGCCCGATATATTCCCAAGTATGATTGCTGTAGGGATCCAGAGGGTGGAAAGAGGGTTTCAAGGTACGAGGGCGTGAAGAAAAAGGGAAGAAAAACAAATTCGTCCCCAAGATTCGAAGGAGTAGAAACGCGTCAATGTTTTAGCGCGAGAAGGTGTATAAACCCTCTTAAAGGCCATTTGCACCCTCATGGTCCCCACGGGGACAGGTACGTTGAGCGAATTTCGATGAGAAGGAGAGAAAGAGAGAGAGAGAGAGAGAGCGGATAGGGAAAGAGAACGACAAGGTGCGGGATGATCGACGTCCGGCTTCGGTCTACCTGGAGCGGACGCTGTACCTAGCTCCTGGATTTCTGAAACGCATTTCGGCTGTTCACGGGAATGAATGCATGAAGGGACATCGAGAATTATTCATGAAGGAAAATTCCGGTCCCCCGTGAGACGCGCTCGCCCCTTAGACAGCTCTTTTCCTCCTCCGCGTGAGCCTCGGTTACTGTGGCGAACATTTGTGTACCTGTAATCCTTAGGGCCGCCATTTTCTCAATGATCGAATTTGCGAGGGGACGACAAACGCCCCGGCTTTCTATAGTTACTTTAATTCCATCGATTTTCATCGATTTGCCCTGCAGAAGTTTCCGTCAGCGACCTTTAATATTTCGAAAATTCTCTGGAGAATCCAATCCAGCATTTAGGTGGTGCAAAAAAATAATGGAGACCCTTCTTCAGCGTCACCGAAACGGAGTACCAGCCTGGAGACCAGTCAGAGGACGCAAAGTTAAATGGAACGTCCCCGTAAACAGTTTCGCCGGTCGGAAATAAGAAGAGTAATCTCGCGCAGCGATTCGGCGGAAAACTAATCTGTTCCTGGTAATCCGGTCGTAGCGGGGTAACTTTCAAGGATTCCGGACAATGCATAAAACGCGCGTCCGAGCAATGGCGTCCGTCCACGGGCGAATCTAGGCCGACGCTGGTTTCCTGGATGGTTTCCCTTATAGAAACCACGGTTATTGTCGATGCCTCGATCGTCGGCTGTCGCGACGCGACGCCGCGCGTCCGGGAAGAGAGGCATACTTGTGAATAAATCATGTCAGCTCGTCGGCGCGGCGTTGCCGCGAGACGAAAACGACGGCCAGGACCAGAAGCATAGCAGAATGCTTATCGGCCGAACGTCAGGCTAACGCAATCAGGGAAACAAAGTTAGAGGGAAGAGCGTGGCAATCGCGAGGGAAAACCTCGGGACAGCTAGGATTCCAGGCGAAAGATGTGCCCTCGTGGGGGCCCACGTTGGGTACCCTCAACCCCCTGAGCCTGACGTCGTACCTCTTCCGGTTTAACTTCGGAGAAACATCCGGGAACGTTCGCTCTGTCCCGGACATTCGCTGCAGTGTGAGTTTATGATATGGATTTTTGAATTCTCGAGAAGTTCAGTGTATTATGTGCCGATACAATACAGATTTATATTTAGAGATGGAGAACACGCCAGTAGAAGTGGCAATTAAAACTGACATCCTAACGAGAAGATCAATACACACAATATTCAGAAATGTTAGAGACAAGATGTGAAAACTGTCAGCACAAGTGATAATTAAAACTGACACCATAAAGTAATGATCTCAGTACTGATACTATATTCAGAAATATGCAAAAAATATTATTAACTAAAATAGATCGCTCTGCACGTACACTTAATGTCTGAAAAATCAGTCGTAATTATTCCTTCAAGAACAATCTTCTAAAACACTGCCCAACAGAAGCGCCGCCTAGTTCACCGAATAATGTATAAAAAGATATGCAGCCAAAGAATTACCGATCAATAATTTCCATACGAGCACAATGGTGATTACACACGGTTGAAAGGATTTGTTTAAACAATGCTCGTCAGAACCTGCGCGCCGGTAATTAGAGAGTCAAGTTACAAGCCGCGGATAGAGCAAATTCGCGTCCACGGCCGCCATAATTCGGGCTAACGCTAATTTAAGCGCGATATTTCAATTCCAAGGTGACGCGGAGAAATTACCTCTCCGGAGAAGCTGGTTAGATGGAAATTAAGTTTCACGCAAGTAGAACGGACCGTCTCGTAAACGCGAATGAATTCAAGCCCCTCGGTTTTTCCTTTTTTCTCCTTGGCCACTTCTTCACCGCGCAGCGCCGCCATCTTGATTCTCCCCCGTACGTTTCAGCAAAGATGGCACAACAATTTGCGAAAATCAACGTCGACGTTATTGCGTTCTTTCTCAGCAGTTTTTGAACAATTCCCGAGGGAAGCCCGAGGAGGATATCAACTAATATCTTCCGACCCATCCTCGGAATTTTATTTTTCCAAGCGAACTCGGCTCACTTGTAAAGTATTCCGATTTAAGGCTGTCGCGAAAACGCCGACGCATAACTCGCGGCCACCCTCGTCGCTCCCACTCCCCGAACCCCCCTGTTACCGTCGCGTTCCTACCCCCAGTTTATTCTTCGAAATTAATTTGAACTGTGCTGCGATCCTCGGACAATCCTACGGACACACAAGAATGCCTTTTTATCGCCTGCTACTTTAACGAGAAGAATGCATCCAGACGTTTATTTCTTCAATTTTGGCTCCTCAGACTTCGCTATGGCTCTTCTGGGTTTAAACGCAATTTTTTAGACTATTTTATAAAGGTCTATTTTATAATCTTTTAGTCTCGCTTCTTAATTATTCGTTCGTAATTATTCTTTACACTACGTATAAAGCTGTAGTTTCGACAAATGTTTCACAGAAAATTCACCCTCTGTCAGCAGGGACATTTTATGATGATTACTAGACAGCGGATTTTATGCATTTATGACAGAAATGAGTAGGTGTAATTTAAAACAGTAAAAAATATTAGAAGAATAAGAAAATGCTGTTATACAATTTTCAACCTATTAAACATATTCAGAAAGAAAATAAACTTCTATTTCATTCTAGATTGTTGCAAATCAGATAGAAAGTTTTTATTTTGAGTAAAGATCCGCTGTCCAATGATTACAAATTTTCTCTAGGTAGGTTCCAAAATTTCAAGAAGGCCTTTATTTCTTTATTAAGCAAAGCTTCGAGGTACGCTTTATATGAAACACTTGAAACCTTTTTGTAGGTAACTTGTGCGTACTCATTTATTATAATTCAACAATTTATGAAAAATAATTGCGAGCCTAACTAAATAATTAGGACACCCTATGTATTGTTATCAGAGATCGATTTAAAAATTTCGTAGTACCGAAAAAGTTGACTAACTGGAAACTAGAAGTTTTCGAAAATGCAGGGAGGTCTTCCGGAGTTTAGGTTAAGCGAAGTAAGTAGAATGGATGGCGGAAAAAGTGTTTGAAAAATCGGCGAATTTTTTCGTCGAAGAGTTATGTCACCGGGTCAACGGATCCGCCATCTTTTCAAAGATTTTTCGCCTGGCTCTCCGTCGACGACATTTATTCAGTCTCGAATGAGTTCCGAGCCACCCCCGGGCCCTCTCGAGAGCCCAGTGCTCTTCAAAGGGTCGAACAGGAAGGGAAACGGGATAATAAGGTCTCGCCACGATCACATTCCGGAACAAGAGGGTAGTTTCACCCTGACCATTCACCGACGCCGTTCACCACCTCCGAAAGTAATTATCCACCGTATCCGAGCACGCGTGGAACACTTCCATTTCTATTCTGGATCTGCCCCTTTTTTCTCCAGATACAAAAATACCTGAAAAAACGAGAGCAAGTGACAAAAAATCGAGTTCGTCCCCGGAGACGCGCATTCGTTAAATAAATTAATTTTTCAAAAATCTTTTACTTCCATAAAAGGAGTGATTCTTGCGAAGTATTCCAAGCATTCTTTTCCTGTGCGGAAATGTTCCCGTGGCTTTATTGAGGAGTTAGTAAAGAAAAACGAGGACCAATCAGAGCGCAACTACAGCAGAGCGTGGCATTGGCATTGGCCGAGTCCCAATCCCTCCGCTGTATGTCGCGCTCTGATTGGTCCTCGTTTTTCTTTAATAAAGCCACGGAGAGCATTTTTGCACAGAAGAAAATTGCTTAGAATGATCTCAGGAATCACCGCATACAAGGACATACATTTTTCACATACATATTTGCATATACAAAAAGTGTGTACGTTTAAATAAAATCGTGTTTGGAGAATGTCGAAGACTAATCGTGTTCTCATTCGCTTTTAATAATCCCTCGGTTTTCCCAATATCCACAGACAACGTAAGATTTATGGTCGGTCGTAAAGCCGAACGTAGACGAGGTCCAGTAAATTCTTCTCAGGGGGTGGCTGAAGCTTAACAGTCTCCCCGCCGTTACTGTTTAACTTATTACCAACCCCCTTCGGGGTTGGAAGAGGGCGGCGATTAAACAAAATCGTGACACCCGTCGCCAGAGTTGGTTCGAAGCTAACTTGGCTCGCCGCACCGAGCCGCGGAGACTAAGCCGGCCGAAATCGGAAAAGTTAGCCTCCACTTAAGCGGTTCCGCGCCGGCAATTCCGAAGTGCTATCCTTAAATCAGTGTTTACTCGGGTCACAGTCGTTTTTCTCGGTTCGCGATTCCGTACTACACCCGCGACTCGAATTAACACGTCTTCTACCGTGTAGCCATGACACAGCCAAAATCTACAGGATTGTATGAACAAAAGTTGAATGTTTTCGCTTATCTACTTAAGAATTGCATCCAAGTGTGCCCGCACCTTTATGCCCCAAAAGGTGAGACCGGAAGTCTCTCTCCCGCGCTTTCGCGAGCGAAGAAAACCGCGAGACCACCTGCCAGAATGGAATTCCGGGTACACAGAGCCCGGGAAAATTATGGAACCGGGACACCGGGAATTTTATGTTGCTATTCGGGAGGAAATCCGCGCGCTTTCCGCGCCCCGGATCCGCTCCGCTTGTTTGCGGAACCCGCCGCGCCGTCATTGGCAACGGGTCTGAAATTCGAAATTGTAAACACTCCGGAGAAGCTTTAAAATTATTTTTACGCGGACCGTAGGAAACTGTGGATGACGTAGAGGAAACGGGTCAATTTGCGGGGGAAATGGCAAGGTGAAAATTTCCAACGTTTTTAGCAATGAATAGCAAACACGGGGAAAGTTGGCCGTGTCGCGTTCCGAAATTTTTGCATGGCTTGTAAAAACTGGGGGATGTAGAAAATGTCAGGGAAATATAAATTGAAAATTTGTGGTCGCGAGAGCAATTTTGCGGAGTGCCTCGTTTGTGAATAAATTTTACGTTTGATTATAGCTTAGCATACATTGAATCACATCAATACACATCGGTTTAACCAAATTCACGGTGTATGGTTGATTGGTTCCAGTAATATAATGATAATTATCTTGATATTGGCGAACGGACTTTTTGACGATGTTAATGATATTGTGTATTTGGTGAATTCGTGGAAATTCAGATTGGATGCAGGCTCGCCGAAAATTTTGTAGCCCGAAGTTCGATCGTAAACGCTTGCGGGGATGGTGCTGCTTCTTGACGTCTTAATGGGCGCCAATTGACCTTGCAAATGGAGCTTGAAGCTGATACAGTTGGAATAAATTTCCGGGGAAACTTGGTGGATGGAGGGAATTAGCATTGAACGCCGGGGCGCGGAGTGGCAGCCTCTACTTCGTGTGTACTCGTAGACGTCGTGTATTAATACTCCGAGAGGACTCGGTACTTCCCGGAGAATGCGGTATGGCGGAATGATTTCGCTCGGGGACTCGTTTCCAGGAAGAGACACTCTCGCCGATTACTTGCCACTTAGCCCGAGAGAGCGTTTTCAATTTTCTATCACAATCCTACCACATTCCCCGATTATTACTCTAACTTTCTTTGGAACGTAAATTCCTTAGGGATGCTTAACCCTTTCATGTCTCTGACGCTTTTCCTCTATCCGGAGTAAATAGCATCTGCGCAGATCGTTTTATTAGCTGGAAGTGCCGCAGTAACTTGAGTTAACTCTTTTTAGGACAAATTGATTTGGAAAAGTTGAGGGATGGACGAAGGCTAAACATAGTATTTCGGATCTGGCGATCATGCTCCACAGTTAGGGTGGAGCACAACATCCGAACTTATTACTCTAACTTTCTGTGGAGCATAAATTGTCTATCTGACGCTTTCCCACTATCCTGAGTAAACAGCATTTGCGCAAATCGTTTTATTTGTTGGGAGTGCCGCAGTTAATTAATGCAACAATGGACTTTCTTGGACAAGTTGATTTGGAAAAATTCAGGGGTGGACGAAGGCTAAACATAGTATTTAGGATCTGGCGATCATGCTCCACAGTTAGGGTGGAGCACAACATCCGAACTTATTACTCTAACTTTCTGTGGAGCATAAATTGTCTAACTGACGCTTTCCCTCTATCCTGAGTAAATAGGACTTTTTTGGACAAGTTGATTTGGAAAAATTGAGGGGTGGACGAAGGCTAAACATAGTATTTAGGATCTGGCGACCATGCTCCACAGTTAGGGTGGAGCACAGCATCCGAACTTATTACTCTAACTTTCTGTGGAGCATAAATTGTCTATCTGACGCTTTTCCTCTATCCTGAGTAAATAGCATTTGCGCAAATCGTTTTATTTGTTGAGAGTGCCGCAGTTAATTAATGCAAACAAGTAAACAATGGACTTTCTTGGACAAGTTCATTTGGAAAAATTGAGGGGTGGACGAAGGTTAAAGATAATATTTAGGATCTCGCGATCATGCTCCACAGTTAGGGAGAAGCACAACATCCGAACGACCGGACCGCTGCCCCACAGGATTAACTTACACACCGCATAACATTTCGTCGAACCCCTATCCGGAGACCCAAAGTAGCTCAGGTTCAAGTCAAACAGTTTCGACAAAGTAAACCAATGAGCGTCGCCGCGGTTCAATTTATATTCTCGATCGCCGGGGACAAATCCTGTTATCCGGGTTCCGGGTTGCCCGGCGATCTTCAAAGTCAAAGACAAAGTGGATGGCCCTTCGATCATTGGCGAAAATTTTTGATATATTGTTCCAGCGACATTTGTTCGCGTACGAACTGGATCCGGTATAAACTAGCCTGTTTGTTTAATCGATGACGCCTGTTGCAACATTCCCTGATGATTGATTGACTGTCCTGGTTGGATAAACTACGGTCCGGGTTAAAACATACGGAACGATCGAGCATGACAAAATCATGAACATGCCATACAATTTGTATGGTTGTTCAAGTGATTGATAGACTGGCCAGGACCAACATCGGCCTACAGCGTTCGCTCTGTGATTTTTTGCAGAAAATTATTTCCGGGAGGACCAATATAGTTTTACGCAAAAGCTAGGTCTTTCCATTTAAGGAAATGGAAGTGACCATGAAAAAATGTTTACATCGCAATATTTTCCCTTTTATACCATGCAACACGGTGTACATAACTTTTTCACATTATGTATTACAAATAACGCAAATACTCGGGTTACCCTTGGTTCGTCGACAACCCATTTCACCGACACTGTTTTCATCGACACGATTTCACCGACAGTAACTTTCGTCGAAACGGTCAAATCGTAGTCATATGTTTTCATCGACAGTCCATATTTAACGACAGGTTTGAGTTCATTATTCATATCGCTTTAATTTCATTACTTGATATTTGTGTAATTATTGTACAATTTTGTTATGTTTTGCAATCTAAATATATATATTCATAGCATTCGTTCTGTTTATTCAAATTTTGTATATGTGTTTACATAATTACGTTTGAAATTAAATGAAATATTACGATTTTTTTATTCATGTGTGTTTTATTCGTTTGCTTCGACCGACGGTCGAAAAGCCTGAATGCCGGGATCGCCCAGATTTGGACGCGAAGTTCACGGAACGGAGAAAAGAATGAAATTCGCGGAGAAACTGCTTGATTTCGCTTAAATACGCACGTCACTTTATTAATTATTGTTGGATAAAAGAAGTATGCGTGTATTAAGCCGGAGAGCGTGTGCCGACCGTTGGAGTGTGTGGGGATGAGCGACATCTAGAAGGGAGATCTAGACGTAATTGATTGATGTATGGTTTGTTCCGTTAGATACACGTGTTCTCTCTGTTAAGATAATTATATTCAGTTATATGTATATATATATATATATATATATATATATATTAAATAAATACAATAAGTGTTCCAAGTCAAGAGTGTACATTTACTCTAACAATTATATTTGAGAATTTGAAATCGCAAGGTACTGATTTGAGCTAGTACCAGAAAAGGCGAATGTAAACAGTGTAGAAGATACAATTGTGATTGAACAGCGATGAACGCGAGAATGCTAATGTGAAGTGAAGGCCCGCTTCGCCGAGGGGTCCTCAAATAGACGCCGATTCGGCGAACGCGGTGTTACGCGATTGGCGCAGATCGATCGCAGAGTCGATTGTTTGGGGATTCAAATGGAGGTGGCTTACGGGTCACGACAGCCAGCCGTTGCGAACGCGGCGTCGAAAATAATAACACACGGCGTGTGTTCTTCACGCGTCTTGAGACATATAGGAAAAACCCATAAGGAGCGACGTTCGTCAGTGGATCTCATCGACCGGTAAACTCCTCGCTTCGAATCCCGAACACCATTAATAAAGTTTGCTTATTTGAAGAAATTCTGATTGATAAAGTAGCAATAAAAACTTTGATCTAAATAACAATGCTTTGTAATTCTCTTTATTATTTATTATACAAGCAACTGACTACGTTGAGAGCATAACAATGATAATAACGATTAATCTACATTAGTAAATACACGAATTTGGTGTCTGTGGAAATGAATGAACTCAAACTTGTCGCTAAAAAGACGGACTGTCAATGAAAACATACGACTACGATTTGACCGTGTCGATGAAAACATAGTGTCGGTGAAATGAGTTGTCGTCGAACCAAGGGTAACCCCGAATACTCAAGGTCTGCAACTTACATGGTTCACCCTGTACATTTCTATCGAGTCCAGTGAAAAGGTCGATCTCAAAGAAGTGGGTTGAGGAACATATAAAATAAAATTGCCGAGTAAAGATGTGAATGGATCCAGCAATTGGAATGGTTAGCAACGAGTTCGTCAAAGCACGAGGTGAATTCGACCAGTCCCGCAGAGGCAGTTTGATCGTCGAGCAGGGTCGAGGGTGGCACAAAGAGTCGAAGATCCTGATAAACAGACTCGCAGAAGAGGATGCGCTCGGTGGACGCCCGGCGTCGCTGGTTCCCCCCTCCCCCGGAGGACAGGAAGAAATAGCTGGATCATCAAACGGTTCAAAGAGGCAACAAGATTAGAAGCTGTTATCCCGGTCGGTCGGCGTAAAATCTTCGCGGGACAGGGAACAGCGAACTGGGGGTAAGGGACAGGGTGCGGGTGATGGTGAAATCGGCTCTTCCGCGAGCTGCTTAAGATCCAGAATCAGCTCGTCGGCCGCCGATCGACCTGAAAGCCCCGTTTGCAACGGAGAGGAAATCGAGAGGAGGCTCGCACGCGAAATCGAAAGGCGAGCGTGTAAAAGGGATCAAGGCGATGGGGAAGCACGAGAAATTCATAAAGCCGTTCTTAAGCCGGCACGGAACGTCAGTCAGTGACCTTTTCGCGTTGCTACGATCCGCCTTGGCCTCGAGAGGATTCTGCCTAGTTCGCCCCATTCCGTTCCGTTCGTTCCGTTCGTCTCGTTCGTTCGTTTCGTTTCCTCGTGGCAGACGATGCCGCGTGGCCGACGGAGTTCAAAGCTCTCTTGCCCATCCCTCTCGCCCCTCTCGTCGCATCCACGTCGAATATTATCCTCTTTTTGCCTGGGCTATCCAGCCCTGGAACCTCCTACGACCTCGCCACTTCCGAGTGGCCCTCTTATCGACCTCCATTCAATGGCCCTACCTCCCTCCCTCCTCTCCCTTTCTCTCTCTATCTCTCTCTCCGATTTGAGCCTATGGTGCACGAACATCCAACCGTCTACTCTTTGTCTTTGACTAAAGACCACCTCCCGAGAGGACGGATAACAGGATTTGTCAGTAACACCGATACCGGAATATAAATAGAACACTGGCGGAACCGACGGGCTAGCTCCCGGCCACTTCGGCCTTTGGATTAGGGCGGATTTGCAAGGGAACTTTGCTAGCTCGAATATTTCAATATTTTAACCCTTTGAGGACGCATGCCGCTATGCCGATAACGTCGATTCGTGTATCTTGCCGCTAACACGTTGAATATCGCACGAATGAACGTGGTGCACAAGTTTCATCTATTCCATTCATATGAGCGAACAGCGTTATCAACAACAATTGTTAATTACTCGATAATTCAAGCTCATTATATAATATAGTTAATTTCAATATTGGTAAATTCACGTCGGACGGCATTAACAGTTGACAACCAGCTTTAAGCAGCTCGATAGCACCGAGCACAGTCTCCCACAGACCCTCACAGCGTTCAATGTGTTAAATAACCATTCTGATCGAAATATGTAACCAACGTACATATGTAAGCTAATGTTGCCTCTATCGTGTCTAGTCACACAGATTTATTCACTGTGAAATTCTATCGATTCTCCAATCTCCCAAACCACAAATAATTGTTGTAAAATGCATTTTTCTTTCACAAGAGTGGAGCTGTCGATTCTCTAACCTCGTAAGGGACCTTCATTTCGGGATTGGATTATGTGCGATCGTGTTATGCGAACTTTATTTCGCCGCGAAAGTTATTGTTTTCCGGACACGGAGCGGGAGCGTCTCCATTAAGTGGCACCATTAGAGGGGCTCTTTGTAAGGCGGCTAGACAATGGAAGTTCGGAATTATCTGTCTACCGCATTCCTCGAGAATCTTGAACGGGCGAGCATCGTTTTGGAAGCGTATTAATTACGCGATTTCCTTGCGAGGCGGTATCGTCGCCCGCGTGAAACCGCGAGGCGAATCCCGCGGAATACAAGCACAATTAAGCCGTCTCGTGCAGCGAGACGTCCGGAGGATCCTTCTGTTTCGAAATATTGCCAAGGGGGAGAGACCTCGTCAAGGCAGTCTGCTCTTGAAAGGGGGAAAGGAAGATTCGATGCTCGAACCAATTAAAAGAACCACGGTCTTTCTCCTCCTGCTCCTCCACCTCCGTATGGGAAACACGATGATCAACAAGCAAAACGAGTAATCGCGATAATTACTCGGGGACCTTTCATACCGTTCCGATCTCCGGATTTGTTATTCTAATGCGGAGAACTCGCGTTTACGTCTCTGTGATCAACAAGTGGCAATTTAAGGCGAGCTTCGAGCCAAATCTGCTGCCATAAGTTATTGTTCTTCGCGACGTCTTTGTAGTTTGTCTAGCTATCATTTGTGAAGGTTAATAACACTGTCCAACACCAAATTTGTTCCCAATATACTGTTGGGTCCTTCTTATAGAGTTTAATGCGCTGATTCCGAATCTGTCTTTAATTTTTCTCCTATACGCCCAGTTTTTCAGGAACATGGCTTTGAAAAAAAAACATATTTTTCAACTTTAAACAAATATTGTGATTTTATTATAAAAGATTCTGAATTGTTCTTTACACAGCAAAAGATTCTGTAGACTTTCCCGAATCCAGTGATATATGATATTAATGCATTATGATTGTTTAAACATGTTTAGACACCACTTTTGCACCAATTTTTGAGGATATTTTTTAATTTATCTCAAAAAATAAGGGTCCAGCGGAAAATCGAACTATACCACGCGATAGAGCAGACTTTTATCTTGAGAAACCTCCATATTAAGTTTAGAACGCTGACGTTTTTTTCGAACCAGGAAGCAACTGAATTCATAAAGAAAGGGACTATCATTGTAGCTGTCTAAAAAGGGTTGGCCGCCTTAAAAAAAATGAATGTGACCTTGAGGTCTCTAAAGGAGAATAGCATAAAGACAAATATTTTTATTGCATCGATTTTGATTATTATTCTTTGTATTTCACCTTTTGAGAGCAGAGGAGAGGAAACTCGCTTTTGCGGAACGAACAAACATATTTCTCTATCTCGTTCACTTTGGGACATTACGAAGCATCTTCGATCGAGCTCGATCTCTCGAAACAGAGGCGGTAGTTAATCGCATCAGCGTTTCTCCGAAGGGAAATCGTTATTAGATTTTCTGACTCGTTGCGGAAAACCGGGGCACAGGTTGTCGGCCGATTGCGATCGCCAGCGAAAGATTTCACGAGTGAATGGTTCGGGAGCACCGACGTAATTGAGCAAGCCGATAATTATTACGGTGCTCGACCTAGGCGAGCAGATTCCATCAATTTCGACTCTCCTGCCAAGGAGAGATGAATTTCCCGACTGCTTCTCGCGTCGTAATTGTTTCCCGATCCCGCGTTCGAGACGACTTCCATCCTTTCTACGGGTTATTAATAGTCCCCTGTCTACAGGGTGGTCCTTCGTTGGCGGTACCGTCGACAGAGAGCCTGTTGTGACCGAGAAACAGATGTGCGTCTGTGGAATTCGCGCAAAACTGCGAAAATCGATCAATCAACATTTTATTCGACCAGCGAAATTGTGCGCGATGCTTTACGAATTTAATCCTTGTGTCGAACTCGTAATTTTCTATGACATTCGATAACGTAGTTGCTAGATTTCATAATTTTAGCGAACACTTTGATGCATTATGAATGTACATTTAATTTATGATTATCCAAGAATACAGAAACCTATTTGTCGATTAAAAAGTACGAAAAAATTTGAAGACAAATAGCTACTCGAGTATCTGGTTTACTCTGGTATACGAAAATAAATTAGAGATTCATCAATTTTTTTTTTTTAAATTTCCTGCTTTGAATAACCCTGTAGGTTTCAGAGCGCTTCAGCGTCAAAGAAGGGGTGAAAAACTTCCCCTGAATGATAAAATCGCGGCATACTCGCGTCAAAACTTTTCCAGCAGGTGGATCAGCTGGATAATTAGGCGAAAACCAGACGGGTCCGCCCGCCGACGCATTAGCCCCCCCCGCCGAATTAGTTTAAAATACGACCCCTAATTGGGGAGGGCGGGTTCTAATCTGCTCGACATTCGCCCGTAATTTGTTACGACCCTGATTGACCTATTAGCGGATTTGTTGCTGGTCAACGATTCAATCGACCGTGTTGATGGGATGAATGCGCGATTTCGGCTTGGCTAATGGATTAGGAAGATCAAAGGGCATTTCGCAAAGGAGAAAGCTGCGTATCCCCGATCCTTCTGCTGTGCATCGAAACCGCGATTTTTAAAACTAGTTTTTCGGACGAGCTCATATTAAAATCTTCACTGGAGCATTTTTTGTGATCACAGTCGTCGTATTTGGTACTTGTTAGGTAGTAAATAATGGTGTCAACAGATTTCGTAGTCCAAAATTAATTTATTAAAACATTCTATAATTAAAAGAATTTCTCCACCAGACATCTGCATCGTAATCGGTCACCATTATCAAAATCCGGGGGTTGTAACAGAAAACCAGAGACAAAATACAAAACTTTCTACAAAATAATTTAACTCACCCTCATAAATTATTTAACCAAGGCTCCATTACAACATCCAATTACATCGTACCACTGCTACTACAACATTAAACAGGCAGCAACAAACAAACCCATCAAGCAAGTCTGTAACCCCTTCCTAACTCCCCTGAACGTCTCCAAATCCAAAAAGAAAAAACAAACCTATTTCCAATCTCATCCTCAACAACTTCAGTATACGTGACAGCGATATCGCATAATTCGAGCTACGGTCAGTCCATCTATCATTTAGTTCAGCCGATGTTCTAGGGGATGGGGGTGGCCCGATATATCAAAAGTGTCGCGTACAGACGAAAACAAACAGTGGCATCGATAGTCGCGAGGCAAGACCGTCGTTTTCTTATCCGGAAACAATGTATCAGGTGGCATCGATCCGAGGGCGAGAAAACCACCCCTAACCACCTCAAACCACCCTTTTGGTCCTCGTCCTCCCCCGCGTTTCGTCGTTATTTTTTAGCATCCCCCGGTACTAATGCAGCCCGGCGCACCACGACACTCGTTACTGGTGACATCGACACGAGAGGGTGGCAGAGGGTAAACGTTCCACGTCGCCAGGGGGTGGAAACGTCGATCGACCCTCCCTTTCACGAGGGCTCTTTTTTTTCCATTGCACGCACGCCGAAGTTTCATCCGAGCTCGTCTCTCTCCTTGTCTGGCGTTCTTTTCAACGTTCCCCTTTCACCCTCCCCATTCCTCTCTTTCACCCCTCTAGCACCCCCTGGGGGTTGCGATATTCTCCTGTGCCCTACGGCTCGCGAAACAAATGAATGGTGAATATCGGGATCCAAACCGTCTGTGGACCTTTCTCGGACTGCCCAGATTGTGAAAATGTTTACTACAAAGGGTGGTTTTTGAATAATTAATGTTAGCTTCGATTGGATTTTTGAAATGGGGGTTCGTAATAGACAGACGTCCAGACTTTCTCGCGTTTCAATTAGAATGTAACAACAATTACTCGGACACAGAAACGTTTGCAGTGCTTTATTTTTAAAAATTGAAAGCACGGCTTCATTTTTCCCGACTTGTGCAAAAATCTTCGTCTAGGCAGACTCATTCATTTCCGTCAAGTGGTTCCAATTGGAGGACAATGTATGTAGAACAGTCATCCAAGCAGTAAAGTATAGAACAGCTGTTTATTCGCATAAACTGTCACGTAGACGAGGTCATCGGAGACGTTCAAGTAGAACAGCTCGGCGTATGGTCAGACAGACCTTAATTCCTCGCTGCGGACAGCGAAACTATGTCTCGTTGAACTCTGAGACGTCCGTGGCACTTGAAAGGCGTCATCCAGCTAATTAGCTTGTAGCGATTAATTTAAAGTAGTTGCTTAAATACTGGAAGTATCGAGTGATAAATTTTACTTTATTGTAAGAAACTTTATTGTAAAACTGCTATCACAATGTTCATTAATCTTCGTTCCAAACATTCGTTTCTCTTCTCAACTCTTAACATGTTCAATATGTTGAAAATAATGTAACGGTATTTTTACACCTACCAATGTTGGCCATAAATGCATCAAATCCTCTCTCCAGTCATAACAGTCTAAAATTCCTTTGATCTCTACGCAATGTCCTCCAATTCGTCAGAAACGCGCAGAATCCACGGAACCAAAATCCTCGAAGATGTAATAATCCACGCGCAGCAAACTAACTCGCCCCACAAACCCGTTCGTAAAATCCCTCTGCGAGGTCCGTTCTCGTGGAAGAACGGCGTAGAATCTACTTAAAGGTCCCCGACGTAAACACGTCCGTCCCGAATGAAATTATCCACGTCGATCAGAGAGAGAGAGAGAGAGAGAGAGAGAGATAGAGTAAGAGAGCGGGTCGCTCATCGAATTCCGGTTCGACTTTCGCCGGACTCCTTAATCCTCTCTGAAGAGGAGAGCAGCTGTAGCAGCAGGAGGAGCAAGAGCATCAGAGCGAGAGGGTTAGCAGAAGCGGCAGGCTGGTTTCAATCGGTAAATATTATCCGAGGAAAAGCGGCTCGGCATTATTCACCGATCCTCTGGCCGTGATCCAACGCGGGAGGCGATATTTTTCCACCCCCGCGGGCACGTTCATAATTTCCCTATTCCTCGCGAAGCGTAGCCGCGCGGAACGTGAATGGAATATAAATAAAAAATTCGTGCTCCGGCAAGAGGAGGAAAACAGGAGGCTAGGAGGGAGGGAGGGAGGGATGGAGGAAGGAAGGAAGGAGGGAGAGAGAGGGGGGTCGAAACACAAAAAAAAATGAAATGACGTACGCGTATGCACGTCCGAGCGACGGCGGTCGGTCCCGTCACGTCGGAAGCTGCGCGGGCGGATACATATTTATTTCGAACGGAAATCCGCGAAGTCCGGCCGCTGTCGGTCGTACGTCATGTCGCGGCGCGGCAGGGCACGGGCAACGAACAACCGTCACACCGAGGGCAGACAGTCCGTATGAAATGCACCCTGTATTTATGAAGCTGCGCTCAGCGTCGCCGTCGACCTAACCCAGACGGGGGGCTGACGCGCAAGCGACACCCTTAATGACTTTCCACTACCCCCAGGGACGCGCCTCGAACATCGAAACCGCTGATCGGACGACACGCCGCGCCGCGCGGAAAACTCGTACCACGAGTCGACAACCGCGATTCGCCACCCTTTGCCATCGCGCGCCACGTCCGGAAACGTTCCGCGAACATCCGCGAACTGGATAGTTTTACGGAACTACCCCTCGCGTTCAGAGCAACTCCATGAAATTTTGATATTGCGAGGAACTTTTTTGTTTGCCTGCTACTCGACTGTACAAACACGGTTTGGTGAGTCAATTTGCTGAGCTTTTATAGGCGTTGGTGAAGAGTTGTATTGACCCCCGACTACTTCAATTTTAAATACGGTAGTAATGAGTCCAAGTGAAATTTTCGGAATAGTACGTACAATTGCTACAGATCTATAAAATTTATTGAAAAATTTTCAACGTAGGCCTTGGCAACTTTTAGCATTTTCCCCGCAATTCCGACCAATTGTAAACTAATTGTTGTAACTTCTGAAAAACATTCGAGTCATATGGTCCAACATTATTTTGATTTACTGCATGTATATGGGAATACAACTTAATTGTAATAAGGCAAGTTCTAAAATAAAATAGAGAAAACACGTCGAACGGCAGAGCGTGAACGATTCACGGATCGAAACGGCGCGGCGCGGAAAATCATCGGGAAGAACGTAGAACAAACAGCTGTATCAGGCTCGGTCGACGACATTAGCAAATAGACTCGCAGTCGGAATGAGCGTTGCCAGGTCTTCGGTTCGGGTGTCACTTAATCAAACACGGCCGTGGCAGCCGAAAACGAGAGCCGGGATCGCGGAAAGCAAAATTCCCCATTGCTGGTGGCCACGACACACAGCTGGACGATGTCCGGCGAGTGGCCAGCGCCGCCGCTCCCTCCGGCCTCGATTATCGATTATGAAATTGCACCGGATAAAGCAAACGAGAGGCCGCGCGGCTTCTGCCATCCCCGTACTGACCCACCCCCGGTTTCACGCTTGTGTGTCGGTGGACAGGTGCGCCGGTTGGCTTTCCGATTATCGGATGACAGACACAGGAGCTCTCTCTCTTTCTCGATCTCGCTCTCCCTCTCTCTCATCCTTTCTCGCTATCGCTCGCAGCTACATTTTGTTGTTGGTTTTGCGCAACACAAAACGTTTTTCGGCGGTCGCTCTTCGCGGCCGAGAATGCTGCGTGGCTAATCGATCCTGTTTATGCGGAATTGGCGACCTACGGCGATCACTTGTGGAATAAATAAAATAGTGGACACGTGAACGATCTAAAACAGCAGGTCATAAATAGATCAAAATCGCATGTTAGTACAAGACAACTGGCATCAATGCTCGAGGCCATCAGTTTGAGCATTTGAATTAGCAGCGTATCATTGTTTAAATAAAGCACCAAGTGTTCGATCAGTTCCTCAAAGCAAGATATTTTCTATCGCAGTTCACAATCAACGATCTTGAATGACCTAATCGAGGAAGGATACCACTTATATAAAAACGAACAGTGTTGATCCATAGTTCGGAGACACCGACGCAATAAATGTGAAATGTAAGTGCGGAGTTCGTGCGTCTACATGATTAAAATTCAGCAACGAAAACGCGGGTAGGAATGTACAGTAATAATAGTGAGCTCCAGCGAGCCGAGATTTGCATTTACATGTCTCGTCGAGAGAGAGAGAGAGAGAGAGAGAGAGAGAGAAAAGAAAAAAAAAGCCACGGAACACGTATGAAATTTCGCACAATAGAAATATACGCATAAGCGGATTCGTCCGGTATGTGGTCAGACAGGCGTCTAAAGCGAAAATATCGCGAGCGAATTTTAATAAAATATTCTGCAGTGTCCGCTGTCACAGCGTCGAATGGACGGTCAAGTGAAATGATGCTGCCTGCGGCCAGACACGGTAATTAATTCTATTTCGAATCGGAACATCCGTGTTCAAGGCAATCGACGTTGCACCGTCCTTTTCGATTATTATCGATGCGTGGTCTGCATGGTAGGTGCGAATGCAAGAACGCTGTTATCGGGAAAACAATGTTAAGGTTACAATGTTCAAGTCAATGTTCTGTCCAAACTTCAATTTTTCGTAATGAGCGGTTCGAATAATCCATTATCCATCAGAGTGAGCTATTTTTTAAAAAATATTCTCTCGTACACGATCTGTATTATAAAATGATCAGAGTATTCAGAATATTTCGAAAATCGGGAATTTGTTTTGCAAATTCATTTTGGAGCCAGACCAGTTTCCGAGACACCCGTGACGGGACTTCCCATAGTTCTTCATTTAGCGGTGACGCGATTCCATAGAAAGCTAACCGGCGCGTTACACGGTCCCGCCTATAAACACCTATTTAATTCCCATTTCCGTAAACCAGTTAATAAACTGGGAATTTACATAAACATCCAGGCCGGCTCCAGCGGACGTCGTTGTAACGTCCGGTTCCCCTGATGCAGCCGGCGGCCTCACCCCTTTGTGACGCTCGCCCTCTCGGGTTACACGCGACTCATCGCACACATGAACACGTGCACGTACACACATGCGCGCTCTCTCTCTCTCTCTCTCTCTCTCTCTATGTCATACTCCGACTGTCACTTTATCCACCGATGACGCTTCATCCAGTCTACCGTCGTTGCACAGGAGGTTATCGTTACCCCTATCCGTTATCCCGAGCCAAAGTGTCTCCGGTGGACTAATTCCCCGCAGTTCGGCCATCGCGTCCTATTAGCCGGTCATTATTGCGTGATTATTCAAGAATCTGCGTTGCCACCTACCACCCCTACCTATATCCAACTCCCGAAAATGGCGAACGTCGTTCACAGACACAAATCGTACGTTCATCCCCCATTTTTTCGCTTCATCCAAGTTGTGCATATATTTATCTTCTTTAAGCTTTGCTCTGCGCACATATATTTTAATGTTAACCCCGTACTGGAGTGTAATTGCGACGGTAGACCCGTTTCCAGGATTGCAAGGGTGCGGGATTCGCCGTCTCATTTCTCGACAATACAAACATCGGGGTTTTCAGTAGTCAAAAACGCTAGATAAAAGATCGATCTAGGGCGCCATCTCCCTCAACAGTCCTATTTTTTCATTTGCCAGGCGTAATTTGCATTATTCGGCAGCATGTAGCTATGAGAATAGCTAAGAAAAAATAGGACTTTTGAGGGAGATAGCGCCCTAGATCGATCTTTTATCTAGCGTTTCCGACTACTGAAAAACCCCGTGTTTGTATTATCGAGAAATGAGAAGGCGAATCCCGCACCCTTGCAATCGTGGAAAAACGAGTCTACCCCCTTACAGCCCATATATGTTTCCAGTGCAAAATGTAAAAAAAAACTTTGACTGAATTTAAATGAATATATATATATATATAAATTGTCTATAATTATAAATAATAAAAAAATGTGTGAAATATGTCACAGATAACATTTCTAAGAGGACTTCGGAAATTTTCCATTCGGCAACTTTTCATGTACGTTTTTATTAGTCTGGGGCAGAAGTGGGCATTATTTGTCGAAACACAAATATTTCAAATACTATTGAATATTTTAGATCTTATTTTGCTCAAAGAAAATAGTATTTTAAATAGTATTTTAGAAAATGAAATATTTCTATTTTAACAATCTGCACCTCAACATAAAATATTTCTATTTTAACAACCAGAAACATGAAATAAAATATTTTACCTTTTGCATTGTTATAATACTCTATGAGAAACCGCATAAACATACAGTATATCTTATCTTATAAATGTATTGAATTCGAACTATTATATTTAGCAATAATATTTAAAATTGAAATTGAAAATAACGACAAAATGTAAATATTTTCAATATTCTTCAAATAAAATACTATTTTCAAAAAAATTACTGCCTCTCAAATAAATTATTTTATTTTCAAAGTTGTACACATACTTTAAAATAAGTAGGATTATTTACTATTTACTATTTAAAATACTATTTTTCCCCCCAGCTCTGGTCTGGGGAGCGTTTACAGCCCTGTACGCAGAGTGAAGGTTAAGCATCTTCTTCACCGTTAAGAAACTGTGCGTATAAATAAAAAAAAGCACCTGCGTGCTGCATTGTGCTTCAAATGTTCGATTGACAGTAAACATTGTTGGATTAGGATACAGCACTGTCCATCAAGGTCGCCGGACCAGGTTATCCACCAGCAAGCCCTTCAACGTCCTCGCAGCTACCCTTTTTTGTCGGTTTTCGCCCTAATGAATGCGGATGTCGTGAATAGATCGATCTCTGGGAACAGAGGGTGGGATGAGACTCGAATCCGTCGATGGTTTTCGTGATTGCTGGCTGGTTAAGCCGTATACTTCCGAAGGGGTGGTCTCGATGTTTGGACGGCAATTTTCCCGGGCAAAAAATTGCATGAATTGCGGAGGGATGCCTCAGGAAAACACACTAGGAAAAGTCGTCTCCCTGGATGTGGCCACACGCTCTCTTCTAATTAACGCAAAGGCAGTAGTTTCTTTGGTATTCCATCCGCGAAGTATAAAAATGTTTGTTTGACACGGCGTGGCGGCGGCACCGCGCGCGGTGCGGACCAAGTGCGCCCCGTAATGAGAAAAGAAATTCCACGTGGCCGCCGGGAAAATTTTAATGAAACTTGCGAGAGAGGCGTTACTGTTATTGCCGTCACTTTTGCGTTATTAATTTCATTCTTGCTAGTCGAGATCGAGTAGAATGCACCGCTTTCGCACGGACGGAGTAGTTCGCTGAAAAACTTCTACGATAGTTCTAGAATAATTCCACACATGTACTGACACTTTGACAAGCATATCATTCACATATGACAGTAATTTTTGCGATTCACGATTTTTAAGGTTTTCACAGCAAGAGTTGGCTGAAAGATTACTCGGTTTCATACATTTTAACCGAGGTCAATCAGCCCCTGCAATATTTCGTTTGTACAAGTCTAATAAAGTGTAAATTTTATAGAATTTTGTAAATTCTTCAGTAGTAATGGCAACTTCGGCAACATGATCCCTCGTAATAAACATGATCTGATAAATTCGAAAAAATGGACTTCACGTGTGTGAATTGTTTGAAAAAAAATTTTTAAGCCCTTTGACGTACCGCAGAGCGTTGAAGAATGCTTTTGTTGTGCTGGAGCGAATGGAATATCAGAGAATTAATTTGGCTCATTACAAGATTATTAAGCGAATAATCAAAACGGTAGCCGCGGAATGTTAAGCATCGGGATATTTAGCGTTGGAATGACTCATCAAAGAAGCATCAGCGCGGCATTCTCAGCGTGGCGGGGAGACAGCACAATAATCTCCGCGATTAAACTGAGTTAAAATCAAGTGTACTCGGACACGCAGCTACTCACGCGTCATTTTACCGCAATTAAGCGGAACGACTTCAAGTAGAGACTCGTCGCCGGTTTAAACGCGAACGACCCAGTTTTCGCGAAACTGTTGCTACGTCCTACGGAAGAACCGACGCGCTGTTTGCGAACGGGCTTGGCCATTTCGTTCGAAGAATTAATTTTTCCCTCTCACTCCTCTTCTCACCCTTCTTTCGATGGGAATAAAACGGAGGAGCGGAGTTTACCGAAGGCAGCCGGGGGCGATCGTTTTTTAAATACACAGAATAAAGAGGCGGAGACGTTATTCCCGGTCGTCCTTTCGCCCTTTTTATACGGCGACGTTCGTCAGCGCCCGGGCGCGCGGCTGCTGCTGCTGTTTGCGTTCTATTAACGATCGATCGGTGGCCGAGGCTCCTTTGAGAAGTCCGCGCGCGTTAACGATAATAATCGCCACGGAGACGATTATGATTTATTGGCCGCCCCTTTTTGCCGTTAATTGCCAGCCATGTACTTTGTTACCGGCGCGGCCTAGTTTAGCTCTACGCCCTGATAAAACGGCCGAGTCTATTTCTAGAGGGAGCTTGGAAGGTTCGTTTCCACTTTGATTTTCTCGGGTAATCTGCGCACGACGCGCCGCGCGGTCCGTCCGATTTCTCCTATCTTTAGAGACAGAAACCAGCGGCAGTGTCTGCTCGATTTCTGGCTTACATTTCAATATTCTGACAGTTTGTTGGGAAAATCCCGAAATTCCGGAAACTCCGTACATACTAACGAGCGGGCTGGAAACATCGTTGCAGTCATTTCGTCGCTGTCACGAGGACGGAGCCGTTGACATTTGCTGAAAATCGGCCGGCTCGTCCCCTCACTTTGTTATGCTGCTCTGATCTATCCTCTTCCATTAGACTCTTTCTAGATAGATTTTTAATTCCTCTCTCAGTCCCCTCATCGCTGTTTTAGACTGTTCTAGACTCCACCTGATATTCCCAGATACTTCTTCTTTTCCCCAGAATTTTATGTATGAAGCAAAAATAGTTGAACTATACCATCCTAGATGTTTCCCGCAACTATTTCGAATGATCGCACGGGGAATTCATTTTTAGATATCTTTACCCAAATAATGTTGATTGCTCTTTTAAACAGAGCTTCTGATTTGGCCTCACGAACAACGCTTCGTAATAACAATCTCCCGGCCTCGAATCAGCATAAACATCCGCACGATAACGCAATCTCATCGGCGAGAAACGTGCGAACTATATCAATAGTTCTCAGAACCGGTGAAAGAAGGGAAGAGGCGCCGGTGGCCGGGTGGGGCACGGAGAGCTGCATCGTCTCTGCCGAAAAAATAATTTCGATTCATGGCTGGCGTATCATGCGAACGCGGGAACAAGCTATCGGAAAACAGACTAGCTATTGCCGACGGGGCCGGTGAAAAAGGGGAGAAAAAAGAAACGAAAAAAACGCGCACACATACAGCAGAATAATTCGCGTTTCGCATGGAACGAATCCCGCGATACGAGAGTAACCTCGGCAACGCCGCGGTATATGCGAACGGGGGGGATGGTGGCGGTGAAAAAAAAAAAACAAAAAACAGAACAAAAATTGCGAGGCACCGGTCTCGGTATTTCCGTAAAACACTAACAAGATGAACAGGTTTTTTTTTTGCGAAACAGCACGAACGTCAGCGATCGCGTGTCGAAATGGAAAACAAACAGCCCGCGTAAAAATCATAGTGTTGCGGATCTGTCGGTTAGTATTATAGTGCACGTCTAAATTTACATCGGCTCGAGAGCCAGCGGTCAAAGAGTGGGTCTGACTCGTGTTAAAGGCGTGGGATTTTACGCAAACGATGTATCGTTACGAAATTGCAAGAGCCTCGGCCGATTTACGCGGTTCCAGCTAGATAGCAATTATCGCGACCGCGAAACCGACCGACGAGTATCAACACGCTATCAAACCGGTTGTCTCTTTGTGCGACACTCACTTGATTCGATTAGAGACGAGCAGCTCCGCGATGTTCTTGCCCAGCATCGAGTATAACGTTTCCACGAACACCAACACCTTCGGATCTGTTCTCAGACGAGCCTCGCTCCGATGATCCGGAGCTGGTGGCAGCCTGGTCGCTCCTCGCAGTGTTGAACACCTTATCGCTGGCTCTGGCCTAGTGTCGCGGTGGATCAGGCTGGAATAGACAAAAAGAATCATCAGGAAATTAATTCGCCAGTCGTTACATATCATCATAAAAGGATGCGGGTCATCACTTAACACGATTACGAATCACTAAAAGCGATTTGATAAATTAGAAAGATCGTAAGACTATTATACAAGTAGATAGGTGTATCGTTAAAGGTCACTAAAAATGGCCACCTAGAAGTTAGTCCCCCACTTGTCGAATTAAAGAATTTCAACACTTGTTACAATTATACAATTGTTACAATTACAGCTGTAATATAAAAAATAGGACTAAAAATTAAGAAAAACGATTTTTCGAGTAGACCCCCACTTTTCATTTTTTTTTCTATTACTCTATTACTTCTTTATTTATTACTTTTTTGAAGTAATACTTTATAGCACAATCTTGGCACAACCTAGCACAACTTAGCACAATTGAAAAAATTTTGAAAAAAATGAAAAGTGGGGGGCTTCTTAATTTTTAGTCTTATTTTTTATATTACAGCTGTAATGTTCGAGCACAATGTAGCACAAACTTAGCACAACTCAGCACAAGTGGGTGGCTCACTTCTAGGAGGCCTAAAAATGGACCTTCTGTCTTCGAAACTTTTCTCAAACATTTTCTTGTTTTTACCAATCCACTCTCAGAAAAGAACGAGAAAGGCCTACTTTACGATTTAGTATCATTCTTATATGCTTTAAAGCCCGCACCAAGGAAAAAATTGCAAGGTTTTCAACGAGGAAACCTGAAAGGCGAACTCGTTCTGGGAATAGAGACATTCTCGCGGTTCCTATGGGCAATATTTTCCGAAAATCGGCTAAAATTCGATGGCAGGGTCGAAATCTCGCCGTTAAAAGTTGGCTCGCGTGCATCGCGGCCGTTTCGCAGTCCGCGTTTCCGATTCCGCGCCATTAGCCGGAAACCGCGCGAGTCTCGAACGGTTCCGGGCGTGTCGGATCGAATCGCCCACGCCGAGCAGAGCCACGCCGCGCCACGTCGTGCCATCCGAAATCTACATCCATAATCGCCGGTATGAAATTCAAATTGGATCCTTTTGTGAGAGCGCGGGCCGTGGCTGGGCGCGCGAACTTGCCGCCGAACTTTTCTCCTGAAAGGAAACGCCGCGGAAAGTATGCGGCCGTACACTTCACGGGCCGCGCATTCACCGGCCGCGAACTCCAAATACTTGGAATACTTGAGCCACTTCTTGCATCCCCGGGGAAATTACATAACGTCCGTCCCGACGTCGATTTACAGTGCTTTTAGTCACGCTCTCCTCTTTCTCTCTCTCTCTCTCCCTCGGCCGAACTTGGACAAAGGGATTAGACCCGGACGAAGATCGGGACGCAATCTTAATTGCATTAGTTCGAATCGTTCTCTTTCCCCTGTCCAGAGATCTCGCGTTCCTCCAACTTCTGTCTGATCTTCGAGGCTCGTTCTTCTGTTTTATTGTACTTTTGGTGCGGTTTACGGAGTGAATATTTTGCCTTTAACAGGGTCTTCTCGTGTAACGATTCACAGTGTTTCGATCAATTAAGTGGACAAAACTCATAAGTTAAGTAATTTCGTAAAAAATGCATGTTGTTCACACGAAGTTGTGTCTATACCAGGCCTGGCCAACGCGCGGCCCGCCACGTTGAATTGTGAAGCCCACCGGGCGATTTTACATTTCTCGTTGTATGTGTACAAGAAATATTAAATAAATAAAAATTAGCATGTGTCATTGTTATAATTCTGATGTTATTAAAATATGTTTTGTGTGTAATATTATATGCCTAAAACTAAATGTTCATGATGGAAAATCAAGTATACTTAGATTGCAAGGTAGACTTCTTTCTGATATTCTTCTCAGGAGTTGTTCAATGGAAACGAAGTAATCGATGGAAAGAAAAAGAAAATAATAATTTTTTTTCTGTCACCCTGCCAGGTACTCATCAATTGCTCAAGTAAGTTCCACTAATTTCGCAGCTCATTGCTTAAACGGCGCCCAACCACGTTCCCCAAAGTGATCACCGACAGAGCGGAGTATTATAGTCGATAGCGAGCGCATAGTACCGGGAGAATCGTCGTGCTGAAAGTTCCGAAACTCGGTCGGCTTACGCCGGACAGCTCGGTAACAAGTTTTAAGATCGACGCATTCACCAACAGCTACGAGGATCCACCTTAACAATCGGGATTACAGTTTCCTCGGCGCATTCGCGCAGGTGTAACACCGTCGATGCATTATGCTTCAGCAATTAACGCGTCGTCGCCGACGAGATTTCGCCCTGTAAACCGTTGACCATCGACCCTTTACAAGTTCCGGCTCTCCTCGGCTAATCGATAACCCGCGCCCCCCTTCGGTATTTACGATTACACGATTAAGGACGATCGTTGCGAGACAAATCGAGACAGAAACGAGCTTTCGAGGCCGTCGATGCAACGGCGAGGTTTCGAGTGCTCTCGACGGCCGCGCCGTGTAACCGGCCCCTGGACATCGAACATTTGTTGCGTCCATTGCATTTCATCGCATTAATGTGAAAACGCTGTTGGATCGCTCGCGAAGCGAAGCATACTCGCGTCACGGCTCGTGGATCCTGCTGGCCATTGTTGTCTTGTGGAGTTTATATAATTTTCAGCGGTGTTTAATTATTTCGCTGGGCGACGGCTCGACTTCCGAAAGTTCAATCGTTTGGACAGAGACTGCGCGAATAGATTTGATGCATTTATTATAGAAATTAATAAAGGATCTCTGAAACAATGAAATGAATCCTTACTATAATATTGTCGTGAATTTATTAAAATTGTTTAGAGAAGATACACGTTTTTGTTTAAAGACTTGTAATTAAACTAACATTGTCATAGTGAACGAAAATTACCTTGAGTTGAATCGTTTAGACAGACTCGCGAAATAACTTTTCGCTGAGCGAGTTTCACGAATAGATTTTATGCGTTTATTATAGAAATTAATAAATGGTCTCTGAAACAATGGAAACATCAGAAGGAATCCCTACTATGATACTGTCCTGAATTTACTAAAATTGTTAAGAGGAGATACGCATTTTTATTTAAAGACTTGTAATTAAACTAACGGTGTCACAATGCAAGAAAATTACGTTCAGTTTCGTGTTCAGAGCGACGGATCTAGGATCTAAGAAACTGAGGAATCGATTCGAAGACGTATAATTAATCGTGCCCGGTTGATCTAGATTTTCTAAGGGATCCAGGGCTGAGCTATCGCGGAACGATCTACAGACCGACGCCCGAGGGAGTACTACCCTTAAGCCTGTGATCTCGAAGGTACATCAGAGACGTTAATTCCACGTACGCAACGGGATTAAGGATGAAAGGGGAGTGCTTTAAAGGGAGGAGGCTGAAAAGAGCGCATTCCTGTGAACCTTCCAGTTATACAAGGCCCCCGGAAACAGCGAAGGTTCGTCTCGTCCCGAGGTTAAAACGGTGGATTCTTTCATCGTCCTTAAAACGGATCCCTTTCCCCGCTGCGCGCCAGCTCGTTCTTTGGGACACTCGGATTATCGGTAATCGTAAAAATGCCGTCAGATTTATGCCGAGTGGAGCAATCCGTCGCTTTGTGCTGCACCGGGAGAAAGAGACGCTATCTCGTCCCCTACAAGGAGTTGATCCTCATTATACGAAAAAACGTCCGTTCTCCTCGCAGATCCGGCACACTGACGCGTGAAAATCCCGCTACGGAGGACTGACCCGGGATAAAACGCTTCTCAACGATCCCGAAAAACGGAGAAACGAAGAAACACTTTTAGCTGAATGCTCGTGGTACTCTGACAGGGATGGAGGGACTTCTACATCTCCTAGGTCCCTGCTAGATTCCTTCTAAAATCCTCTATAAACGCATCAAAGCTGTAGCAGATAAACGCAGTAAAAATATCCCCTCCACTTTATTAACCTGATCTCAGCTCGGGTATATCGGTGTGAACCATTAGTAATGTGACGCGGAGAGTCGCAGTCGCCGTTTTTTATTATTACTTATTTTTTATGAAACTTTCATACATATATTCATGGCATTTTTCTAATTACAAGAAGGCCAAACACGATATCATTCCAATTGTATTTAGTGGTTTAACTGACGATGAACGTTTCGGGCGCAAGGAAGGACAGCGTATCGGAAACGAAGAGTCGCGGAGAGTCGCAGTCGCCGGTACAGTTCAAAATTTAAATGGCGATGAACGTTTCGGGCCTAAGGAATGATAGTGTATGGGAAACAGAGTTGTGCTAATTCAATTATATTGTATTTCAATTAATATTAATTCAATTACGTCGTAAGTGAATTACTATATAATTGAAATACAATGTAATTCAATTACTAAGTATTTTAATCAGATGTGTAATTGAAATACAATATAATTGAAATACAATATAATTAAAATACAAAATAATTAAAATACAATATAATTGAAATATAATATAATTGAAATATAATATAATTAAAATACAGCTCTCCAAATTACAGCCCAGAACTTTGAAGAAGTACGACATTTTGTATGTTTTTCTTTCATATACTTGTTTGTTTTATGGTTGAAATTTAAAAATGTGTAAAGCAGAAGTTATTTCTGTTCAGATATTATAAATTTATAAATAGTAAATTCCTTGTGTGTGTGTGTTTGTGAAACCTACATATGGATTTTTCAACCTCTTCTTACACCTATTACTTTATCATTCTTTAATTTTTAATTTTAATTTAATTACATCGTATAATACATAATTAATGTCATTTAATTGCGAAGTATTTTAAAATTGTACTGTAATTTCAATTACGAATTACATTGTAATTTAACTACAATGTATTTTATAATTGTGCGCAGTAGCAATTACGAATTACATTGTAATTTAATTGAATGAAGATCTGAATTATAAATTACAATACAACTGAATTACGATGTAATTCAATTACTTTGTAATTATAATTCCTGGAGACGCGGATTGTCGCAGTCGCCAGCACAGTTGAAAGGCCCGCGCGTGGTCTCTCTTTACACGCGCTGTCCTCCTCTACGTTTGGCTCAGCCTTTGAAGCTCAAAAAAATAGCTACCCTCTCAGATAAATGCATACAGTTCCCCCCCGAGGCTTAGGCGTTTACGGTGACAATACTGTACTACATATGTGCCTTTATGAATGGCGAAGTTTGGGCAACGCAGAGAAACGTATCACCTGACGCACGATCGCAAAAATGGCAAAGTCCTCGTGAAATCTGGAGCTTGTTAAAGCTAGCATAGGTTCGGTTAGCCGGTAAACCGGACGCGTGGCGTGGTGTACCTTAAACTTGATTAAGGGGGTCGGTTGGTGACAAGCTCGTAAAAGCGAGCCGGCTCGCATCCGGAAAGATCCATGGTGCGTGTTCTCACATATAAGCTTTCAAGTACGCTGGTAATCTGGTCCGAGAGAGATACGGAACGTCATCCTATCGTGCATCACGGCATGGCTGCATGCCCGAAGTAAGCCTATTAGAGCGCGGGCTTATTAGAGGATGCCATCTGACCCAAATTCCGCGTTCCTATTGGCCAGAGGCGTAGCGACGCGCGGATAGACTTAATACGAATTTATGATAACGCTTCGGGGCTCGCGGGCCAGCTATGCTCGATAATCTTCCGCAGGAATGACGACGCCATCAATAATTTTTATTGCCGAGTGTCTTCTGGCCTGGCCTTGGTAAGATGGATCAGGTGGTTGAAGATTAGGGTCGTGTGGAGTCATTCTTTGTAACGAAGAATTGAGAACAAAGTGATCCGTAACTGTTCATTCTATTAGAATCACTAATTAATCCTGCAGGGACCACGTCTGTGTGTGTACACCGTACTAACTCTGAAGAGTATGCTAAATTTGAGTGCGATACAATCTCATGCATTTTTACTAGACAGCGGATTTTATCAAAAATTTCAACCCAGCCGTAGATGACCATCTCCTTTCACCGTCACTGTTGCTGGCAAGTTTTAATGAAGAGCATTAACCAAGAGGAAAAAGCCGAAGGTTCAAGTTCCCCGCGTTAACCTAATTCCGAGCGTCAATAATCGTTCCGGTAAACGCTCGAGGGGGGAGAGGGATGGAAGATTACGACAGTGGAGTCTCGATTGCGACGATGAGGTTCTTCGAATGGGCAGAACCGCAGTCTCGGGAATGGTCCTCTATTAAATGGTCGCAGGGTCACTTGTACGTTGCCGAAAACAGCGAAAGGGAGAAAGCAGACAGAACGTGCGACTCGAGGTAACATCGATTAAGGTAGAAAGCAGGAGCGATCGATCATCGACGGTAATAAAGAGCTTCCGCCGGGGTGAAACGCTCTGCACACGCGTGTCCCATTTAGCATCGTGGCTAGATTCGAATATCACCGTGTCGATACAACGTGCCGAGATTGGTATACATGCGGTGGAGGATGAAGATTAGAGCGAACACGGCGATTTTGGTCGAGCGGCGTTCCGCGTCGGGCTTTGGCGCGACACTTATGTTTTACAGTCGACGATTTCGCACCAATGTCTTCCAGATTTAATTTTTTTTATAAATCTGTTATATTGTTCGGAAATTGGGAACTACAGGATCGAAGGAATTAGGAATTGCGGAGTTGCAGAAATGAGGAAATGAAGAAACGAAGGAATTAGGAATTGAAGAAATCGATCTCAATTGGAAGAGCGTTAAAGCATGTCAAGTTGTTTGGTCGAGTGGCGTTCCGGGCCGGGATTTAACGCGACACTTATGTGTTACAATTGACGATTTCGCACCAATGTCTTCCAGATTTAATTTCTTTCATAAATCTGTTATATTGTTCGGAAATTAGGAACTACAGGATCGAAGGAATTAGGAATTGCGGAGTTGCAGAAATGAGGAAATGAAGAAACGAAGGAATTAGGAATTGAAGAAATCGATCTCAATTGGAAGAGCGTAAAAGCATGTCAAGTTGTTTGGTCGAGCGGCGTTCCGGGCCGGGATTTAACGCGACACTTACGTGTTACAATTGACGATTTCGCATAATATCTTCCAGATTTAATTTCTTTGATAAATCTATTATATCGTGACACAATCTCGAGGCTATTCTTAACAAGTGCGGAAATTAGGAATCGCGGAGTTGAAGAAATGAGGAAATGAAACAATGAAAAAACGAGAAAATCGATCCCAATTGAAAGAGATCTGCTCGCTGATCGAGCAGAAGGGTCGGCCGAGGGTTAATCGACGCCGGTTCGAGCGTCGAAGCGTTTTGACGAAGCCAATGGATGAGGCCTAATGGATGACTGGGATTATTCAGAGCGTGGTTCGCGGAATTCGACGCTTTAGCTAACAACATCGACCTCAATCGTATGATTATTTAAGGCAAGGTACACCCTGTGGCTGTACCTGGCCCAGGTTACGTCAACGTGCTTGTAAATCTCTGCTAAGAGTTCCCGTACACCCGGTTACGTGGAGAGAGAACGCTCGTTAACTTCGAAGAGTCTCGTGAATAACATACACCTAGGAACGGATGTGTGCTCCTTGACGGGAAGGAATTCTTAATCGGGCGGTGTCAGGCGCGATCAAAATTTCACCAGTCTGATATCCGCTTCCGCCTTGTTGCAACAAGAGAGGATACACCTCGGGGAATTCATTTTGAAACTCCGCGATACGAGCCAAAACGTACCTTTACGCGACGAGACTATTTTCGTTATTGATCGTTTCTTTCAAATGGACAAACAAGAATACTAGAAACTTCAAAGCAAATGCAATTCACTTTAAGCAAAGCAACTTCGGGGGATAAAATGAAGCAGGAGCATTCGACCTGCAATTTTCCTGAAACTATAATACTCGCAGTGTCCTAATTCGCGTTTTCCTGGATCTGTTCAACACACGATATCCTCGGAACGCCTCGATCTTGCATCAAATATTCTAATTCGATCGTCGAAGGCGAGAATACACGTAAAGGGAGACCCGTAACGGTGAGACGCTAATAAAGGCCTTCGCAGGGTGACACGAGCTCCTCGAAGGGCAATTTTAGATTACGGCCGCCATTGTCGCCTATCAACAGCCGATTAAATTACACCGAGAATTGCCTCGAACATGGCACAGTGAAAGAGAGTTCGAAAATGATGGTCGGGCGGGGTGGGGAAAATCGCCTCGAATTACCGCCTCGTGTACCAGAGCCTCTCGTACTTTTCGTGCGGATAATCGAATTACACCCGAGGCGTTTCCCTTCTTTTTCCCGGGGCGATCGCTTCCTGGCACCTCTCTCTTTCTCTGTTCGACGAAACAACGTTTCCGGCAACGGGAATCGAAGATCGCATATAGATTCCACGCACCCTTGGGTTGCGGAACTTCCAGAGAATCACGAGATATGAAGAGGTAACTCGGTTCGCGGAACTGCTGTTTCGCCGAGTTTGCAACCCCTAAGAGGCCGGGAATCCTACTTGGAATTTCGAAAGGAAATGTTTGCAGTGTCAGAAAGCAGAAATCATTTTTATTATCGTTATAAAGTTTACCTTACTGTGATGTCCCTCGAATATAATTTTAATTAATTGTCCGATACGAAAACTTGTTTGAATAATTCGATGTTTTATGTTTCTGTGGATATAGGATTAAATCAAGGACGACACTTAAGAAGGAAAATTGTAGAAACCCTCCTGTTCGTTCGACTTCTTCATTTCAATACACTCTTTATAGATTGGGAAATCAGTTGTACACAAAAACAAAAGTACAATGCACATGGAAATATAGGAGAATGGTTGTACACGTGAAAATTCAATACGAACAAATTGTTTTCTGTATACATATATCTAATATATGTGTGTGTTCGATAAAACAGATATTCAAAACAGCCAAGCTACCCCACTACATATTAATGTCGTTCTAGAAAACAATAATTAAAAATTATCCCCTCGAAAACTGAATTCACAGAAACTTTGTAAAACAAAATCTGAATGTCTAAAAATCTACAAATGCATGTACAAAGTTACGTGCACCTGCATTTAAAAGTCGCCTAAACGACATAAAACAACGTAGAAAATCACAAACACTGAAACTTTAAGAGTGGTAGAAAATGGCAGTCGCATCATCGATGTAAGATTCCGAGTGCTCTTGAACAATTAGCAAGCAATCTGAAGTTTTTGAATCCTCCCGCGATCTCCAGTCGCGTTTATCTTTTGTCCAAGCTCACCGGAAGGATTCAGAGTTTTAGCGTTTCGTCATTTCCGTGGAATTCCTGCAGACAAAAGCTGCGCAGCATGATGGATAGGTCGCGGAATAATGGCAGGAGTGGTTCGCGTGGATTTCACTAGCTTAGGAATCGACGGGTCGCGGCTGCTATGGTGGCTGCATTGTGAATTTGCAACACAGCGGCCACGCTGGGATTATTGATCATTCGTACGCGGCGGTGAATAAACTATGAGCTTGCATGCAAATTCATATTTTAGCGGATTAATTTACACCGGTGTGTAACGGGAAGTTTCATTTCGCCAAGGGTTTTATTGAATTTGAAATAATTGAAGCATACATAGTTGCGAGAACATTTTCGTCGACTCTGATAGTATAATATATCCGCGAGCGGTCTAATACGTGATTCTGCAAACCCATTACGACTGAGGGCCACCGTAGGGAGCTCGCGGATTTTTTCCCCCATTAGCGCGGATTTTTTTCCCCATTAGAGCGGATTTTTACCCTATTTCGGCCTTATCGTACGGAGCGTTCTTTCGTCTTTAATTGAAGCCCACAAGCTGTTGAAAATCCTATGGGAATACATTTTAACATTGACTTGATGCGACCCTTAAAATCAACTCTTTTTTATTTGAATTACTGACATTACTTGCACCTCGATAGTCCTATCATAAATTGCAATCTTTGATCTTTAATTTAAGCCCTCAAACGTCCAAAAATTCCTACTGGAACATAATCTAAAATGGATCCGAAGAATCCCTAATACAGCAAATCTGGTGTTACAAAAATAAAAGAAAAGCAATTGCTAATTATTTGATAAAATAATAAATGTACCTCACGACTGGACTGCGGATCTTTATGCATTTATGAAGAAATTGGTTGGGTGAAATGTAAAACAGTAAAAGATTTCAAAAATTCAAGAATGTTGTAATGTTGCTTTTAATGTAACAAAGTCGTTAAGGGATGAAATCAATTTTTATGTCATTCCTGCTTCCCACTTCTCCGTGTTTTCGCCAGAAAAATAAGCTGAAATAACGAAGCCTCGGAAATTTCTTGCCGACGAACGGAACTCGTTCCACCTGTCGAACCAACGACCCCATTAACCCGTTTCAAGGAATATTCAGGGGGATGCAACATCGTAGAACAGCCGTATCTACTTTTTTACCGTGGACGGCGCCAGAGGCTCGCGTGCACCGTCTACGTTTCCTCGATCTTCTGCGCCAGAAGGCCAACAGTCGGCGACTATATCGACGTCAGATAAAAAAGAAACGAAGAAAGCAAGCCACGTTGGCGCGGACCTAACGAGTAAAGGGCAGCTTAGGCGGCCGAGGATCGAACGGAAAGGGTGTTCGCGGTTCTTCCGGTAATTTGCTCCGGGGCTGCTTTGCTGGCGAAACTTTTTTACATCTGAAAAATTGGTCGAAGTTCCGACGTTCGGCCGGCTACGGTAACCCAACCCAGATGGAACGATACTTGGTAAATACCAGAGTCAGTTCGACTTTTTCACTGCTCGCGCTTCGATAGAATTGACGGATCGTTCGCTGGTAAGTTTTATCATTTTTCTTTGATCTCTTCTGGCCCTGCGTTATGTTCTGCGGTAAATATAGAAATTAATTTTAACCATGCTTCGTGTCAATCAGGCACATGTTAAGACGTGCTTAGTGTGTGGCCAATTCGAGTGTCAATTTGGGTCTAAGATGTTTTCAATACAAATGTCTAAAATAAAAAGAATAGTACAAAAATAGTAAAACATAAATCTCTAATAAACCACTTTTTTCTAATTCCTTGTTAATATTCCTGGTGAAATTGTTTTTATGTATGCAAAATTATTAGTATTAGTATTATGACGTATAATGTGTATTTATAGAGAAAAATGTAAGGGGGTCGATGAAGAAAATCACTTTTTAGAAAGGGGCCGATGTACATAGGTAAAAAGGTTGGGAATTCCTGCGTTAGACCCTTTAGTACTGAGAAATCTTAGTCATCGTTTGTGAAATTATCCTAAGTTTCCAGAGAAAGTGGAAAGGAATTGCGGCAAGCTAGGCCGAGCTATAAGCGAAGAGCGTCCACATCGAGCGGGCTGGTTACAGGCTGACGACATCTACTCACGTTACACGGGGCAAAACGTTCCGCGCGGAAAGTACCGATTAGGATCCATTAGCATCGCCGCCGTCCCGGCCGAGAAATTCCCGCGGCTCTAGCGAGAAAGCATGCACGTTGCACACGGAAAATACGGCCACGCCTAGCCGCGTGCATTCGGATGGCTCGAATGATTAATCGCGTGTCGCGTTCAATGCACTTTCTCCTGCCGTGTACCGTCTCGATCAATTCGATTAATTGGAGGCTACGTGTAAAACGCTTTGTTACTCGCCCGAAGACGAATCCATACCGACCAATTACTGGACTGCGGATGTTATGCATTTATAACAAAAATCACAGGCGGGATTGAAAATGGTATAAGGGTAACAAATTTTCGAAATTATTGAGAATTATTTCATAATATTCTACGTTCGCTTTTGCACTTCGTCAAATTTAAACGTTAGAAAGACGTCAAACATACTTGGTACTTGCGATTACCTTCGTATTTATCGAAAATGGGTATCCAGAAAATTTTGGGGTCATGGAAGATTCCATTGGACCATTGGAGGATCATACAGCACACACAGAGGATATTGTAATCCCCATTGTCCTCGGCATTAATATTTCCTCGCGCAATTATATCCGTCTCCCAATCGGCATTGCGATCAATTCCGGTGGCCCAGTGGGTCGAATTGTTGTCCCCAACTATCCAATAGGGTTGTGCACATTTCCCAACTTCCGATTTTTTCTGACCTTATCTCCCTAAATTGTGGTCAGAAAATGATGCGTGCCACAAGTTTGTTGTTAAAGTCCGAAATTGTTATTGATTTCGTTTCATTTTTTGACATAATTGTTTTTTTATTTTGGAAATATTCTTGAACAAAGTCCTAGAGTAATGATAAAGTCGTTGATCTTGCTCAACATTAACAGCTGTTTTCACCTCTTCAACGTGGATGCTGGACAAGAAAAAAATAAACGTATCAAATATATTTCCGAGCACTGCCTCATACATAAATTCCATCAAAATCGGTGAGTGCAGGTTCGACGTGTTCCCCCTTATCAGATTGCTGCATAATTCTGCGATTCCCTTCTTTTTGGAACGCACCATTTCCTCAGCAAGTGTCACAGTTTAGGGCAGTAAGACTAAAAAAGTGCTACCGTTCAAAATCGTCGGATTAACCCGAAGGATCGGCGACGTCCACGGCGTCCTTTCATCTTTCCTCGTTCCGTTACGTTTCCGTTCTGCAACGTCCACGGAATCGCGGACAACGCGGTGTCTCCGCATCGTTTCCCGATCGCAGGAACGTGACCACGCGACGCCAAATTGCTCGGACGGTTTTTCCGTCTGGGGTGGCTACCCCCCCCCCCACCCCCGGAGGAAGCTGTGGGGGTTGGTCGGCTCGTTGAGAGGGTGAAAATCGAGCCGGAGAGCGGAGAGCGGGGAAAAAGAACCGTCGAGAAGAGATCAAACTGACGGCGGGGGTGAAGTCGGGGGTGGAAACGGAGGTTGGAACCCCATCAGGGACGGCGGTCGGCATCCGGCAATTTACGGACGTCCGGCGAAACTGATTTTCGAGGCGACAGAAATTACTTCTTCGGGAAGTCGCGGCCGCCTAACGTTGTCCGTCTCTCTCTCAGATCTTGGAAACGTGGCGCCTTCTTCTTCCAGCGATTTCTCTCGACCCTCTTTCAGCGACAGAGGGTGCTGCACCCCTCTCAAGGGTGCTGTGCCAGTCGCCCGAACGAATCTTGGCTTCCCGATGAAACGGGAGACACTTAAGAATCTCTTGCTTCCTTCGATCACTCCAGTAAGTCGAAAGTAATACATGAATTCGTACTCGTCAATCATTTCGATTTTTTTGCTGTTTCACAAATTTCTTGTACGCAGCTTCGAGTTTCATTGTGAATTTTAATGACCGTATCGTAAACAACGTTCTTTCGGCATTCATTCCAGCTCTCACATTTCCTAAAATTCCTACGGAAATACAATCCAAATTTGACTTCAAGTGACTCGTAAAATTCCACTCATTTTACTCCGAGCTACTATTTGTGATTAGTTACTTTTCCCTATGAAACTTCGAAGTTTCGTCAGCTGAGTTATAAGTTTCCAGAGAAAGTAGAAAGGAATTGGGCTAGGCGGAGCCATAAGCGAAGAGTGTATTTAGCGACGGGGGGTGCTGCGCCCCTCACAAGGGTGCTGTGCCAGTCGCCCGAACGAATCTTGGCTTCTCGATGAAACGGGAATCGAGGTCTAACCCTCTGGCAACGCTATTGCCTCGCCCTCAGCTTTCGAGTCGAGAGAGAGAGAGAGAGAGAGAGATTTTCGGGGGATCGTAGTGCTGCCTACCTCTCCGGCTACGACGAAAATATCTCCGATTTCGACAGGATATTTCAATCCCCGGCGAGAAAGGGAAACGCAGCGTGTTTCGATTCCGAGTATATTAAATTCGCTCTCGGGGATTGCGCGGCGAGTCAACTCAACTCGACTCGACAGCGACAGAAGCCCCACGTAGCCCGTGTTCACCGCCTTTGAATCTGGTCAACGGCGGAAACAGGGCTGCGAACCACCGAATTGCCTCCTCTCGCCTGGGCGGGACGAGTGAATGACGGAAAGTCTAACGGGAATGATCGAAAGCGGATGAAATTGATGCCGGACACTCCTGAAAGAGATTCAAACGGCCGCCGAATGAATGATGGGCATTTAACTCTCGGACTCAGGCGAGCACTAGGCCTATAGTCATTTCACTGGAGTAATGCGAATAGTGGGTCGCAGTGCTCATCATTCTTTGGTCCTGTTGGAGGTGGATGAGGTCTCAATCTTGAGTCCTGGACTGTTAGGTGCGTAAATGCATTTTTTCCTCTAACAGTCGTTAAACTATTATATAATAAAAAAAAATTAAACCGACTTCGAAAAAACGCACTAAAAAGTATGAAATAATTTCCATTTAATTTATGTGAATAGAGAGAGAGAGAGAGAGAGAGAGAGAGAGAGAGAGAGAGAGAGAGAGACACGAACTTAAATACAATACAATCAGCGGGTTTACGAGCAAGGCACAAAGGTACTTAGAAGGTACAAGTTGTGTTGTGGTACTTAACCTAACCTAAATACAATACAATCTTTTCGATTATGATTTCCTTGGAACATGGTGAACTTGGAAATCAGTAGGTGGGAAGAAAAGATACATTAATATGTAATTTTCACTGTCGAAAATTTTCAATTTTTTGCGCCGTCTTCGAAAAGATTGTATTGTATTTAAGTTCGTGTGTATTCACATAAATTAAATGGAAATTATTTAATACTTTTTAGTGCGTTATTTTTCGAAGTCGGTTTAATTTTTTTTCATAAAATTGTTTTATTTCACACTTTTTAGTGAACCGAGCAGAATTTGTAGAACACCTAGCAGGATGATTTTTCGGTCTTATCGGTTATTTGCAATAAAAACCGCAAACCATGAAAAAATGCAAAATTTATTTTCAATGGACCAATCGGGAGATATACCGTACACTGATTGGTCCATCCATCTCGGAGTAATCGGTGATCATACATGAAACGTAGGATCAAAGATATCTTCCGTCTGAATATTCACGAATCTCCGTCTGATATTTACGAAAACGTCTATCTCTGTCAACCGTCACATTCCAAATCGTAATTTATAAATATCTGAAAACCGCAATCGATAACGGTGACGACGCGACGTCGCGTTACGACTGTTTCTAATATCTATCATTCAGTGGAGTTCACGACGGCATCATCACCCTACACTTTCGCAAATAAAATCGTAAGGAATAAAGAAATGCATAATTTTGTTTTCACGGGACCACCCCGGGGGCATACTCTACAAGATGCAAAAGGTTTAGTTTCGATTGGTCCATGCATCTCGTCGTAATCGCTGAAAATACGGTAAAAAGTTTTGGGTTATGTTCCGTATTATAAAACAAAATTGTTATGTCCCTATTGAAAAACCCTCTACTTATATGTAGGTCTGGCGAGATTGATGAAAAACCGCGGAAATGAAAAAAGATTTCTCGAACTGTTAATACTTCTGTAAAGACCCCCGAAACAGAGAGAAAATGAAAATCCGTCTTTCCAACGATAATCGCGTAGAAGCGTGGGAGAACAGGGGACAAAGTGTCGATAGAATGGAGGGTAAGCAATCCGGAGCCTTTTCCGGGCGCTTCACGCCCACGGAATCGATTCCAGGACCGGCCGATTACCCGTCCACGCTCTTTTGTCCGTGAGTATTAACGCAGGGGCGTAGTGGTGCGGAGGGCAGTCCGGACAAATTCTACAGGGTCATTACCGATTAAGCGTGCGCAAATAGTCAAGTAATTCGGCCGGCCGATCAAATGCCCTAATCCAATAACTCGAGCCAGTCGTGTATACGAAAACGCATCGGGCGTTGCACGCGCGCGGAGTTGCGCGGCGACCAAAAGCCCGAAGCCCGAAACCGGGCCGGACTGGACTGGTCTGGACTGGCGCGCGGACTTGTCAACCGAATTACCGAGCGTTACGCGGAATTGCTGGACCGGCCCGGGCGCGTTCGGCCGTTTCCGACAAAAGATCGAATTAACGGGCGTTGCCTGAATCGTGCCGACTGGCGCACGAATTACCGTGTATTTGGGGGAGGTGGATCCTCGCATCGGCACCGGGACACCAGGACTCATTTTCGGCCTGGTCGACGTTATCACCGCAAGTCAAACTCTCTGGCCTACGCGATCGCCAGCATTCACGGTCCCACGGGTCGAAAACAACCGGCAAGAGTTCCACTGATTGGGAAATTTCGAGCGGCGACTCTGCTCACCGTGTTGTCCAACGATTGCGGTCGATCGACCGTCGACCTGTACATGGTTCAACGTAATTACTATTTTCGTCGACAACGGAATGATTTATCACTCGAAACAATTACTAGATTGCTTATTTTTCTGCAAAATGGAAACGTTGTTTGTTGTCATTTTTACGAAGCGATCACCTGTATCGTTCACAAGGGATACTAGCCAATTATCGTTGAAATAAATAACGTTTTTAAAAAATTGGTTGATTTTAAAGGGTCAATTCAAGTCGATTTTATATGTTCTTGCTGATGATGAACGCTCCTTCTGTTAGCGCTATTTACGTTCAAAGGAGAATTCTAAATTACGCACAAAAATTCATAAATTTCGGTCAATGGCACGGGGCAAAACGAGTCAATTTCGAATAAATTTCAGAACGTATTCCCACAGGAATTTTTGAAAGTTTGAGAGTAATGTGGATAAAAACAGAAATATGGAATCAGCAAAAATATACTCGGTGAAACCGATTGATAAAAATCCGCGTTGGTCCACTTTCTGTCCCATGGCGCGAAACTGCGTCATCGGCAAAGAAAGCGGTCGCGTTGGAGGATGCTTCTCCCGGCCAAGGGTTCGAATTTCACGAGATGCAATTTTTGCGCGGGTTGCAAGCGGCGCGAGGAGCTCCGGCAAAGATTTACGAGCAAGAAATGCTTGAATGGCGGGGTTGTCTCGTTGGAGCGGCGCGGCGCGGCGGCTGCTGCAGGTCGGTTAGAAGAAGCTAGAAGCTATTGTTCCGAGTTTTCTAATAGATGACAGTCTCCCGGGCGAAACACCTGGCGCAGCCCGTGAGAAATGCTCCGGCATCGGAGCAGAATGCAATTGTTCGCGATAATTCGACGAGTCCCGTTGCGCGACCGTCGAGCTGCATTTGTGCAATTAGACCGGTTCGAAGGGCTCCGTTCGATGCTCGCCGCCGTGAAGCCGGCTGGAAAAATTGCTACACACAGTCCAAACCGGACTGACTTTTTACTACGTAATTTTCAGCCCTCTTGGTGCCCTATAATTTTTTTGTTTGGCAGTGCTCATTTGTTCTTTAGGAGATTTATATTTCTTTGAAATCTCTGTGAACTATAATATATGATGAAATGTTAAAAATAATCAATTCTAACGCCCGGAATTTATGACGTATCTGAGACGACATTTTAATCATCATTACTGTGTATGGTTGTGCAAATGCACCCTAGTCTGACGAAAAACGGAAATAAAAAGTTGACGAATATGTTTGAAACTTTTAAAGTATTGTATACTTATCTTATAAGATAAGAAACAGAATGTTATTTCTTCCCTCAATAATTGTAATAGATAAGGAATCATATATTGACATCTTCAGTTTTTAAAATTGTCCTACAATCTTCAATTTCATTTACTCAATTGTGTGCCATAAATCCATAAAGATCTACTTATAAGAATCAATAAAATTTCAAAAATTTCATTGGGGGCCAATTACCCCTCTGTACACGGTTAACATTAGAAAGGGGTTAAACGGACAACAAAAGAGAAATTCCCCGAGGCTATTTTAAGCAATAAAAATTTCTCGATCAACAGAATTGTTTATCGCACCAATTCTGAACCTTTTTGACCATAACGTGCAATAGTCGGTGGAAGCTAGGCGAACGCTGCGGCGAGAACGGGAGGAGGGATGGAGTAACGAAGTGAAAGCATTTTGCTGCAACGTTTATTTCGTCCAATTACATTTGGCAGCTGTACCGAAACTCACCGGCGACCGGCCCGGATTCTACGGGGCTTGTTTATGGGCCTCCATATATCAGCCTTACGAGCACTTAACAGAAAGAAATGGCCGCAATCTTTCGTCTCTAATTCAGTCACTTAACCGCCGGTTATATCCGCTTTGCCGGGGACCAGCTCTTTTCCGCGTGGAGATTTTCGCCGTTCCACTGATAAAAGCCGCTTCCTCCCGCACCGTCGCGCGTCGCCCGATGGAAACGGATGAGATTCGTTCCGACCGAGCGAATTTGTTCGAATTATTTCTAATTCCGTTGTCTCCAAGACTCTTCAACTGTGGTCCACCACTACCCTTTCTTTTGAAGATTAATCATGCTCGGCGACGACGAGCGCGTCGAAATTGCGTCGAATGCACTCTTAAATTTATGCCGGTTGGCAAGTGCAAGTTTATGAGTAGACCACGAGTCTTTATGGAAAATGAAAGTGTTGATATTTCTTTCTCCCTTTAAGAATTTTTCGATAATGTGAAATTTAACTCATTTCAAGAGTTTCAGTTCGAGATTCTTCAGAATCCTAACAATAATACATATAGTAAATTGATATATTGTTCCGAATGTCGAGCACATTGCGAGTATCGACGTCTCGCGATATCGGTACGTCGAGTGGCCTCCGTTGCAGCATGAAGGGTCGCAAAAGATAAGTGCTCCTCCTCCGGTCAATAAAGGAAAACGGTTTATTATAATACGCCTCGTTATTAAAGCTAGGGTTGCCTCTAACCCGCAACATGCGCAACAATATTTAAATGCTTTTGTACTGTTTTAAACAGCAGTCTATTAGTGTTTTAGCATCTTTCGCACACCCCTTCCCGAAATAATAGGTGGAAGAAACAGCCTTCATTAACAAGATTCAGTAGATACCATTATTATCCTAGTTCTACGATTTTAAAGTAATCTACCAATTAATTAGGTTCGTCCAACGAATGTCTCAAATTCCCTTTCTTCCTGAAGAACTAAATGAATCTAACGAACCCCTCTCGCATTCCCTTACTTCTTATAGAACCAGCTTAATCTAATGAATTCCTCGGGTTTCTTTTCTTAGGCTCTTTAACCACTGATCATTTAACCCACCTATTAGCAACCAACTATGTAAGTTACTTTAAAGTTTCAGTATTTAAGACTCTGCCAAAATCTTTATCTTCAAATAATAAATTAATGTAAATTCAGATCTTCATCGAAATAACCTAGATAATGAAAATAGTAACAACATTTAGAGAATTGAAAAATACTGTTGTATCTTTCTCGACCCAATCAGATTATTAAGAAAACACACAAGTGTCTACGCACAGGTCCTGTATTTCCAATTAATACAGACAATTTTCACTGTTCTTAGAAATCCACAGTCCAAGTATTACTAAAGAAATTATGGTAACTAGGCACCTGGCTAACCAGTTCTCTCCACAGCGGTAAAATTAGCAATAAAAGATCCCACTGAAACCGACTATCTCTATAAAAATCTATGACGCAAAGACCGCGGGGGAATAATTTCTCATTTTCCTAGAAAACAAACAATTTTACGACAGGGTGATTTCGCGAAAGGGTGTCTCCCTAACCCAAACAATCCCCAGCCGTGGGCGACAAGGGAAGAGTTGTTCGGCAGTTTGCATGATCTCTGCCCACTCGCCGAAACATTCTTCCCCGCCGTTAAATTTGAAGGCGTAATAAGAACGTAGCGGAGCGCGAGTTACGCGGCTATGTTATTACACGTAGTCGCGCGTAATATTCCCCGAGGAACGACCGTGTCATTATTACGTCACGCTCGTGTTTATTCATACTGTCACGGTCCGCGAATCTCCTCGGTATGGCAGGGCGAGAGAGAAAGAGAAAGAGCTAATGGCAGGCTGCTGCTGTTTCCCGGGGCCTGATCGACGACGGAACCTTTAAAGCTCGGCCCGAAACGTGAAATTCGTTGCGCAATTCCCCGGTCACGGTATCATTACACTCGAAATCTCGTTGAAGCGTGAAGACGTCGAACCGGCGAGAGATTATGAAATTGATACTGGGCGCCGGCTACGATTTGCGGAACCCTCGGCGGAGGAAAATGCGGCCGTTCGAACGATTCTCTCCTTTTGTGGCGGTGCAGATAGGTGTGGGATTGTTCTAGACTAGAGGCTTGTTCTCTCGATGGATTTTATTAATCCGACACCTAGATTTTCTTGCTGCACCCCTTTCCTTAGAAGAAGAGAGAAGTAGGGTAAACTGTACAATGATCGGCACACTAAGCCAAAATCGTAGTAAAAATCTTTTTATCTTTTTTTGAAATGTTTACACGAGCTTAACTTGCCATTATTATAAGCTAACAGAGATTTTTCAGCAAAATCAAACAGTTTTACGAGCCATAAATCTCTTAATATAAAATATTATAAAGTACAGTCATTAGCACAGTGAGAAGTAAATGTTAAACAGGTTATTTGTTTTATAATTAAACATACACGCACTTATTATATCTGTAGTACAGTCCGAAATTAATTTACAAAGCGATGAAGTATAAGTACATACTCGTAACGAAAATTTTAATAGAACACTATTCACACTGCACTTTAATATTGCAGTGCCAGCAATAGTACAGTTTTCCCTATGTTCTCCAATGGATCTGTATCAACAACGACAAAGTAGAATTTTATTGATATTTATAGGAAGTTAATCACATTTAGTGGATCCTGTGCAAGGTGTTATTGTTTTGTTGGGGTGACATGATTTTGTTTGGTGATTTATAAGGGTGGGTTTAACAATGATTTTTTTCGTACTAAATTTTATTTTTCACTTTTGAAAGAATGCAAGATTTCACAAGATAAATGTATACGCTATTAAGGCGTTTATCATTTGGAAGAGAGAAATGGATTTTTTTTTAAACACTCGCGTTTGTTGTGGTGCTGCAGGGGTGAATACCATTTAAGAATAACTTTTGTGCTCAATTTTATTGTGTCTTTTAAATATTCCAGATTTTAAAAGGAAAATGTACTGCTACGATGTTCACATTTTGTAACATTGTAACATATGTAACATTTTCTTTGATGCTGCAGTGGTGAATACCATTTAAGAACAACTTTTGTGCTTAATTTTATTATGCCTAAAAAGCATTCAAGATTTTACAAGGCGAATGTATGTACTACCACGATGTTCACTATTATGAAGACATAAATGATCGGTTCTTCAACAGTAACATTTTCTTTGGTGCTGCAGTGGTGAATACCATTCAAGAACAACTTTTGTGCTTAATTTTATTATGCCTAAAAAGCATTAAAGATTTTACAAGGCGAATGTATGTACTACCACGATGTTCACTATTATGAAGACATAAATTGATCGGTTCTTCAACAGTAACATTTTCATTGATGCTGCACGGATGAATTTTTCGTTCAGTTTTAGCCTCTTCTTTAAATCCAGCGATGCCAGGCCCAAGCGCCAACAACCGGGTCGTTTCTTGCAAAGGAAAGCCAACAACAACGGGGCCCTGGTTTGCAAATTGTCCTCATGAATAACCGGGTCGAAGCACGTTGTCAGTCGGCCGCGGAGGCGGCATGTTAGACACGGGGGAAGATTAAGGGGTAACACGCTGTGGAATTTTGCTAGCCGAATTTGAGCAGCTGCTACGTCATTAGAGGCGTTTCTGCCTAATTGTTTCAACGCCGAGCACTAGGATCTCTCTGTCCAACCAATTCAGAGCCAGCCTCTCCCCCTTCCCCTTGGTTTCGACAACGGTAGCTCCACGGTAAGGGTCCCGCGCGTCTTCCTGGCTTCAGGAATTGCTCGCGTTCCGAGACGCCTCGCTCTCCCCTTTGATGACGTATTAATTGCTTCGACTTTGATACATCTCGCTCAACCGCACCGTAATAACGTTTCTCTCATTGAATGCCGCGCACCTCGCGGCCAACCTGCCAAAGCCAGATTGAGCCGCGCGCCGGGTTTTGACGGGCTCGAATTGCGAATCTGACCCGAAAACGCCGCGACCCGGTTCTCGACCCTGTCTTTCACCTTCCCGCCGATTAATTTCCCAACGATACTACACTCCAGCCACACCTCGTGGCATCTTATTTCCCCGATTGATTGATCACCTGGACCGTTCTGTAATTTTAACGCTTAAAACGTCTCCCTCTGCAGCTGCGTTTCCTCGGAGCAAGCTAGATAGCTTCTTCATGGACGTTTGCTATTATTGGTGTTTCAACCTGTAGTTCTTCTATTTAATATGTATTTGAACGATTAGTGTTTGTTACTCGAAGACAATTATAGGAGACATTAATCTACTTCTTAATCAAGTTGCTTGCGTAACACGGTACATTGGAATCATAGATTACAGGAAAAACTTCGTAGCAACGCGATTACGCGCTGCAGTAACAACACACTTCAGTCGTACTACAATAAAATCGTGTTCTTTTTAATTGCGCAGATAAACGTTTGTCGAGCAAATATTAGATAAATGTCGTGTATGTTCTTGTAGAATAATGAACGATAGCGTTATCAGTAGAGGACCCATTTTCTATCGTTAGCGAAACACGCGTATACAACTCTAGAGAAATACAGTAAAAGCTCCTTCGTTGTCCAAAGGCCGGGGGTTTGAGCGGGCAACCACCGTGCCCGGCCACTATTTTTGATTTATGACTGTGTCTTTAGTGAAACGGCCAGTTAAATGACAAAGAAAAGCATTCGCGGTCAAAAGCAGTCTACTGTCTGGCTTTAGAAAACTCCTTTTTGCCTTGCCATATTCCTTTCCTATTGTTCTCCATTCCACCAGATGCGACCAGATCCACACGCAGGCCTAATCCTCTCGTTGACAGGCAGCGGAGTGGGTAGGCACTGGACAACGACCGTGCCCACGATTCAAGACAACGAAGGAGCGATTACTGTACTAGCCTACTCGACGGTGAAACTAAAGGTTAAACAGGTTAAAATTACCAGGTATTTTAATTTATAGCAATTTGCAACTTCCCAAAGGCGAACACTTTATACCAAGCGTACCAAAACATCGGCGATTTATGCAACGGGTCACGACAGACCCGGGACCATCCAGCATCGTCGAAAGTCCACGAGGCAACAGATAAATCGGAGCCAGCCGTTCGTCGCGACAAGATTAAAAGTCTCCGGGGCCGAGTAATGCCTTTACATAAATTCCCTGTGAATGGCCGCCGTGCATCCGTGCATTCTTGCCGCGTCAGTGGCCCTTTGGTATCAAGGATGCATCGCGTTTCCATTGCGCGTCGTTTACGAGGAACACGCCTGTGCTCTCGACAATGGAGGCGGTCGGCCGGAGACTTCTTGCCTCGAAAATCCGCGACGCTGCGCCGTAATCCACGGGCCGGCGTATCTGTCGGCCCATAAATATTTCGGACAATGGTAACGATGTATCCTGTCCGCTGGTAGGAGGGATTTTCCGAGTCGGTTCTTTTCAAAAATTCGAGATCGACCGGCTTTTCGAACGGCGATCGTGATGAATCGAAGACTCTCGGACGCCGCCGCGTCGCGTGGGCGTAGCAGAAACGATCTATCGCGAGGAATCAAGAGGAAAAGCCTCGACGGCCACCGAGGAATCTACTGCTGCAGATTCTCGGATTAATGGTAAAGGATAGACCGGTGATGAGAAATCTCGATTCATCAAAAAGGTGAAATACGAATGTCCCTCTATTTCCGTCCCTTTTGCACCACGCAGCAATTAAAACAGGGCAACAGAAATTGTTATAATCTTGGGCTCTTCACTGATCCGTGCAAATCTAAATGCACGCGTACTTCTTCCCATTCAATGTACACGTTCCCAGAACAACGCTGCGAGCTCCCACGAACGTGTAAATTATGCACCGCAGCGAATTAATTTTAATAAGCTATCGCTTTCACATTTCCATAAATATTCGTTCGGAGCGCACGAAGCTAAACGTAAAATGTTGAACGCGCATTTGCATAAACGTCCAGCGCAAATTCAAGGATTTCCCGCGATAAAGCAAAAAACGTTGATGCACCGCGGGGATCGATGTAACGCGGAAGAGCGAATAAATTGATCAAATTAATGACCATGATCTCGATACTTTCGAGCAGCGGTTCGAGAGTTGATGCACGGCAAACCATGAATGAAGGGGGTCGGTTTGTGGATGAAGGGGATGGCTCGTGGGTGCTCGGGGGTGGAAACTAAGCGGACGGACAGATGCCGCTGGTGGTAGAATGGAGTCCAATAATTCTTTGTGCCCAAGTGGAACGCAGGGCGTGTGTGTTGCGAACGCGAGCGGAAGAGAGAGAGAGAGAGAGAGAGAGAGAGAGAGAGAGAGAGAGCGAGAGAGCGAGAGAGCGAGCCCGCGGGATAAGCGTGTGCGGCCCGAGATAGCGGCCGCATCTATATAAATTGCATCGTTTCCTTTGAACAGTTCATCATGGTTGACCGATCGCGTTCTATTGATTAGAAGTCCAATTATTGGCTCGGGTCCGGCTATTTTTATTCCCGTCCCACCCCGCGAGCCCGCGAGACTCTCTCTCTCTCTCACTCTCTCTCTCTGTCTCTTTTTCCGCGAGCTTTTATTTGCGCGGCCTTCGGGACCAGGGCCTTTTAATTCGATAGCCGGCCGATGGCTTTTTTTCCTCGGCCAACGATCCTTTGTCTGGCGACTTACTGCGTCCACTGCCCTCGATGTGTGATGCTTTTGGTACGCGAACTTAGTATTGTTTTGGCTGAGCGTCGTTTTAATCTTTGATCCTTTGCAAATCTGTGTTTTGTCTGGTCGGATA
>CM052315.1:17870625-17911637 GCA_028455605.1 Lasioglossum malachurum | reverse complement strand
GTATTAAGAGTGCTTGTTTTATTTAACACATTAAAACTTGTGTATACTTTGTTTTATGTGCTAATAAAAAACAAGATTCAATTTTAAGTCCTAAATAAAGTGACTGTAACAATATCTTGAATAATGGCATAAGTCCAATCTCTTGGACTTACTCCGTTATTCCACACGGAACATATGGACTTACTCTACTGTTACATTCGATTAAAGGATACTGGCATATGTATACGCGATAATCATTTCGTATTTACTAAAGCCGACGCGGGTCACTCATGTTTAAATGAAAAATTTTATTTATTTATTTAAATGAAAGTCTCAATATTCGGAAAATGTATATGTTGTATAAAGAAAAATGCTCTGAATTAAACATACTACCAGTAAAAGAGCACATGTATCGACACATATTTAATACGCGTTTTAATCTACATTTTAAAGCACCGCGGAAAGATACATGCAAGAGATGTGATGAATATAAAATTAAACCAGATGCAGTAAGTATTGACCATGGAGCTATTAAAAAACTTGAAGATGAACATGAGTTGCTTTTACGAAGAGCAGAAGTAGCACGTAATTCTATGAAACAGGATATAGAAAATGCAAAGTGTACAAATAATATTTATGTATGTATAGTATCGATTTACAGAAAGCATTACCATTTCCAATATTAACAGTTTCTGATGCGTATTATAAAAGAAATATGTATTGTTTATAATCTCGGTATTCACGACTTACGTGAAAATGAATCATCATGCATCATGTTTAGTTAAACATATTAAATCTGTTGCTGGTAATAAAGATAAGATAATTATTTATAGTGATTCTTGTACTGGACAAAATCGTAATATAAAAATAGCTTTGTCTCTGTTAAAATTAGGGCAAAGTGATGATATTGCAGCGAAGGTTATAGAACAGAAATTCTTAATATCAGGACATTCGTTTTTACCGAATGATTCAGATTTTGGATGCGTTGAAGCACGCCATACATCTATTTACAATACATCCATAAAGATTGGTATCGATGTATGAAAACTGCTCGACATTCCAACAAGCTTATGGTTTATGAAATGAAAAGAAACGAATTTTTTTTCAACTAAACAGCTAGAACGGTCAATAGCAAAGCGTAAGAAAAATACATTACGGCAAATTGTAAATTGGCTCACTATTCAGTGATTACACTATGAACGCGGAAAACAGTTTGATATTTTTTATAAAACTAAGATTTCTGTGGATGTCGAGTATGAAATATTAAATATTCAGCGTGCTCGGTGCGGCAGGCCATTGCAGTTAAAAAATATAATGCAGGAAATTTCATATCCATCCGTGCGTCCTGTTTCTTCGGCCAGAAAGAAGGACATGATAGATGAATTTATCCCTGCAATTCATCATGCATTTTTTCAAGCATTAAAGACCAGTACAAGTGAAGAGACTGGTGAACAATCCAGCAACGAATAAATTTCTTTAATACATAGTATACAGCACACTTGTAGCGCTTTAAAAATAACATTTGTGTGACTTATGATTATTAATACACTAATAGCCATATGGCGTAAGTCACTTTCTCACAAAAAGGTGCTATCACTATTCAGTACAATAATGGCACTTCATTATTCGTTACGTTACTGTTTGTTTACTATTGACAAAAAAATATGGATATTATTTTAAGTTATAATGACATAATTACTATTCTTTCGCTTTATGTGGTTACAATAAAAAAGTTACATTGTGTATGTAATTTTTTGTACGATATTACACGGAAGTCTAATTTCTACAATATTAAGAAAAGGGACTTAATTCACTTGTCACCTAAGGGGCTCATTTGGTAGATCAACGATCTTTTTAGTACATTCAGTGGCTGCCTGGCCGATTTCGTGCCAGTACATCAAACAGCCATTCCGTTTGATCACAGATTTTTCTAATATAGCCAATGGTCGAACGGTATCAGAAACCTTCACCAGGTAAATCATGAACAGGAAACCAACAATTTCCCCGAAACCAAGCGCCGTATTCAATCGGAAATGATATACTCGCCCGATCATGATCGCGCAAACAACCGGTGCATCTTGATCAAAGAATAAATCGCGTTTATTTCCAGTTCGCACGGCGGCTCGTCTTTGATGTTCGTTCGACTCTCGGCTCTGTCGTCATTAAATATCACGGAGCGTTCAGCGCCGATCGCAGCTGGTATTCATGCGAGTGATTTTCCCTGGTTTCCGCGCAAGAAGCTCCACTGAAAAGACAGTTTCTTTCGCGTCTGTGGGGGCGGAGAGAGAAACGAGCGTGAGTGTATCTACAGCTCGACGGTTACGTGCGCTTCAGGTATTGAAACGGCGCGGCGCGTCGATCGAGCACTTATCGATGTAAACGCGACCGATATATGCAGCTACGGCGGCGTCGAGGGGGCTTTCCGACGATAAGCCGTTCTCTTTCGCGTTTCGAGCGCAAGTTTGCATTATCGGCACACACCAGTAGAATCCCGCTTATCAAGCAGCCGCTTATGCGCCGATACGATGTAGTAATTTCGCGCACGCCGGACTGGGTCGCGCGACACGATTAACAGGTTTTCCGTGTTGCACTGCCGATTTTCGTGCTTCGACGATCCTGCGCCAAACTTTTATAGATCTTGGACTCTGCACGCGATCCTTCCGCGGAGCGCATTTCTCTGCGAACCTCGGCCACTCTTCTTTTGCCGAGGTTTCATTATTTGACTCCTTCGTGATCACGTTTACGCGAGTGTTGGCCTATTTTTTGGGAATTTGAGGAATTTAGGCCTTGCGTGGGCAATTGTCGGTTGCTTCGAACCGTAACTGTTGTTAGGCTCATTTATGCATTTGTGATGTTAGAAAATGACGTGGTTGACTTTAAATTGAATTTTTTTGGAACGTGTGTAAAAGCGGCATGTCAAAAGATATTATTTTTTATTAAGTATTGGTAAAGCTTGAAAAGATCAATTGAGCGCTATGTACAGGGCGCGCCATCTTTTATGTCGGTATGTGAACATTGAATAACTTTAAAACAAAACATCCGATATCCATTTTATTTAATTTGGCCCTTTACAATTTATTTGGACTAGTTTTTGAATACAACATCAATCAAGTGGCCGCCTTTATTGGCCAAAGCAAAATGTGCCCGTTTTGCTGCGTTTTCCACCACTTCTTCGAGCATCTCGGGCGGTACAGCGATGATTGTGGCACGAATGTTTGCCTTGAGCTCGTCAATGGTCTGAGGCTTGCTGGCGTACACTTTGCTTTTCAAATAACCCCACAAAAAGAAGTCCGGAGGGATCAAATCTAGAGATCTGGGTGGCCAGTCAATGTCAACGTTGAGTTAACACAACTGAACGACTATTTTCAATGTACAGCGTCACTATCTCGGCGCGTTGTTTCGGTGTGAAGCGATTCATGGTTAAAATTGTACTGAATTGACGTTTCAAAAACATGTTTACTCAAATCAATCGGTTGATAAATGTTAAAGTTATTCAATCTTTACATACCGACATAAAAGATGACGCACCCTGTATTTTTAGAAGGATTTCTACATTGTTGATCTCGAATTAAATTGGAATTTTCAAGTCAGTCTTGCAGTCTCAATTTACAGGCGATGTTAGTATTTCATGAATTTTATGAATGTATGAATGAGAATTTTCCATTGAGAAACAAAGATGTCGAAATGGAGCGGCTCCTCTACAGAAACTTCGCCCAACTAGCTGTAAAGAAGCAGCTTCACAACACCGTATCGAAATTCTTATTTTACGTGCCCCATAAATGTATAAAGTCCATGGTATGCTCATGAAATTTTATGGAAGCTTTTCTGAACCACGCTTTCTTCTTTTTAACTTTAAGACGATGTTCATGACACACTCTGCATTGTGAATCCCTCGGATCCCTTTTGTACAGTAAAAACACTTACACAATCAGTTTAGACCGGCATACAAATCTTTTGAGCTGCTTGGCGATTCTTCGCTCCGAGTTTGAATACAGCAAGCTAACAGGTAAGTCGTGAGGAATAACAAAGTTCGCAACAAACGTCTCCATTCAGTATCCCTCAAAAAATGTACCAAACACGGATTCATTGTTCGAGCCCACTGAGGCAATTTTGCTACAACTTAACTCTTCGATCTTTCGTGAAAAAATATTCTTATGTATTCAAATGGGGATTGATAAACAATAATGAATTTTTTAATGATGATCCTTTCACTTGTTGCGTTTAGAAAAATTCATCAAGTTACCGACTTCCTAAACAAAAAGGAAGTCCTTTATTATTAGCGATGACGTATTGCGAATTAATATTTCTCTGTTTATATTTTCCCCCGCTCTCTTTCACCCTTCAATTCTAAGTAAGATCTAAATCGATCAAAGTCAAGAAAGGATAGAGAAAGAAGGAATTATAAAATCACGATTGAAGGTAACAAAGAACAAAAGGTTAATGAACGAATCAGACAATGTCCGATGGTTTCTCGCGGTTTAGAGTTCGCAAAAAGCAATAATGGCGAGGTCGCCGAGTCGCAATTTGTCACGGGGTCGCGCGTGCGTGCTCGGAGGGCCATCGTCTCGTAATGATCGTAATCGAAATGACAAAGCCGAGTTGTTCGGATCGCGATGACTCCCTTAATCCGGCGTTTAAAGGCCGAGGCGCTCTCAATGTGCGAGATGTTGCCGTAAGCTTCTTTTCCGCGACGCTGCGAGCGGATTAGCGTCGGAAAGAATTACCCGGCTGATCTCCGTGAAACCTTGCACCAGCACTGCGTCGATCTCTATACGGTGTACCCCTTTAAAACCCCGTCGGTTTTTAAGCGGAGCCCCCCTCGACGCCAACGTGTAATCTTTAAGTGCCCCTTCCCGCAACGGATTACCAAATACAGAAATAAATTAACGAGATAACGCTACCGGCACTTTTTATCCGTCCTACCACTCCCCGCGAATTTCCTAAATGGCCAGCCAGTTTCCCGTTTATTCCATTCTCTTCTTGCCCTGCGAAATTCTACCGGATTTCAGCAACGCAGTCCTCTGATTTTTATTTTACATCGGTACATATTCGACTGGTATTTTCTCTCTTTTCATTTCTACGCTCTTCATTGTGTTTTGTAATAAATTGTGATTTTATCGTCGGTACTCGTGGATTGTTCTAATTCATTTTTTATTAAAAAGCAATGCGGTGGTTGCCCGTCCAGCAGAAATTAAATATTATCGAAGAAGAAATTTTTCTTTTTCAGTCATACAATTTAATGCAAGAATGTTTGATCAACAGTAGCATGGTTATTGTTCATTTTCTTCTCGGGAGACTTTCTCCCGAAGCTCCTCGCTATTGAATTATAATTACAATGAATATTACGATGACGCTTGACCGGCATAAATGAAATATTCATGGAAAAACTTTCTTTTTTAGTAACACAGTTCAAGGCAATAATGTTTGAATAGCAGAAATACCATTGTTCTTTACTTTTCTTTCTCGTAAGATTTTTCTCTGCAACCTCCTGGCCATTAAATTACAGTTACGATAAACATGGTGATGCGAATTGTCCAAGATAAATAAAAAACTAATGAAAAGCTTCTCCTTTTTCAGTAATGAAGTTTAATGCAAGAGCGTTGAAAAAGAGCTGCATAATTGTTGTACATTTTCTTTTTAAACGACTTTCTTCTACACCGCTTGGTCATTTAATTAAGACCATTTGTTAAAATTTTACTTTTCTAATTGTAGCACGGTTGGAAATGGAGAATTCTCATTGACTTCCTGAAAGTATTATATTATATACGCGGGAGGGAAAATGTATGTGGGAGAATCGATTTATTACCTCCATGAAAAATCTAATAAACGTAATATAATTTAGACTGTGAAACAGGAACTAAAAAATTTTTAATTTTACGCAGATATTTCTGTTTTAATCTTTTTGGATCCCAGAAATTTTAATGAAATTTGCCCGACGTGAATATATTATTAAAAAAAATTAAAAATCACGGAAGACGAATGAAGAATGTGTCACTTTAAATTACATGAAAAATAGGTCATCTTCAGGAATTCATTGCAGCCACTATTAAGCCGCTCCCACACCGAAACTTTTCCCAGATTACTAAAAACGCCTTATCTTTCCGTGTCAGTATTCGTCAGTAGGGCATGTTTGACGCCCAAATAAACTTATCAGAGTCTCGCTTGGTGCTATTCGGCGCTTAGTCGTCTGGTAGTAATCGACGTCTCTACAGGCTGTACCCGAAATCAAGGTACAAGCGGCCGGGTGAAGATTCTATTGGGTTGGAAAGAAAGTTCTTACGGTTTTCGTTATTTTGATTTTATGATAAAAGTCGCAAGAACTTTCTTTCCAACCCAATAGATTCAAAGTCAAAATATTTTGTCGATTGACGTTTCCTTTTTCGAGTAGATCGAGCTTGGAAACTAAGCGAATACGAGTCCAGAGTCGTCAGATCAGGATAAGAAAGAGTTAGCCTCATCTTCCTTATCTCTCTGCCAGTACGTGGGAGAATAGAGTAGTAGAAGGAGAAAGTAGAATAAGAGACTCTGAACGAGTCTTGTCTGTCACGTCTGATCATGGCTAAACCTATTCTACTTGCTGCAAAAGATCACGCAAACTCGACGAACTTCCAAATTCATTTTTCTCAAATGCAAGGTGTCAAACGAAAAAATGTTATTCCCCGTTTTCGACTTGTTTTCTTCATGTAAAATCGTCACTGCTTGTATCACGATTTCTGAAGCACTCTGTAAGCGAGCGTTCCGTCGAATTTCCCTTCAACTTCGTTCTCGTTAGAGCCTGTTAGGGGAGCACTCGCGCTAATTTCGTCGCCTATTTCCCCGAGACACAGAGTGGTCGGAAGTTGGAATAATTCGGGGACAATCTCGAAGCGCGATCTTCCCGGTTGCAGCATCCATACGTACGCAGGCTTCGGTTTCGGTCTACACGGGGCGTTTTCGTTCCCTCGTTTCGCTTTAGCTCCTTTGACGAGATATAATCAAACACGCGATTAGACTGGCTGCCGTACGAGAACCTTCTCTCCCTTATCCTCCTATTGCTGTTGCCACCGTGTACGTATACATGTCAGCTGTAGGTACGTGTCTGTGGACGTGCACGCGTGTAGGTGTCTTCGGAACACGCCACAGAGAGCCGCGAGTTTCCGCTACTTGCTGCGATCTGATAACGGATACACACGAGAATGCTGGGCATGCACTAATTCACGTGTCATTGCTGAGTCGAGCAGACGTGTTCCACTTATTAGAACGTCGGCTATCTTCCACCAGCTAGCCTCCAGCGAACACGCGTAACGCCTTTCCAAAGTATTTGTACTACTCGATAAGGTACACGGCGGATACACATGATGCCTAGCTCGGCTCGTAGATAACAACTGCGTTTGGAATCTTATCCAATCCGGCGCATGTTTGATTAAGAATTAAGAATTACGGAAAGTGCGGCTGTTCGAAGGTGCCCTTCGCGCAAAAATGTTTAAGGATATCAACTAATTTGTTACGTGTAGTTTTTATAATTAATGGAGAGTGATATATATGCCGGCTGGTTTAAAAATTGAATAAGGACCACATTTAATTGGAAGCTGCTTCAAACATTGTACAGGCACGTGCTCCTTGAAGGTTCCAGATATTCTTTCTAAATTCATCGCACTCAACTTCCAGACTCGCGTTTCTAAACCTATCATAAGTGGAGTTTAAAAGTACGCTCGTTCAATTCATCGCACGTGCCAGTCTTCCAGTTAAAATTATCATCCTTATCGCTACGACGACCTCCATTATGTTAACCCTCGGAATCAATAAATTATATCCCTTCTGCAATATACAATTTTCCTTGAAAAATCTCTTTCACCAACCTCAAGATTCTTTTTATTATCACACTTCGAGAAACGATAGAACATAAGAACTTTTGTTATTGATTAAAGATGTTTTGAAACGTAATGGTTATCCTGTCTCGCTTACATCCAAGATTATTAAGGAACGTGTGTTTGAGATCTACCACCCTTGGTATGTTGAAAAACAAAAAGAAAAAAGATTTATATATAAGACATATAAGAATATCACAGGCATGGAATCAACGTGTGTTCTAAAGTTTTCAAGAGTTTAAAATAATTTTGTCACATGGCAAGTATGTTTTTGGTTTTTTGCTTAAAATTTTCGGTTTTGTGTACGGAATACAACAAAAATTTTATATTAATTCAATAATTTTTACAGACGCAACTATATAAAAATTTTTCTTGAAAATGTTCTAAATTTTTTACCGAAACGTTGAAAATTTTGTGGTAATTTGCAAAATTGCTTAAGTAGTAGCATCAGATCGAACCAGTGCGCTGAAATCATTATTATTCGTTATTAACAAATTGTCGATCGAGATCAAGAAAACAACACAAGAACGCATAAAATGAATTTCGTTCCGATTCATTTTTCTGCTGATCAACGCTAAAGATAATACTGTTGAAGTTCGACTATCGATCGCAGAATTTTTGGTTCGTTTCGGGGACGTTCCGTCGCGAGTATCGTCGTTTTAATTAACAGAATGCATTCACGGTTGAACTGCAAAGCTTTGCGCGTTACCCGATGTTCGAATCCTTGAGATGCTACCCGCGCCGAGCAGATTGAACGCGGCCGCTTGCTATCTGACGCGATGAAACTAATGCGCAGCTTGATACCGAAACTGCAGCAGTCGTATCCGCCGGATCTTCGATGCTCCGCGCTCGTGATAATCAGTAATATATGCGAGCGAGCGATTCTGATACGCCCGGATGGATACTGGATGGTGTATCTGTCGCTCGAGCGATTTCGTGCGTGCATATGCTAGACGAAGAAACCACGCGTCGCTGAACTCTCGCTTCCAATTGTTAATATGCTCGCCATACAACGTTAAACTCGATGCTTCCTCCTCTATAATCGATCCGGGAAACTTGCTGCAGTGAATTTTATATTCAGATCCACGTAATTCATGGTCAGAAGTGACAACTAAAATGTTCAACGTCATTGTAAATAAAGGTTAATAAAATACAAGCAACGAGAACTTTATAATTGATTCAATAATACTAATGAATTATACAGTTACAAACACCGTCAACCTCCAACCTCCAAAATAGCCACTATAATCATAACTGCACATGTATCAACGGCAACCAAGCGACAACGATAACAGCTCCGCCCCTTTTCCCCCTTTAGCCTCAAGCTCTATCTCAAACGTCTCTACCGAGCGCTGCTCGGGAGCCTCAGGGTTTGCCCTCAGGGGCCCAGTGGGCGTGGCTTACTCACTCCAGCCCCTACCACAGGTAGGACAATGCTCGGAAGAGGGCTTTGCACCCATACTCATTACCCTCGCTTATCTGAGTCTAGCCAAAGAATCCGTCGCTGAAAGCAATCTCAATAATCACCGCGAACAATCCAGGATCCCCGTTCGCAGCAGGATTGCGTCCTGCATCGCAGGATCAGAGAATGCCAGCATTCGTCGATGTATCGGCGCGTGATGGATGTTTGTTGCCAGCCCCGGCATTCACTAGGAAATTTCTCGGTCCGGCTGGACGTCTCCTAATCCCGTGATGATTTAGCGCGACGCCAGTTCGCGCCGCTTTGACTCATCCGCTGGCTAATTCATCAAAGTCCTCGCCGCCGGCGAAAGCGTTATCCGGCCCGGATACAAGACGGTTGGCGGTTTTGCTGTTTGAGATGCGCCACGCGACCAGCTTTTCAATGGAGAGGTTTCAGCCGATAGCTGAAACCGGGCCGGGCTACCAGCTACGGGTCGCGATACAAGCCGTGGTTAATTCCTCGGACTTTGTTCGAATCATCGTGATTGCTCCGTTCCAGATCTCGTGGCACCGGCATACTGCGATCCGCACCGAAAACCGGAGATTAGACGACCACCAAGCGGACTCGCCGTCCACGAGATAATCTAGAACGATCTCTGGCGCCAACTGGATTCGCGAGAGTTGAGAACGGACCGCTGATCAATCCAGTTTTTACTGTTCTGAGATATGGACATCTAGATCTAGACAGATCTTGCCATGAAGAGATCTACACATTTGATATTTCCATAGCTAACTTCATGCTCTAGAAAGCAAGATAACAATGCTTGAGACTGCATCACCCAATAATCTGATCTCATATGACTAATTGTTGAAATGCTCTTCAGGGTCAGTACGATACAAAGACATTTAATCCTGAAGACTTAAGAGAACGAGTCTCCCCAATCAGTTAGCCAGCGTCCAAGGCACTCTCGCTGCGGCAATCCGGCTTTGATAATCCCTGGCTCGGATTCCAGCCGGTTTCTCCATTAAATAACGACGCACACCGGTCACGTAACCATAACAGTTGCGGCGCGAGTCGAGTCCAGTCGATCCCGACGTGTCCTGCTTCTACACCGTGCGTCGGTTGAAACAATGTGGCATGCGCATCGGGGCCATTAACATTGTCCTGTTGCTCGCGGGGGGACGAGAGGGTTCGAGTGCGTGAGAAGCGACCCTAATTCTGTCAATCCTGAGGGCGTCCTCCTCCACGGGGCAGCACGGGGGACGATGTTAACTCGTAACTCTCATCGATTCCGGTGTAAATATACCCGGGGCATGTATACGACCGTGCAGGATTTCCGTTACGCTAGATATACCGCGCGTAACACGAATCGCCGAGAAACGGCCATACAAAGGGTTGCAACCCCGTTTGGTGGTGGCCGTTGCCCGTTGGTTTGCCGTTGGTCTGCCGTTGGCCGTTGGTTTGGCCACGTATAGGCCTCTGACCGGCCCTCGAAACACGAAATGCAGTTTCACGGGAAGCAGATAACCCTCTCGAAGAATTAATAGCCGCGCCGTTATGAAAGCGGTCCCGGCGCCGATACAAACGTCCGGGGGACGTTAATGCACACCTCTATCCAGGACTACCTACTCGAACTGCCATCCCACCCCCTAGCCTGCCATACCCGGGAATAAAAATATTACTTACGCGATATTAAGTCTCTGCACATGTGCACAGTCCCTGCACGCATGCCAGCTTTATCGCAATGACGACGACCAACCCCCTGGGGGGTGACTCTCTATACCACGACTCTTTCGTTTGGACGACGACTGTAAATAAAATTGCCGCAGAAAAGGGGATGAATGGCCGGAACTACCAGCAGCAAACACCACTATTGGGAACTATTCGTTCTGCATGTATCTACGACGCCGCGTTCGAGAGCTAGCGGCGCGGTGATTTAGGGGTGCTAAGTGCTTTCTGCCGTATGGACTGCTCTCTGACTTGGCAGAGGCGGCGGAGGTATTAATTATTATCGGTTTTTATCGGCAGTGTGTGCCGCTTGGGGATTCTTCAGCGTGCACTAGGGTGGATCTTATTTTTCAACTATGACATTTTGAGCACGCCACCCCCTAACATTGTTCCATTTCACGAAAAACGATACACCCGAAATTTTTGATCAATTGGACGTCGGAAAGACGTGGCACATCGAATGCGAAGTTTTGAAAATGTGAAGAATACAATGAAAATTCAAATGAAATATTTTATACCTCCAAAACACTGCACCTACCACGGCCAAACGACCAGCTTTATATCGCACAATTATCAGAGAAGAATCAAGCTTTAATTACGCTCATGCAGAGGTGGGCATATTATTTGGCGAAAAAAATATTTAAAATACTATTTAATATTTTAGATTTTATATTGCTTAAAGGAAATAGTATTTTATTTGAACAATCTGAACCTCGAAATATATATATAAAATTTGTCTATTTGAACCGAACCTCGAAATAAAATACTTCTATTTATTTGAACAATCTGAATCTCAAAATAAAATATTTCTATTTTAATAATTCCATCCATAAAATACAATATTTCTATTTTAATAATTCCATCCATAAAATAAAATATTTCTATTTTAATAATCTGAAACACAAAGTAAAATATTTCTATTTTAATAATCTGAAACACAAAATATAATATTTTATTTTTTGCGTTGTTATACCTAATACTTGCAGAAATCGCATTACTTATTTAACATTTCTTATTTTAGCTGCTATTACTGCGTATATCCACTTCAGTTCACAGCACGTGCCTACTGTGGTTTGTTCGTGTATGAAATAAATCCCTAATACTTTCATATAATCAGAGAATAATCCAACATTGAATGCAATCATGTATGAAATAAACCCCTAACACTTCCACCTCATCAAAGAGCAATCAAACATTAAATGCATTCATGAACTAAATAAAGCTTCCACATAATCGTTGAGAAATGAAATATGCTACAGCACCTAGTTGGACGATGTCCCATGAAAGGAGCGCGGGAGCGTCCGAAGAATTCGCTGTTGCGAATTTTTCGAATCAATTTCGCGGATCCCGGTCGTTCAACGAATTCCAGCGTGCGCACGGCGAGCGTAATCGGCGCGTATAATTACGGCGCAGTATAAAAACGCGTCTGGGTAGCTCTGCGTTGGAATCGGTGGACGTCGCGCCCGTTTTCCCTGGTTTTTTGCCAGTGTTCCATGCGGTTTGCGCGGCGACGGTGATCGTGTGTGCACGCGCAAAGGAAAACCGTGGAAGAGGCCGGGGCGGTTGCGGTCTCATTAACGATCGCTATAGCCGTGCAAAAAACCGAGGTCGTTCCGGACGACGAAATGGCTTCGTTTCGACGGATTTAATCGACGGGCAAATCGAGTCGATGCGTCGCCGTAACAAGGACCTGTTCAGGAATAAAAGGATCGGGATCAATAATCCAGAATGGATTACACAGAACGATTTTTGGCGGCGATGGATGTTGCGTGAGATGATGCAGTCTTTCTGCTATTTTTAAATTGCAGTTACTCAGTTTTGTCACTGCATAAAATCCGGAGTCTAGTCATTATGCACGAAGCGTTCTAATTCTACTTTGTTTTTCGCTCCGCGGGTAATTTGTCTAATTATCTGGAGAGCGGGCGGTGCTACTGTGAGGTATAAATTATCTGCTGGGTGTTATCTATGTTAAGTAGAAATTATCTAGTTTATAGGCGTTGCCTATACTTTACGCGGCGGAACTTTGGTCGAACCAGTTAAATCGCATTTCTCGTAATGTCGGTTCCCAGCTCGAGTCCCCTCGGGACGGCCTCAAACACATTCAGCATCAAATAACACGTTGTTACGGACTGGCATCTTGCAGCGCACAGGAGAACCCGAAAATACACGGTCGGGATCCCGAAATATTTAGTTGCCGAATTGTATTTGCAGCTTCTTACAAACGCGGTGCATAATCTTGAAATTGTGAAGGTGATTTTTTGTCCCAAAATACTTCATTTCAATGCTGTTCGTGATCTCGAAATTGTACAGACGATTTCGTTCAAAATTATTTGGCAAACTCAGTTGCAGAGGTGAAAGTTGCGCAGCAAATCGAGAAACAGTGAAAGCCTTTAGACCTTACTGTTGTTCTGTTTTTTACGTCGCTGCCTGTAAAGGTGAAAAGAACAAGTTTATATTTAAGAAAATGGCGAGAGGATGAGGGTTGAAAGTCTCAGGGACGCAATCCTTCGATTCGACTCCAGCCCTGCCGCCAACTTCTTATGGTCCCTCAGCTGCGCTAGCAATTGCAAGCCGCTAGTTGATCGAGTCCGTTACAACTCGCAGCGGGATAGAGCAACATCTTATTAAGTCCCTTGGCTGGCTAGCTCCGGAGATGCGCCAGCAGATGGATAGACGCTCGGAGGCATCGTTCGTAATATTTGGACGGATGCTGCGACCGGCTCGGTCCAATTCCAATCTTCCTGGATCTTCGCCGTTGCTGTTGGTATCGCTGCGGCCCGGCCAGGTCCGCAGTTAATTAGAGAAGACGAATAACCCCACGGGCCGAACGGAGGCGTTCGTTTCGGCTCGATATGGACCCAATCTCGCTCTCGGCTCGGATAACCAGAGGAGCTGGCGAACTCCATGGTTTCCACCCTCGTCGCCGATTCCGAACGCTCAGAAACTCGAGAAGCATCAAGGAGGGAGGGTTTATGTGTGTGTGCGTGTGTGTGAGAGAGAGAGCGAAGGAAAATGTATACGCGAGTCTGTACAGCCGGCTGGAAATCCGGCATTATTTCGTGGCCGGAGTAATTACATTGCGCCAAATTGTTGCTGGCAGTTGTTTGACTGCGCGGTTTCCTCGGGGACCTATATCTTAATTGCGCGATAATATAGCGAGAGCGGCGTGCACGGACGCCCCGGAGCTGCTTCTACTCGCCACGATTTGAAGTTAATTACGCGGCTGGACGTGTTTGCTAATGATCGTGACACGCGCGGCCCTTAGCCGCAGTCAGCAATCGAGGACTCTTCCTTCGTAATGACGTGCCGCGAATTCCCTGTACAATGCTCCGTGAAACTTGCCAAACGTGGGTATCTCGGTGCGCGTGCGACGAGCATCGCGAACATGCGGAATTCTGATTCGATGCTCGGTGATCTTGATGAGCGCGTTCGTTAGCCCTTCTGATGATCAATGCTTTAGATTTGGTAGGCAATGTGTTCATTGTATTACGCTGAATGCTTTTATATGTATAAGAGAGAGCATGTTGCAAAGGCAATTTCCAAAGGATTAAACCCGAAAAACTTAAATGGTGCTACCAGCCAAAGAAGATCAGCAAAGCGAGTATTTACTTAGACCTCTGATTCAGTTCCTACGAACAGCCAGCAAAGTAACGCAATTAAGAGTCTGCCGTGTCTCGACGATACTTTCTTGTAATCAAATCGTCTAAAGTCCGACATATTTCTATAAAATCGTCTGGCTCAACGCATCTAAAATTGAATCCTGATCTAATTTCTTCAGAATCGAAGTCGGCTTTGAACACCAATCTAATTTCCTCGAAACTGAAAATCCGCAAATGGCATACTGTTCCTTGAGACTGTGCTCTGTTACGCTAGAATCCACCTAAAAATTCCATAAAAATTCTAAATCAGTTCGAAACTTCTAAATCATTACCAATGTTCAGTCTTCCACATCCCAGTTTCCTCTCGAGACCGTTCGTCTACCGGAAGTCTATCTTCGAGGTCCGTAATCGATCACCTCGGCCAGCTGATCGGGAACGGTAGGTGCAACGACCATCTTTCTGTTAATTGATACAGCGCTTCGTCCCGACATGGATCAATCTTAATAGATAACCTATGACCGTTCTGCGAGCAATTGTAGGCTCGGAGTAAACCGTCGTCAATCACGAAACCTAATACTCTCGCGCGGACATTGACATGTAATTTCACATCGACGTGGCCACCGGTCCTGCTATGGGCACCCTCTATTGCCTTCGAGGCTCGCCAGTGAGCCCCGTGGCCACACCGATACTCTGAATCACACGCCGTGTGTCACCTACGAAATGGAGCCGGCCATCTAGACCCCGGTGACTCAGGCCTTCTTAATTGTCTCGCACGATGCCACGTCGTATTTATTAGCCGGGATCGATAACAGATACTGATTGCCCCCCGACCGAGTTACGACCTACCTCCGGCTGCGATAATTTATGGCTCTTTATCGCGTAACGAGCACCTTCCACACGTCCTCTCCGAATCTTTTTCTGGGAGTCACTGCGTAGAGGACATATGAGGATCGACTCGAAGTAACATATTTTCCATCGCAGTTGACCTTCCACTGCGTGTACGTATCTTAAAATGCCCACTCTATGTATCTTAAAATGCCCTATTAGCACAGCTGGGGAAAATAGTATTTGAAATAGAAAATAATCCCATTTATTTTACAGTGTCTACACACAAGTTTAAAAATAAAATATTTTATTTGATGCAGTAATTTTTGAAAATAATATTTGAAAATAGTATTTTATTTTAAGAATATTGAAAATATTTGGAGTTTGTCTTTATTTTCAATTTCAATTTTAAATATTATTGTGTGCTCAAAATAATGGTTCGCATTCAATAGATTTCTGAGTATAAATAGTTTCCTGGTGGTAAGATACACTGTATGTTTATCAACAAACCTCAGTAGGCAGATGCGGTGAACTGAAGTGGATATACCCAGTAATAGCAGCAATCAAACAAAAAAGTAAAACGAAAATGCGGCAAATGATATAGTTTCTTATAGTAAGTACCATTTCTTCTTTACATTATTGCTAAAATAAGAAATATTAAATAAGTAATGCGATTTCTGAAAGTAATAGGTATGACGACGCGCGCGCAAAAAAAAAATAAAATATTATATTTCGTGTGTTTCAGATTATATTAAAATAGAAATATTTTACTTTGTGTTTCAGATTATTAAAATAGAAATATTTTATTTCGAGGTTCAGATTATTCAAATAAATAGAAGTACGTATTTTATTTCGAGGTTCAGTTGTTAAAATAGAAATATTTTGTATATATTTCGAGGTTCACATTGTTCAAATAAAATACTATTTCCTTTAAGCAGAGTAAAATCTAAACTATTAAATAGTATTTCAAATATTATTTTCGCCAAATAATGCCCACCTCTGCCTATTAGATACTACATAGAAAAATACGGAGTTGATCTTCACATGTCCTCTAACATGAGATTAGGCCACCCTCGAAACCAAGCAAGTCTCATGCGACACATTTATGTCTATCACCAATAGCAATCGAGTTATTCAGGCGGCCTGTTTTAAATGCCTCACCCTGTGTAGTGGCAGGCGCGAACTTCATTATCAAGTAATTAATAACAATAATTAATAACTCCAAATAAGACTTGCGCGAAACACTCGAAATTCACGCGGCAGTCAACGCGTTGGTAACACATTTGAACTACGAAGCTAGGCAGCGAATCAAACGGTGGTAGCGAACAGTGTTAAAGAGACCATGAAGAGGATCGTAAAATCTCGCATAAAATAATCCTGAAAAGACTACACCATGAAGCTCATCTTGATCTGAAGAGCAGCGACACTCTCCCGCAGTAATTCACCAAGCGGTCTTTTCAAAAAATAAAAATAAAAACCAGGATATAAGGTATCCGGCGGCTAGCGAGAGTCGCTAATCCGAGGGGATTGTGTTTTCATCGCAGTTAATCGCCTAACTTGACACGCGTTTGGCCAAGAAAGGGGATAATCTGACAAGAAGGATAATCTCTAACTCGTTAGCCGGCACATGCTCCGTCCACGGTGCCACGATCTGGGTTCTTTGCCTGGGCGGGAAGGTGTCAGCGCCGCGAAAGTGGGATTTCAGCTCTCTCTCTCCCCCCCCCCCCTCTCTCTCTCTCTCTTACACATACACACACACAACTCTCCGAAACTATTCGCCGATTCGACCGAGGAGGAAGAGAGACAATCAAAGGAGAGAAGGTGAGAAAGTCGGTGGCACACACAGGGTTCCTCTCGGTTTTCTTCGCGCGGCGGGACGAACGAGAAGCTTGTGAATTGGCGCTGATTGGGTATACGACTAACATCCGGCCGCATTTCGCGTCCCACGATCGAGAATAAGCTCCTCTCTCGACAACGGGAGGCACATGTTCACGCCGCGGACACCGTGCCCGACAGGAGACCTCTAAGACCATTCTCATCTTTGCTACCCTAAGCATAGACCTGTACGGGGTCCTTACACCCACACCAGCGACGCCCAGACGTTTGCATTCCGACGCGGACACGCCTCGGACTGTAATTGGCTGAATTTATTCGACTCCGGTCACGAACACCGTGTCCCTTTATTATCGGCCAATCATAAATCGGCATCACTATATCTTGCGTGCGACTCGCGATCTTGACATTCGCAGCGGCGCCGAAGAGAGAATTTCTTCTTCTCTTGGCAAATGATTGTTATATATTTTTTCAGAAGAAAGGGAGGCAAAGGCTGATTCAGAATTATGGATTTTATCATAGTTTTGTTAAGTTGTATGAATTTTATCAGTTCGTTTGGCTCGTACATGTTCAAGCAGTGGATAGAATTGCAAATGTTTATGAACGAACCATGTATTTACAAAACATTTTACGCGTAACACAAACGATGTTCAATCAACAATTGTCCGAACAAAACGCACACTCGTTTCTTTCTCATTCTCACCACGCATATCCACAGTGTATCCACACAGTATATACATTTTCTAAAGATAATCTTTTATAAAATTAAACAGGATTTTCCATATATGAAGAAAAATATCTCGAGACGTTCCCGAGCCACGGCAGCAACAAGAACTTATAATGATCCGCGCTATCAATTTTTCGCGAAGAAATGATTAGAAAAAGTTGCCGGCAGTATAAAAGTTCCTTCGAGTATCCGCGCGTTCGAGTTTTCCTGCCGCGCAGAAAAATGTAACGAACTTACCAGCAATATCATTTCTGCATTTTATGAAACCCCCTGTATTTCGCCTGGGCACGAAGTTGAACGAGATTCGGTATTGCAAATAGTTCCCGGACAGGCGCGGAAAGTTCAGTTCTCGAAAGTCCGTGTTCGAACGGTGGAAGCTAACGCGGTGAACTTTCCGAGGCGAAGTCGAATATCGTTCGAGTTAACGAAATTATTGGAGCTGATATTTTGTAGGATCGCTAATTTCCTGCGAGACGATGCCACTTAAGCGCTCGGAGGTCTCGATTTCGGCTATCGAATGTACTTAACCCGCCTTTCAACCGTTGTCTGCGCCCGTCCCCGCTTCTAGCAAACAGAAAACTTTTAAAAACCCGAGGTATTACTGTCGGGAAAACTTGAGCAATTCGGCTGATACTAACAAATTTTAAAAGTCCCATAAAAAAATAATGAAAAACGATTACACGGCATGTAGCGCAGGGAATATTCGTGTTTCTTAGATCAAGACTTTACTTTTATAAGACACAAGCATATTCAAAATACAAAACAGCGAAAACGTTAGGAAACTTTAAGTATATTCATACATCGCTTACTACTAAATTAATTTTTATTCTCTCATTCGCTGTTCCATTTAGGGAGTTTTTGTTTGAAAGATCGCAGTCTAATTGCCGCATTAGCAACGTGGCCGGGTTGTTTGCCGAATCCGGCTCTCCCGACCTGGAAATTAATCCTGTCGGTAGTAACCGGTATATAAATATCCCGACTGTTTGCCCGGAACGATATCGAAGACGTATTAGAAATATCGCGCGGCCGCGTGCGCCGCGCGCGATACATTATTCATCGTGCTTGTTCGCCGGCAGAAGTTTGATTATTCCGAACATCCGTCTTGTCTAGGTAATATCGAGTTGTGTAAACTTGGGGCATAAATGTCTGCGGCGAGGACCGAGTCATCCGAAAATTTTCAACTTTTCGAAGTTTCACGCGCCGTGCCGACCGAAGCGCGATGCGACGCGCGAGCGCCCTCCACCGTGTGTATTCGCACACACGTAGTCGCAATATAAAGCGACACGCGAACCCAAGCACGGCTGTTGCGGCCACGTCGTGTGAAATTAAACCTCCGTTTCCGGTCCACGGTTTCGCCAATGAAATCCGTGCCTGAAGTTTATTACAAAACTCCGATTACTGCCAACCCCCTTCACTTAACGCCAGGAACGTCCAACATCTAGTACAATTTATGTCTATTGCCTTACGATCATGTCGACATTTAATTTAATCAGATCGCGTACCATTTTAATCTCAACATGATTGAATAAGCAATTATTTTTATTGGACAGCGGATTTTATGCATTTATAACAAAAATGAGAAGGTGTAGTTTAGAATTGCAATCAAATTAGAAGAATTTAAATATACTGTTATATTATTTTCAACCTAGTAAACACATTAAGAGAATAAATAAATTTCTATTGCACTCCAGGTTGTTGCAATTCGGGCAGAAAATATCTATTTTGCATAAAGATCCGCTGTCTATTTATTATAAATAGAATTGAGGAAGAGACTGAAGCTTCCACGGTTACAACCTACCTTCTTCTCTAATGTGAAGATTGAATTTATTCAGAGCTCGTACAATTTTTATTTCAACACGACTGAGTAAGCAATTATTTATTATAAATAAAATTGACAAAGAGACAGAAGCTTCCGCGTGCACCTAACATATTCGCGTTTATCAGTTTCGCGATCTATCTCGATTACCGATTGCTACATTGCACCGATGAAAAAGGTGGCGGGGTTGAATAACATCGATAAAAGTTGTAACAAAATTACCTATTTCCCGGGGAAGAATCGGTGCACGCGATGAATCGGGGAGAGATCATAGGGCGGAGGGGGGTTAAAAGGGCTGGGAATTTCGAGCAAGAGCGGGGTTACAGCCGAGACCAATTTAATTACAGGCATTTCGCTGGAATCATTTGCGAGCGATCGCGGCGCGAGGTCAAACGGCCGAATCTATAAACGCGGGGGAGCCACGGGCTTTCACTTATTTGCGAGCTGATTGCCTGTTTGCAGATCCGATGCGTGATTTCGCCGGGCCCGTGAACGCTTGTCCTTTCAAAGCGAGCAGGAGGAATCAATTGGGAGAGATTCGCGGCTCGATGATTCCGATGAAAAATTCCTCGAATTACCCTTGCCGCCGCTTTAGAATTAACAATGTTCCACAATTTGTGCGTGGGAACCGGGACACCGAACCTCGCGCTGGGAAATTATATCAAAGAAAGTTTCGCGGGGAGAAGAAAGAGGGGACTCCAAAGCGATAGATTTATAAAATTTACAGACATTGAATTATAGAATAAAGAGGTGGATTAGTAATTACGTAGATACTTATTATACTTAGATAGTGGGAAGAGGAAACAAAGAATGGGAAGAAGAATGACGAGTGAGCGAATGGAAGAACTTCTTAGCCGTGAGGCTGGAATCAGGTAAATATAATATTTAACAAACAATTCTGTGGGTTTGTTCGACTGAGTTGATTGAATAATTTTCTGTTTCGTGGGAAGAATGCACAAAGGATTGGTGTATCGATGAAAATCGAGAATCGAGACAGCAGCGGCACGCGGCGGTCTCTGTCATCGAATTTTTCAGCATTCGAGAGCGATGGGGGTAAAATATGCGGGGTGGGACGGCCAATGGAGCAGTTTCAGGTAAAAAATGTCACGGATATCGGGGCTCGTTAATCTGACCACGGAATTCCATGCCCGCCGGTAATAAAATTACCTCTGCCACGCACGGAACGGTCTGTTACGCGTAATCGATGGGGTACACGTACGGAACAAAGACTTTTGTTAATTGCGCCGGGGGAGGAGGGAGGTAGAATTTATTAGCGTGATACGCGATCGAACATCTCGGGCACAGGCTGGCGATAAGAAAATACACCTCCGTGAAACCCTCGTATTAATGGAATTCAAACGGGATATCGCGATTCGCATAAATCACATCGATTTAATGTGTGAATTAATTACTGGATATCTTAATTCAGAGTTATTAAAAGTCCGTCAAGCGTAATCGTAATTGGACTGAGGATGTTTATGCGAACATAACGTTTACGCTGTAATTGGGGAAACGGTGCAATTATACGGCAATTGTTGTGATTTATCGGATTTGATAGACTAATGAGTTCGTCGGGATTGATCTTGCTTTGAAATGCGTGGTCGTGGCTACACTTTGAGTAACAACCTAGCATCCTCAGAAATACTACAAAATCATTAGTGTACAATCGGTACTTTGGGATTATCCCGACGACCATTTTCGCCAAACACGAAATTATCGCCAAAAGGTAGTATACAGGGTAAGGCGCTACAAACAGGCCACCTGAATAACTCGGCTGCTATTGGTGTTAGGAAGAAATGCATCAGATGGAACTTGCATGGTTTCGAGGAGGCATTAATCTGATGTTAGTAGCTTTTTTGTAGATGGAATGAGGTATTTTTTAATACATCAATCGATGCAGCTGGACATTCGTTATAAAAAAAGTACTGATGTATTAAAAAATACCTCATTCCATTTTAAAAAATGAAGTTGACCTTCATATGTCCTTTACGCGTCCACTTACAAAGAAGCTACTAACATCAGATTAATGCCTCCTCAAAACCATGCAAGTTCCATCTGATGCATTTCTTCGTAACACCAATAGCAGCCGAGTTATTCACGCCTATTTGTAGCGCCTCACCCTGTATATTAATATATAATATATATGTATAAAATATATATTGTAATAATATATACATTTATTTAACATTATATATATTATATTTGGCGAAAATGGTCGACGGGATAATCCCAAGGTACCGTATGTACAATCATTTACTGTTTTTAAGGAAATCAAGGTGATAGATAATAGCAAGACTCACCTGGCCAATGGACTGCTGATGATGTAGTGCGTGTAGTAGAATATACTGGCGACGGAGACGAGAAGCAGCGCCGCGACGCATCGCTTGACCGTGGCCTGCTTAACGACGCAGCGGGGACCGACGGCGCTTAACAAGGGAACGCCAGCCTCGACCGCGGAAATCTTCATCACCATCGTCTCATCCGATGGCGACCGATGCCTCTCAGATTAGCCCTCGATCTTTCTCTCAGCCGCGCGGCGAATCGGATCGCAGCTGCGCCGGGAACCCTCCTTGACACCTGGAGGCAACTCCGCGGGCATTGCCCATCCTCGAGAACCACTACCCAAAAAAGGATTCACGAAAGATCTGTCCTCTCTCTGGAATCAACAGTGCACCATCCTTCACCCTGGGGACCAAGCAATCTCCCAAATGATCGTTCAATTTTCTTCACAATTTTTAATTTTCTCTTCTCTTCACAATTCCCAGTTCTTTCGATACTCTTCACAATTATCAGCACAACTCTTGCTTCGGTTCACAATTCTCAGTTCTCTCGGCTCACTTCACAATTCTCAGTTCTCGTGATACTCTTCAAATTCTCTAAATACTCTTCTTCACTGTCAATGTGAAATCGACACTGTACCATTCGTTTATTCCTAAAGGGAACCATGCAATCTCCAAAAATGATTGGCCAGTTCTCCCTCGTTCAGGGTTAATATGTACAAGCTATCTTCTTCTCAGAACCGACGAGCTCCACCGGCCAAGAATGATTACAAGGTCCTCGGATCGATGGATGACGGGGGGCCCAGGATCGAATCCTCTGTCCTGTCTCTCCGCTAACATCGATGTCTCAGTAATAAGGAGCGGTTCGCCACTTGTTGCGTTTCCAGGATGGCAGCACGATCACCATTTCGCGAGCAGCACGGGGTCGCGCCGTCCATCGCGATCGTCTTTAACCCATTTGGGCGACTTGTGATCGTAGGGTCCCAGCGCGTTGGTCTCTCAATACCTGGTCGCTGTTATCATCGGCATTCTCGGACACGAGTCTCACAGCAAGGCCGTCGACAGGCGCTGCGTGCCCGAGATCATTTCGCGATCCCGCGAGAGGGATCCTGGATCGAGAATGTAGAGTGGTCGCCTATCTCCGAAGGATCTGATTCTCTTCCAGAGAAACGTCGGTGTACCTGAATCTTCCGTTCGGCTGAAACGTCTGCGGAGGTCGCGCCACCCGGAAATCCGGCGTCTACTTCCGGTGTCGTTCTACGGTAAGCTGGCTTTACGGTTGGACCATTTGTTATGGTGCTAGACTGGCCCCAGAAGCTCGGCTCCTAGACGAGCAAGCAAACCTGCTCACTCGTAAATTTCGAGCCGTATACCTTGCTTCTATCTCTCTCTCTCTCTCTCTCTCTCTCTCTCTCTCTCTCTCTCTCTCTCTCTCTCTTCCTCTATCTGTGTGTCTTGAATTTTCCTCTTTCTCTTCAGGATTAACGAGTTCGCTTTCTTCCTTCTTCGTTGCACTCGCTTCTTACACGATTTTCCGTCTTCTTCGCACCTGTCGATCCTCGTTCGCGACACACGGTCCCACCCCCGCCCCCTCTCTCCACCTGTCAATTAGGGAGGATGTAAAGCTACGATGGTTCCTGTCTTCCAGGACGATTTTCGAACGGTTATCCCCGTATCGGCTGTATCGATCTCTGGATGTCCCCGCTTCGCGCCGATGGCTGGTTGGTTCACGGGCCTGCAACAGTCAACGGGGAATGCGAATTGAGCGAAGGGTGCGAGGCGAATGCGACAATCGTCGTTTGTGGGTGGAGATTGCTGTGATCGATTGGGCTCCTCGACCGAATTAAACGCGCCCCCTTCTGTGTACCACCCCCAGACCCCTGAACACCATCCCTCACTGTTGTGTCGTGTGTCTCGGGCCTCTTAAGGACTAAGCTCCTGGCACAATATTTGGTTTAATGGCCCCTCCACGGTCGTTTGTCACGGACCTCGCGTGCTATTCGCTGCCATTTTTCCCGCCCGGCCGGCGTCGAATCGGAAAAAATGGCACGAAACGTGTTCGATAACGGCGGCCCTACGAAGTGTTTGAATACTGAATCTGCAATTTTAACTTTTAATACTGAACTGGAATGTGTTAACGTCCTTCAATGTCGTCACACGTCTCTGCTGTTTTAAATTGCACCAACTTATTTTCGTCATAAATGCATACGCAGTCTAGCAATAAATCTAGATTTGTTTCAAAGGTTGGTATTTTAGTTTGCATTCTCCGGTCTTGTTTACGGAGTGATGAAAATAATTTAACAAATATTTCGCTCTGCGGTCTCCAGTCTTATTTGTTTGGGCAATGCTGCAAATAGCAGTTTCGGTTGATTCGGTTAATAAATTCAGTGAAATTCACCTGATTGGGTCTGATTTTCAGTTAAATTACGATTAGAATACAATTAATTCCACATGGTTTACCCACCGTAAATTAATGCAAAACAATATTGTACTAGAATAATTACGACGCAAATATTGCACGATATTTCTCGACAATAAAATGAAGAATGTCTTGTGTAATCCCAGCGTAATTGCAATTTTTGGGCCTCCGCGTCCCTCCAACGATAATGATCGAAATTAAATTTATTACATCGACTCAAAGTATTGACGTTAATTTAAACGGTATTTGGAAGGTCCTCGAAATGAAATATTTCCAGGTCAAATTAATGATCAACGTATACTGTAATTATTCCATTTCCCATTAGGATTGACCTAACATGTTCTTGGAACGACCCCAGGGGGCCACGGCCAGGTAAACACAGTGGTATCAGATTGTTAGGTTCGGCGGCTAAACATCGAACTGAATACTCCATTCGTTTACAATTATCCGATCAGTTTACACCATCAGCGATTCTCTGGCTGGATGTTTGATTTTCCGAGGAAGAATACAGAGAGCTCGAAGCGTCGCTCATCCTTGAAACCTCCGGGGAGAGTTAAGGAGCAAAGCGAGAAATGAGAACTGAGTAAGTAGATGTGTTCCATCGTAATGGGTTTCTCGCGAACGTCAAGTTGAAAATCAAGGAGGAAACGCGCTGAATGGAGAGTCGAGATTCGATGAAAGGAAGAAAAGAGAATCGAGAATATAAATCCGAGTAGCGCCAGGAACAAAACCCGAAGAGCGCCGCATAAAAATAGCCACGGTAAAAATATTCTCGACGTTGAAACAGCTACCTGTTTGCGTCAATATCCCGCTGCCAAATCGTCTCTATAAAGTCTAATAAACCAACGGATAGGAGTGGGGACGCTCAAATCCAGCAGCGATTCGACATAATTGACGAATCGATCCGCGGCCAGAGCAAAGTATCGCGGCGCGGCGCCGTCATCAAAAAACGATTAAACAACGGCTACGACAATCGGCTAATCACCAGGCTCGACAATTCCAATTAATCGATCGCGAGAGAGCGTTGCAATTCCACCGGTCCCGCTCCCTTTAATTTTTCTTTCTCCCCTTTTTTTTACGCAACGTTATACAACGCTCCCAGCAAGAAGTCCATTAATCAACCATCCCCACCACGATACCAATCCTTGCACGCTGCCGACGAGTCCTTGTGAAGCATATCCGCGAAATAAATTCCGATCCAGTTCACGGAAGAACCAAATTTCATTTTCGTTGGGTATCAACCATTTTTTTTACACGGTGTTCGCAACCCTGCCGTTGTAGAAGTGGATTTTTAAAATTTTAAGAGACTCTAACGCGACGGATAGTTCATCAGTTTCAATTCTTTTTGGACGTGTCCCGTGAATTGAAAATTATTCCGAGAGCACAGACGTGGCATATAGGGAAAATCTACGATAAGGTTCTTCTCTGAGAAGAATATCAAGCCCCATTTGATTATTCTCGTCACCCGGGAGCTGACCTAACGCTTCTCCGCGAGCTCATGGCGATACCTTCTCGCGAACCCGGGAAACGGAATGAACGATCGCTGGGAAAGAGTCATTCGCGACTTGGGATCACAAGGAATTTAATTACATCGACGGCGGGGGAGGAGCCTGTCGATGAACCTCGCTGATACCACGCCCGTTCGCCCGCGATCGCGCCGACAAATCTGTTTCAATCTGCTCCCAGCACCCTATTCGCTGAGAAACTGACACGGGAGTCTCAATCAGGCAAATGGAACGGAGAAAAGGTTCTGTTCGGGACTCTGTCTTTTTTATATCGGGAGCCGGCGAAAATATTTGCGGTTTTCAAGTCATGGCTTTTAGGCCATACTCGCGTCTCACGTTCAAACATTATAGAATCTTTAATGTTTATTTTATTATAGAATTTTGGAGACGTCAAATGGTTCTCGAAACGCTTTTTGCTGGATTTGTTCGATTACTCCGTTTATATGATTGTGGCGCAAGCATTGGGACACTATGTATATAAATGAATTAATGAGATTTTTCACGGGTTTACAGTAATCTGATTGCACATATACAGATACGTTTGCGGCAGTAAACGCGTTGAAAAGCTAGCATTCCAACTGAATTCTACGATCTAATTGCGCACACGTCCCCGATGATTGATCATGCGAGATCGGGGTAGATAACGATGACACTTGAATTCCGAGTAGATAGAGACACCAATGCTGACTTCTGTGGCATATAATCAACCGACTGAAACGGGGCATTATGCGAGAGAACGCACCACAACGTCGCGTTGTAGTGCTGCAGTTGCGCAACAAACTTAGAACGTTGGTGTAACGAGTAGGATAATGCTCGCCTGTGTTCGATGGATCTTCTGAAAAACATGTACGAGTTCATAGAGTCGCTGCTTGTCGCCAACTTACTGCTTGTATAGAAACAAACCCACTTTCGAGTGGCGACTCTCAGGGGTTAAACTAGATATTTATTCAAATTATTTTTTACCTTACTAAATTTGTCTATATTTAATAAATTACTAGTCCTTGCAGTACTGCCATACAGAATGGAAACATTCTATCGGAAGAAATGTTTGGTTTACGAGTTGAAATAGTTCTGAGTGCTAAGGGTTAATATTTTGAATAGGTGAAGAACTGTAAATGGGCATAATTGGAAAAGGGTGGTTTGTTTCTGGAGAAATTTCCAGCGACTCTCCCTCTCGAGTCAAGGTCTCATCGGAAATGGCGGCGGCGCCGCGGTACAGCGAGGAATCGAAGCTCGCGATCGGAGGCAAAAATTCCTCGGACAAATATATTTCGTTCTCTGAATAATTCATCGCGTCGGGGGCAATTCCGAATCCCTCGAAATGTACGGGGCGAGGCGGGTGCTTAATTCAAGAGACACGTTTTGGCTCCCCGAGTGGGTCGTTAGTCGGACGCATCACGTGCGCGGATTTAAAGGGCGGAGCCGGCGGCGTAGGTGAGCCACGAACCCGCTTTCCAACGAGCCCGGTTAGAGCAGTATAGTCTCGCCGAGGTTCTCCACTGGATCGCCGCGAAATCATTACAAGAGCCACCCTGAAATAATGTCAATTGTTTATTTTTTCTTAGGTGGAGCCGTAGAGGACACACGATAGTCAACTTAATTTTTCCAAATTGAATCATGTATTTCTTAGGGTCTAATTAAGTGGGACACCCTGTGTATATTTCAGACTAAAACAATTTTACAATGTTCGACCGTGCTTTGCTGTGTTCTGTCGGTTCTGGTTCTGTTCTGTCATGATCGGTCACGTACGAGTTTGAATGGTGGTTTGCGGTGCACTCTGGCTGGTTAGTCTGAAATCGTCTTAACCAAGGGAGCGGGAAGACATTTCGAGCTGATTATTCCTGATTATTCCTGCGAATGGAACCATCTTTCTTCTTCGTTGATCGCGGAATCTTGGGGGAGGAAAAGCGTTTTGTGTCTGGCCACCATAGGAATCGCACGGATCCAATTTCATCCGAGGGATTTCTGCAGCCGTCCATCCCCACCCATGCCCCCTCCTCCTCTAGTGTGTAGACCGTATATACCACCAGCTACCCGGTCCTTCCACGACCATATTTACAGGCAACTCGATGCACTCGAATGGCGTTTTAATCTGGCAAATGCGTTTCGCGCTTGCCCTTTCGCCCGCGAATGCGAAACCTTTTCCCGCCGAGGGCTGATCCATCGTACGCCCCCCGGAGAATGTGCGATTTTTTTTCGGAGAGATGCTGCGGATGTAACGCCAGCGCCAGCCGTGAATTTTTTTAAGCTTGAAAAGATTTTAGAGGAAATGGAGGCTGCTCATTTCTGCCCGCCGAAGGCATCCCCGTCTTATTCGATCTTTTTCAACTCGTCTAACGATTATTATCGTTAGGTGGGTTTTAGCGAAATTAGTTGCGCTTTATTGAATCACTACTATTATTTCTTGAGATACAGTAGCCAACGATCCTGCTCGACTGGTATAACTTTAGAAACATTTATCAAAGAATAGCAAGAAAATATTTCCTAATATTTTACAAGCGCAGAGCTAGCACGAACGCATAAAGTTGCGTTACGTATTCATTATTCACAGCCCCGTTGTAGAACTCCCCGGCACGGACGGCAGGATCTCCATCCCCGATCAGTAGACAATAAAATCAACAGGGTTTTTTCCCTTTGTAATAGTCAGCCGGAGTATTTTTTATCGATTGACGGGGCTCGGAGCCGTGCCGGGGGAACATTTTCAACGGCCGCGATAAATCTTTGTTTCGGCCGAAGCCCGTGACAACTTTTTCCCATCCGATCCCAAAGATACTGGGGGGTCCCGTGGAAAGAGTATTTCCGAACGATTTCCCGCTGTCACCGCTATTTCTCACCGTGTGATCGGGGTTTTCCGGTTGTTTCGCTGCGAGACAAAGATCCCGGGATCGGTTTATCGCGTTCGAAACCTAGCAGGCCGAAAAATATTTTTATTCGACAAGCAGCGACAATAAATATAATAACGGCGGAGCGTTCCGACGATCGGCCATCGTTTCAATAATTCAGCGAACCTCATCCCCATCGCACGGGAATCGTGCAGAAGAGAGATAGAGGTAGGAGTGATAGCCGGAAGCCCGTCGCGATAATTGTCAGTTCCGTGCTCGCGACCGGGCAAAGGAAATTTTCATAGTAAAAGCCCGCGTAATTAGTCCGCGCAGGTTGATCGCGAGCAAGTGGGCGAACGAGCGAAAAAAAAATTAATTTGAAATTGGATAACCCGCGCGAGCAGCAGAGCTCGAGCCCGGGAATTTCATGAACGTCACGTCTCGCATGAATTAGAGAAACGTTCGGCTAATGGCGGACGATCGGACCTCGACGACAACGAGCGTTTGCTGCCAAGACTATTTCGCGCTGCGTCAGTGAAGATTATTTCGCTGGTTAGTTTTTCTAGGATAAATTGCTCTGATAAAAGTATTTAAAAATATCTGAGCAACGATTCGTTTACCGGAAGATTCTTTTTGAAGTCACTGTCACGGTTTTCTTGGGAAAAAACAGAATTCTTGCAAAACGGCAGTCGTTTAATGCAAAACTAGAATTTTCATTGAAATTACTCAGACAGTCTTCAAAATTTCGCAAAAATTACTACAAGTAGTACAACATTCAGGGTGTCCCAGCTAACTTGACCACCTCAAATATCTTTGTTGTTTAAAAATAAAAATTTTCAATCTAAAACTGATCGACTTTTGTTAAAAAAAATTTTTGTCAGATTATTACAAGTCATTGAAAAGGCCACCTTCATTTTTAAAAATGGTACTTCAAGCTACATCCGAATAATACTGTTAAGTCCAAAATACCAAGTGCCATTTGAAAACATGAAGGTGACCTTGATATCTCTAAAAAAAAAATCATATAATAACAAAAATTTAGTATAATGTGTGAGCCTCACTGAACCATTCAACTTTGTCCTTCGGACTTTTGACATATCTTTAAAAACGAGAAAGATATTCATGGTGGTCAAGTTAGCTGGGACACCCTGTATATATTTTTTAACAAGTACTCCTTGCAAAAAGAATTCCATTAATTCTTCGAGAAAAGATGTCTGGAGATTGTTATCAGAAGTACCAAAATCGCGAAACCCAAGGAACGTGTAAAAATGCATAATCTGATACAACAATAATTTCCGCAGACCGCGGTGAACCGAAGAATCGAGGAAATTAAAATATTTGTGCCGCGAATGGATATTGCGGATTGTTTCGGCGCGTTCTGTTTTTACGTTAATTATTTCCAATTTTAATAACGCGGCTGACACGTGGATATCAGAGCACGAGCCGGTTTATAACGAACAGCGACAGCGTAGTCGGCAATTAATTTTGCAAAGAGCGATAAAAAATCCGGCTCATCGAACGTCACGGGACGCGCGAAACGCCGATGAAAAATGTTTAGACGCGTCACGCGAGCGAACGAGCGAACGACGTGTTAACGTTTCGGGGCCGAAATTCGGCCGGATGTTTGCTCGAATTCGCAGAGGTGTCGAGAACCACTCGTTGTTTAAAAGCTACGGATGAACCGCGATTTCCGCGCGCATTACCGCGACTTAAAAAGCAATTAACCGGCTGACGAGTCGGCGCCCCAACGAAACAGAGCAGTATTTTTCTCCCCTGGTTAACTATCGGTTTTTGTTGCTCTCTCTCCCTCTCTTACGTTCTCTCTTGTCGCGCGAGAGTATTCAGCGCACTAAAGCCTGGTTTTTGGGCAGAACAAAAAAAAACCAGTTCTTTGTTGATGGCCGCTCATGTGTCGACTATTTCGGGAGACTGTCAGATCGATTTTAAAAAACAAGCGCTCTCTGTTAATCTACAAATTTTGCTAGCATCATTATTGGGATGCACGAGAATCATTGAAAATGGTAAAAGTGTAAGTTTCTCGGTTCACTTGAGTTGGGTAAGATCGTGTTAGGTTGCCTCTCGGTGTACCTTAATGAAGTTAGATCTGGGACACTTAGTTTGCATTAGGTAGACTGCGTCATCTAGTTGAGTTAGTTTGTAGTCGTTTCGTCAAGTTATGCTTGCGCTGATTAATTTAGATACGGTCTGGCTTAACCAGTTTGCGTTAATTGGGTCTGGGCTTGGTTTGAATCTCTGTTAGTTTGTCTCGATTGTGTTGAGTTGCGTCTGTATCGATCGATTCTTGTTTGCTCTGACTTAATTAGCTTGCGTTAATTGTTTCACTGTCTCATCGATCACGTATAAAGTGTCACTTTCTTGCAAGCAACATTGAAAAGTTTTGCTTCTGATGTAACAGTAGCTCATTTCATTTAATTGCCAGAAACTAGGTAATTAAAAGACAATTTTTATTCACTGGGTCCGAACAGACCCAGCCACTGCCGTCGGTGACATAGATAAACGCGGAAAGAACAATGCACAGGAAAATATTCTAGATCACGTGAAATACCTGATTTCCGGAGTCAAAATATCTTCGAATACAAAGAGTTAAATAAATTGCCGCAATTTTTGATACTATTATGGACTTTTATGAACATTTATGAAATCCAGGTTGATGCAATTTCCTCCATTATGCTAATCTAGATTCGTTATCCTTTTAGTCATTTTGAGCAGGTTAAATCCAACAGTGTTAAAAATTGTCTCGGATACGCGAACCAGCAAAAAATTAAAAAATCTCGCAAACGTCAGAATTAAAAAGTTCGAGAGATTTCATAAATTTTACAAGTTGCCCCGAGGTCGATTATCAGCGTTGCGAGGAATATTCTTTTCCGGAGTCGACACGAACCCCAACAGAAAATTAGTATCGCGTTACCCGCGTCACGGTTTAATCGCGATATGAAACGCTAGACTCTGAAGCACTGCAGCGCAAATTTGAAAAATATTGCGTTTCAGAGAGAAGAGGAGAAGAGAGCTCCGGCGATGCCCGCATGCGGTTGAACCGGTCGAATTCGCTGCGTTCCGTGCTCGTCGAGCATTTTTTGAACGAAACAAAACTGAAATCATCGCTTTTGTGCGTACCGGTTACGTGTTCCCTGAAGGGTGGAAGGTAAACAGCACGTTTGGTGATTAGTTCTTATCAGCGACGCTTTTTTCGGCTCTGACAGATAAATTCCGGCGGTTTTGTTTCGTGAAATGGAAGCTTATCTCTCGGTGACCGAGAAGCGAAACTTTGGGAAACAAACGTTGGATATTCCGACATTCTAATTCTGTACAAAAACCGTGAGATCTAGATTAGGTTACAGAATTGTTGGCAAATTTATCTGTGCCCATTAACGGAAATATCAATCGCAATTTATCTGTTCATTAATACATAATCTATTCGTCTATTCACAATCTATTTCATTCATAAAGTTATGCGAGGTAAAATAATTGAATAAATTCTTCGAAGTCAAGTCCGAAAAATGAATTTTTTCCCGACCTACCGGAAGGAGATATCCGGGGTCTCGGATTTATGATGTGCCCTTGCAGATGACAGTCGGGTTAAAGGGTAAAAGATATCAAAACGCATAAATTCCGCATACAGTCGATCGCAGGACGCGAGATGACCGCGTTCGCGAGGATTCAAGCTCGTAAAACCCGCGGCACGGTGGTCGTCTCGGCGATAAAACGTTGTCTGTCTACCGGTGTCGAAATGACAGCGAACTCCGTTGACAGATCAGGGTCCGGTTGCGGCCGGCAAAAATATGGCGGTGAAATTCCGCGCGGCCGCAGACGCGCACACCCCCGAAATTGTGATGTAAACCGTGGCGGATCGGGGCTGACGGGACAAACGAGGATAACGAAAGCATTGCGCCCACGGCTTCCGGTCCATATTGAAAAAAAAAAACGGCACAAGAGAAGGGAACCGGGGGAAAAAAATATCCGACGATGATTTTACCGGTCGCTTGATGCGGCTGTCGTTAACGAGTCGTGGTATTTTTAATAACACCTGTGCCCCCGCCTGAATTCTGGGTCAGAACTGTAATGGAGAGACTTTTATTTGACTTCGCGGTGTGCTCCTGGTGGTAGTGAGTCGGTTGATTGCACCCGGTGTACGGTGTAGAATCGGAGGCGGGTCCTACCTGGAAAACCGAATGGCCGATGTGGAACAGGATTTTCTTCGAGGTAGAATGGGTTTGTGGGAGTGACGAATGTGTGTAGGCACGGATGGCTGCGTTTACTCGAGGAAAACGTCGATGGGAATGCCGGATTATCCGCGAATTTTACGACAGCCTGTCGTTTTACATAAAGTTGCGGAATTTTCGTCGAGTCTACCGATTGCGTTCTCCGTTCTTCTTTCGCTAATTCTGGTTTTGCTTTTTCTTCTTTAAAATGGACTGCGATATCCGTTTCATTTGAATCTCTTTCGTGTTCATCTGATTTTTGTTGGAAGTGAAAACAGGACTTAGAAAATTCATTCGTGTGTGAGTTCACTTGACCCGCTTCACCCGGGACCCATGGCTCCTTCGAGACTTTTGTTCGTCGCAATGGGTACTATACAATGGAATACAAAAAATTTGCTGCATTTCTTTCAACAATGAATGAATGCCCATTCGTTGCTCGCTAATATATGAATTTGTAGTCTTAAAATGAGAATTTGTGCAAATATAGTAGATATTTTGGTTGGCTATATAAGGGTGAAGGTCTTATCACAGAATGGTGGTTACGCGACATATAATTTTGAAACACCCTGTGCAATATCTAACAGTCTAGCATCGTGTAATAAATTTTGAAGAAGATATTCGAGTCGGTACAATGCGGACACGTCGTCTCCGAAGGGTTGAAGCAGGAATTCTTCTAGCCTACCACCAACCCTCGCTAATGATGGCGGCATTTCCCTAACAAACCGTCAGGAGCGATCCGGATTAAACCTGACTTCCGGCGGAACCGTGCGTGCTTTCAGCACGTAATAACCCGCGATTCCCAACCATACGAAATTTCATAATGTTCGTAATTATCTGGGATAAGCCGACTGTCGCGTGCTCCGCGTAATGTACGCCCCCCCCCCCCAAACCTGATCCGGCTAATGAAAATATCTGCCGGCGGACCTATTTGTCCATTGTTATTAAGCTCGCCGGGGAAGGCAGGGTTGGCGGAGGGTACAGCAAAGTCGATAGGAGACCGCGTCTCCGCTATTCTCGTCCGGGCTTATCGAATTAACTCGCAAAATATCTTCAGAAGGATTCCCCACGGTCGTCCAGATTTAAGAACGGGATTTACCGGAGCCGAGAGCGCGCCGAGCAACAGTGAAGAGGGAACCTGCTGAAAGAACCAGTCGTCGAGGACCGTACCGCTTCTTCCTCGTTCCTATTCCTTTGAACGAATATCTTATTCCAAAGTACGAATATTATACTGCGTGCAGCAATCTTTCCGCGGAGAAACCTCGAAATTTCATGAGCCACTGCCTTTTCCCCAAATGTCCTTTCTTGAGACCTAAAAAATTGCCAGCTATGTGCTTTTCTATAGCTTAAAACGCCTCGAGTTAATTGTACTTGGGATTTTTTTTAAATCCATGGAAATTTTTATCAAACGTCTACCTGATTGAAAAGTATGGATATCACGCAGCGTACCATAAAAAATGCTTGAGCCTGCTTCTCCGAACGTTGTTCTCTTAAAGAGAAACAAAAAAAGCACATTTGAAAATGCAGTTCAGCAATTTTACCAGAAAAGGTTCCCAAGGGTTCCCCTTTTTTTCCAGATCGTTAGTCAAGCACGACCCAAGGAGTCGAGGAGATACCCAGCAGAAGGAAGGAATCGTCGAGGACCGTCTGGCATCTGCAGCTCGTTTCAATTGGCCGCGGCTCGAGAACGAAGACGGAAAAACGCGGAATCCTCGCGGCGGGTGCGCCCCGTGCAAATAAACTCTTGTCGCGAGTCGCTGCGAGACCCGCAAGAGTAATAATATGAAAATCCATCTGCGATTCGCGAATGAAACCGGGACAGACTTATTCAGGGCGAATAAGCCTGTCGCGGAAACGGATGGCTTCACCGTCGGAGCCGTGTCGCTCGGGAAAAAAAAACGCGTTCGATTCTCTTGGATGCGTCGAGAGCTAGTTGCGTCTGTATACAGGAGAGAGTGTCATTTATCGGGGGCTTCTTCGGTGTGAAAAAATATTGTTAGCCGTCTTGTTGCTAGTGTTAGTGGTGCCTTTAACGCGGCGGACTTCATCTCGCGGGTTGATGGGAAAGTTTCGCTTCGGTGAATTCATGGAATGGAACCATTCATTTATTGTATGTATTTTTCCGTGCGAGTACTTTGATTATACTAAAATGACGTTGTGAGGAATTTGTAAAGAGGCCTTTGATAAAATACTGCGTGGATCAGAGGAGGAGAAAAATTCTAGAGAAGTAATACATATTGAGAATTCATTTATGGCCAGTGCAGAGCTACATTTTTCACTCAGCAGACCCATCCAACATAAAAATCCGCCCAGATTCTTCTCTCTTCGGTAACATCGCCCCGAATACGTGGTTCACACCGCTACGACAAGGTTTTCAACTAACCATTCAAAACGAGCGTGTCGCCTTAATTAAAATGTTTCCCTTGAATAGCAATTGAAATGGGAGATTCGCGTCGCTCTTAAACGTACAGTTTTATTCGAGCGATCTCGTTCGATTGATCAAGTACCAGAAAAGCCAGAGCTGCTCGCGGCCTCGAGAATTCGAGAATTTCCGAGATCTTCGACGACCGAAAACACTCGAGAATCTGAGCGCGATACACGCATGAACGTCGGTCGTCCCCATTAAATACTCCTCGAAAGTTTTTCCGCGAGTTGGAATCCGCAATCTTCATAAGCAGTTACGCACGTGGATATTTGCTGTACACGAGATAGAGAGAAGGAGAGAGACAGGCAGATTCAGTTTCGAACACGTGGTTGACGTCATCATTAAGTCGAGTGCTGGCCTAACTGCCAGCTCGCGTGCTTTACCCCCCGCGCGGCGTTAATCGCTCGATTGCGCGCGAACACGCTTGGAAAATCGCCACCATTTTCTGCTGTCTATCCTCGAACACGTAAACATCATTCTCGCGGTTTTGTTACGGTCGAAACGCTTCCACGTGGACGATGTTACGTGAAGTTCGGGCTAATTGGCGTGGGCCGCGCAGAAATTACGGAAATATCTGCATTTTTATTATTTCGAATTTTATAGACGCTTTCGGGGAGAATTTTGGCCAACGCGACTGACAAGCGAAGCCAGATTAAATATCAATTTGCATGCCGTCGTTATACATTTCTGTCATGATTTAGTGCTAAAAATATTGTTCGACGCGTGTTTTTTTTTCATGGCTGTGTTCGTTGGCTTTTAGGGAATGAAAATAGTGTTTGAAGCTGAGGATGAAAAATGCAAGTGAAGCCAGACTAAACGCTCATCAATTTGCATGCGATTTTAATGCACCTTTGCTCCCAGGGCTAAAAATATTGTTTGACGTATGTTTTTCCAGTCAACGTTCGTCAACCATTAAAGGCTAAAAATAGAGATGAAAAATTGGGAGATTAAATATATCAATTTACTATTGATAATACTGAAAGGCGTTGCACATTGTAGAACAATTTATTTCCCCCGTTTTAGCAATGAACCATAGTTCACATACACATAATTACCGAATCAACGAATATACATAATAAGTGAACACATTGAATTTCTTTTTATACAATTTTTATTATAAGAGATGCTTCAAGAAGGAAAATTCCCTACCATTTTCCATACATGTATTCTTACAATCTCAGTAATTTTTCACACAAAAAAAGGACACAAAAATAAATAAATATTGATTTATAAATAAATGACTTCTCAAAACTCTGTTTACAATATCTCCATTTCCACTATACATTTCCCACCTTCAATTTCAGCAGTTCAAAATGAGCCTCATCCAAGTCAATTAATTGCAGACAGAGAAGATGAGTGCGGAATATTTTTCCTAGTCCGGTATGATACAGAAAGTATATAGCGAATTTCGCGCATCCCTGAATACTTTGCAAATATTTTGGCAATTATTTCACAAAGCGAATACAGTTCGCCCACGATTGCAAATATTTTTATAACAGAAATGTCGTTTTTCGTGGCCCGCGAATAATATCCATAATTCACCAGTCCCGTGTGCTCGATTCGAATTCATCGGTCAGCAGCGTCGTTTTCGCCCGCGTTAATTCCCGCCCCATTTAATACACGATATTAGCTTCCTCGGCGTTCCGATTATTTCGAGGCGAATTCCGCACTAGAATTTAAATGTGCGCATGAATTAACCATCGCATCGTTTCGAACTCCCACACGGCGTTCCAATTGTTACGGTATTAGCCGACCCGACTTTTATCATTTGTTTGCTGAATGTATCAATGAATAATCCACTATTTTCTTAATCGGGTTGCTGCGGACAATGCCGTTAAATCGAGATATCCCACCTGTATTTCGTTCTCGAGATGCGCGACGTGCAACCTCAATCCTGATGTACACCGTGCATCGGATGCACGAGATATTTTGCACAATACATTCTTGCACCGTTCATGCATTTAATGAACGATTTAATGAAACTGATATGAAATATTTCCAGTGCCAATCCAGATGTCGTGGTTTTAATTGTAGCTTTAGTTTTGTACCTGATCTTCCATGCGTTTAAATACAGAAATATCAGGGAAATCGTTGGGTAAGAATTTCTTGGCGAAGTCGAAAGATCAATGAAGGAAAAATTATATTTTATATGCAACGTTTTACCGTTCCGTGACAGTTTCGAGGGAGGAGCAACCGGTAGCCCAAAAGTTGGTTAAAAACCGAATAAATCTTCGTGCAACAATCTTTTAGGAGACTGGAAGGTCGGAAATATTTTTCGGATACGCTCGAAGCATGATTGCAACAGGAAGCGGAGAGTCGGCGCACAGTTTCGAGGAAGTATCAGCACGTTCCCGTCTCGAACGACTAGTCACCGGCGTTAATTCGTACGAGTTCCGAATGGGCGACAGATGTTAACACTGAATTAACACGTAGGACGCGCCGGCTCGGAGTGCCGAGGCGAGTTAACAACGTAGCCCGGGCGTCGATATGATCGCAATTTCAGCTTACAACCATAATTAACGCGGACCGTGCATCGGCACACTTGACTGGGCTCCACTAAAACGTACTTTACCGACCATTACCCGCGATGGATGCCGCGCCGCGCCGCGGCGTACAACGATCCATCGAACGCAAAACTACAGGAGAGGGCCGCGTGCTGTGTCGCGTTCACCACCCATTCTGCGCGCGAAATACTCGCGACACAAAAAAAAACTTCCGCGCCAAGCGATTTATCTCGCGGCCCGATGTTAACGAAAATTTCATTCGGTTATCGCGGCCGCAATGGACTCGGTTCCACGCTTTCACTGCCAGCTAATGGATGAGCCTGATCGTCAATGGCGTGTCGACGCTCCCTAAACGGTACAAACGCGTCAAAGTTATCGATACTTTCCATCCCAAACCCCCGAAACCCTTTGACAAACGCTCCACGCTGCACCAAATTTCTATTACACAGCTTTCCATCATTTACGGTAATTTCTACCATTTATCTAAATCCCTGGTAAATCAAATTTTGGGCACTGAGAATGGTACAACTCTGTTTTGTTATTCATGCGTCAATTTTAACTCGCAGTTCTGTAGGTACATGCACTCTTTTGTAGTATTTTTAACCAACTTTGAAACAGGAGGAGATTACTCAATTCGATCTGTATGTCCCTTTTTTTCGCTTTATTTTTCTATGTACGTTCGCCGAGATGGATGGTCCAATCGGAACGAAACCTTGTGCATCTTGTAGAGTATGTCCCGGGGATGGTCCCTCGAAAACAAATTTTGCATTTTTTCATTCTTTGCGGTTTTTATTGCAACTAACCAATAAGACCGAAAACCCATCCTACGTTGTTCCACAAATTCTGCTCGTTCCATTAAAAAGTGTAAATTAAAAAAATTTTATAAAAAAATATTAAACCGACTTCGGAAAAACGCACTGTGAAGTATGAAATAATTTCCATTTAATTTATGTGAATACACACGAACTTGAATACAATACAATCTTTTCGGAGGCGGCGCAAAATTGAAAATTTTCGACACTGAAAATCACGAAAATCCTTAAATTCTTCTACAATAAAATCATAATCAGCAACATCTGCCATTTGGAAAGTTTTCAATTTTGCGCTGCCTCCGAAAAAACTGTATTGTATTCAAGTTCGTGTGTGTCTTCACTTAAATTAAATAGAAATTATTTCATACTTTTTATAGTGCATTTTTTTAGTGCGTTTTTCGAAGACGGTTTAATTTTTTTAGATACAGACACCCGTTCACAATCTTTTTGCGCTACACCAAATTTCTATTACACAGCTTTCGAAAATTTACGGTAATTTTCACAATTTTTTAAAAAATCCCTGGTAATTCAGATTCTGTTGTTCATACCTCCATTTTAACTCGGGTTCCGCACGCCACTTTGGCGTTGGACAATTCAATCGCTTGGGAATGAAAAATTCGCTGACCAAAAATCTTCGCAAAATCATGAGACAGAAATTCGCATTCGCAACAACCCCCGTCCGTTTCGGAGGAAGTTCATTCGCGATGCAAACAGTCGCCTAATCCGAAAGTGGGAATGAGAACGACACCGCGAACGAGCAGCAGTAAATCCACGTTTGAAACTTCGCGGACGTGTGTCGCAGCTCGTGGGCAACTCGCGACCGATAGAGGGGTTTATGAGAGTGGAAAGAGCGATGATAGAGAGAGGAGAGAGAGAGACGTTGCTATTCGCGACGATTTACCGCGCTCGAAGAAACGGGGCTGGTCGAAGTAAAAGGGAGCTAGGGCGATGGCAAACAGGGGAACTGTCCATCATCCGAGAATCGAACTTTGCTCTACGAGCTCGAATGGCTTCCAGGATCCCTTACAAGGCCGATCCTTTTTTACGAGCTGGATTTGGATCGTATTGCACGCCGTTCGGACGGATAGATGGCTATCGTCGTCTTCGCTCCGTTTTGATGGAGCTGGCGCGATGGTCTCGGTCGTTTGTTTAAATAATAGCCGTGTCATATCTTAGTTACGAAATTTTTATGGCGACCGGGAAACGGGGGTTTGACTTTGTTGCTGGGAATGCAGCGCGGTTGCGCATTCTTATCAAGAAGAATCGTTTGTGTCAGTTGTGCGAAACACATAAAATTTCAAGTAGTTTCTTTTTGCAATATTTATATCGTTTTAACGGCTTATTCTTCCTGATTTATTTCTGAAAAATTATTGTCGTGCATCAAAATCCTTGAAGGAACATTTGCAGTTCTGCAACACAGTAGTATCGCAAATTACGTGTCCACTAAATAATGAGCAGAGAGAAATAGGTGTTTCGCGGCGTTTATATATCCCTTCTTCAAGCAGACGATAAAAGGAGGTTGTGAAATGGGGGAAAAAAGCAGACACGATTCGAGGATCGTGTAGCAGCGAGTCGTGTTTGGCGTCATCGTTTTTTCCCCCCCTCGTACAGTTCGTTTCTCTCGAAGGCACGCTACTTTAAACGTTCTTTAACAGCGTTTCGAGCGAGAGAACCAAGAGCGGGTACACTAATTCGATCGTCGTCGATTAACCAGGTGGGGTCGAGGCGCGAAGGCGAGTGCCGAGATAAACGAAACGCGTGAGCTCGAATTCGGATCGACAGGCCCGTAATTGCGACGGTCGTGGAGAGAACTGGCACTCACTCTCCCTCTCTCTCTCTCGCTCTCTCTCTCTCTTCTTGAGCAGGAAATTAATTAGCTCGGACACATGTAGCGGCTGCCAGCCAGGAAAATCGATTCTTTTCTGCAGGAGAATCGCGTGACCCGTCTCCTCGCTCGATCAGACCCTGTCGAGTGTTAAAATTCCAAGACTACGAATTCATTGTTGAAAGCTGGACAAAGAGAACGGGAGAGAAAAGTTCATGGTTTTTCCTGCGAATTATTCCTCGTTCGGTGACTTTCCACTGTTGAGTACAGGGGACGAAGGTTAATTAATTAGACTACGCACAACACGATTTAGTAATTAATTAAATTAATTACTGCGGAAACACCGGGAACAGCAGACGCTGTCGCAAAAGGCTGGTCGAACGATCGTAAATAGATCTCGTTGGTTTATTTTGCAGGATTTTAACGCTAATGTGATTGATTCTGTTTT
>CM052315.1:17813079-17865625 GCA_028455605.1 Lasioglossum malachurum | reverse complement strand
ATTTAATTGATCCGCAAGTTGTTGTTGCGTTTGAGCGTCATCCTCATCCAACAATGCTTGCAGATCGCTGTCTTCAAACTTTTTCGGTGGTCTTCCACGTTCTTCGTTTGTCACATCAAAATCGCTTAAACCACTCAAAGCACTGTGATTTACCAAGAGCATGCTCATCGTAAACTTCGACAAGCATTCGATGCGATTCTGCAGCAGTTTTCTTCAAATGGAAACAGAAAATCAATGCTGTCCAGGCACAAAATTCGACATGTTCAACGCTATTAAAAACTATGCTGTTGTATGAAACTTGTATGGTTGTCAGTTTAAAATCTTTACCAGAAGTCAAAACAAGAAAATGACGCCAATGATGAAGTTTGACGATAACTACATTGACAAATAGAGCCACCTATGGGCAAATTCCGGTTTCATATTTACAGACCTGGTACATTCTTTATTTCACAATCAATCGACTCCGAAAAGTATTGACACAATTATGTGGTTTCTTGGTGAATCGACTACCAACAACGTATCGCTAATAATGTACACCTTTGTTTATAAATTTCTTTGTGTTTCTTAACACATTCATAATGTGCTATTCATAGTCGGTATGCACGGTCGGCCTTTCTCGGTTTCTCGGAACAGCATTCTACCGTTCGAAAGGAGCGCACAGGGGAGTCTCTATCGGCAAGTGGCCGGAGGATTGATCGGACCTCGCTCGACTTCTTCGTTTCGCGTTTACCGCCTCATCGAAATCATTACGATATCGTTCGCCGAGCCATTCGGCCAGCTTCCGACGGTCATTCTCCCGGGGCACCGAGATCGATCAGCGATCCCTCACGCGATCGAGAGATCGTCGCTCGAGCGCCGCGTCGTCGGCGGCGACGTGCAATCTTTTCGTTTCCTTCGATGCTTTTCTCTCACCTCGTTCCCATTTCCACCGCATCGAACTTTTTCCCTCCTTGCTCCAGGCTCGATATGCTGGCTGTTTTCTATCTAACGACTGATCAAATCCTGATTCTACGGGAAACAATATTTCTTTGTAGAATCTGCCTTCATTAATTGTCGATGGATGAAATTGAAATCAAATATAAATGTCTATTGTATTCGAAAATGTTTCAGCATCTCGCACAGTGTCTTTGCTCTGACAAGCACACGCAGTTGCACCACAATTAATTAAGGTAGATTCTACTTAGACACTGCGAGATGTTGAAACATTTTCGAATACAATAGACAACATTTATATTTAATTCCAACTGCACTCATCAATATTTTAATTTCATTTAATATTTCAATTGAACTCTTATATCGATACCAGGCTACTTTCAAGTTTCAATTGAAATATTGTGTGGATACATTTTGAAATAGAATCGGGCTAGGTGTTCTACCAGTTATCAGACACCCTGTATAATCCTAGTGGCTCAGCATCGATCAGCCGACACTTTATCACGGTGGAGCGTGTGCGCCGCACTTTATCGCCGCGGCGCATTATGGCGATACGTCAGCCGCGCGCGCGGTTTTGCCCGCATCAATTGCCATTCAAATCAGCGCCGACGCTGCGCCGGACAGGATGACTGCCGGCGATGACGCTGAAAAGCTGCGGAAGAACCGGTGACCAAGCTCTCTCCCTTCTGGTCGACCGGCGATCGATCTCTCGCCTACCCAAGGTCGCGTTTCCATCGATCCTATAATTCCGCCGATCAGGTCGGAACGAAAGTGAGAAAATGCTTGAAATATTGGAAACAGGCTAACCCGGCGAGACGCGATAAATTGCTGATAGGATGACTGCTTGGTAATTGAAGGGAGCTAGGTGTTGCATTGGGAAGGTGTTGAGTTTCTGACATGATGTCGAAGGTATGACTCGAGAGCGGAGCTACCTTGATGAAGTAGTGTGTTCCTCTTATTAGATATTTCTGTCTTGAGCTGGTTCGATGGGATACTCCGTGTTACTAAATTTTCTCGAGAATATTGATCTTGTGTCCTCAGAGTTTAGATCTTCTCGTAAAATCTTTATGTCGCTATCTTATCGTGGACTATACATAGAATATAGATGGAAGATGGCTCTTACACTGTTTCATCACTGAGTTATAGTTTTATTTCCTTTTATTGCTCGCGGTCGACTATTACTGTTGGGTAATAGTATAAAGAGGACCACACGGTACAGTTAAATAAATTTTCATCGTGTGCGGAAAAATACTTCCGTCCGTTGATAAAGCAGTTACATAGCCAGTATGCAAGTAAGTTTAACATGTTTGCAGTGCCGTGACCTAAATATATAGGTCGCGATAATTTTCACAAGAAGTTCATATAAATTGCACACAGTCAACGATAACGACTGCTCCAAGTATAATTAGCCGAGACGCAGCGATTCGAAATTAATCAAACTACAGTACGCGCTTCTTACGAGAACTTCTTGCGATGCACTGGTCGCATCAAACTGCAACATGAGAAGTTGAGTGCATCCAGGAGGATCTTGCACGGATCGAATGCCGATTTCGCAGAGTCCGAACCCCGCAATTGCGTAACCGAGTCATTTACGAGCCACAGCCCACGAATCCACGTTGTTGTCCCGATGCACTCGTTGCATCAGACAGCATCGCCAACAACGGACGCATCCGATTGTTTCAAGGATGACGCATCGGAGAATTGAAGCTCGGAGGAACGCGCGCGGCAGTCGTTTGGCCGCGCTCGTACAGAAAGGGACAATGGGAAATGCATCTTTTATTCGCGCTGGCGTGTGTCAAGGCTAGCTGGCTGCGCACCTCTCCGCCTTTCCTCCGACAAAGCGAGAAAAAGTTTTGTTTTCGCAGGCGCGTGCACACGAGAATGCATCTGCTACTCTGTCACTGCATAGTATTCCGCTACTACTGCTACTCCGTTACTGGGACGACCGAAACCGTATATGCCCGAGCGATGACTGCCGTGGAGGGTGCACAAAGGTTGCCCCACACAAACACACACCCACACACGGGTTTATGCAAATTATTCGAGCATCCGCGCGACTAGCTGTTATCAAAATTGGCAGCGGTGCAAATTTCCTTAGGGGCGACCGACGGTGGATAAAACTGGCTAGTTTTTCCGTCGAAACGGTCTCGAAAAAGACAATGCCTGCGCTCCGGAAACCTGTGGACGAATGGCCGAGATGTTTTCGTCCTTCCTTTTGTTACGCGCGTGCGAAAGAAGCCTGCGGAGACGGCCGACTGCTTTCGAAATTCGCTAAATTGAAAATTCTATAAGCTACTCCGCGAAGGAAATAGAAACAGCGCCAAGCACAGACACCATCACCCAATTCGACAGAATATTTTGTGGACAAAAAAAAAGGGCTGAATGAACGATAAAACAGAAGAATTTACATCATCGACTCATTAAGCCACTACTAACAACAACCTCCAGTAATTGCACAGCTCTTCGAAACAAGAGCCAAAGCATCACTAGATCGATAAAACCGAAACCGCATCGGAGGAATGCACTTCGGAGTTTCATCGCCATAACGACGAAAGATTAGGGCAGGGGCCGATTACCATCAGCGGGGCCGATCGTCGAGCGAGCGTGTCACGTGTATCGGTAATCAGACGCTTTAATCGAGCGTAATTATCCGGCGTGTCTCGCATACACGAGACGTCAAGGATCGTCCGTGATGGCGGGTTCTCTCGATATCGACGTCTGGGATTTTCGCTGTTGGTCCCGGTGTCGTTTTAATTGCGCGTTAACGGTTGTCAGGGTTGCCGTTCGGTATTGGTGGCTCGTTAACAAGCGCCACGCTGTGGCAAGCAACTAGGCGAGCAGGCAAGCGAACCAGCAAGCGAGAGAAAACGCTCTACCTGCCCGGAGGCGTCGCGACGCGCCGCGTCGAGTGCTTCGCCATTCACGTTGCTGCGAGCAAGGTTGCCTACTCCGGGGATCAATCTCCGCGGGTCCTCTATTAAAACTTGGAGACTGGATACGCCTGTCTGGGTCCCGTGGCTCGGCGCGTTCAGACGGATAGCCGTTTAATCGCGAGCCAACTCCGAGGAATCGACTGGTGCCCCCGACGTCGATTAGTCAACAGTCCCGGCTAATTGCGAAAGTAAAATGGCTCGGCTGATTACGGTCAAACAGAAACGCGGCGGCGCGAACGACTATAAAATCAAGCTGTTATCCCACTTTGTGAAGTGATTTCGGTGGAAATGCTCGGTCGTTACTTAACTTTAGATCTTGGTACAGCGTCGTTTGATCCAGTTCCGTTGCCGTGTGTAATTTTATTAACCATGTTAACCGGTAATGCTGACATTGTTTCATCTTAGCACCCTCGGGAACCTGCGAGTAGCGTCCATCACCTATTCCCGTGATTTCTCGGTCACGTTGCGTAAGAGCATCCTGGTAACAGGACCTGCACGGACCGTTTTCTCTGTCGATGATTGCGTCAGGCAGCTCGAATCCACAGATTTAATCAGATTCCCGCGCGAACGCCAGGTTTGTTGGCGACACGTGAAGCGCGGATTAATCGGCCACGGAAGCGTAGATCGTTAGGTACATTTGCCCCGACGCTTTCAACTCTTGCCGCGTTTTGACGGGCTAATGCGATCAATCAAAACGTTCGAATGGCTCGCTGATTCGTGGCGCGGCGACGCAAAACTAGCCTCGGTTGTGGCGTCGACGCCGCGCCGTACACCGAGAGCGGCGGTAACACGCAGGACACATTCGACTGGTCCTCGTTTTATATTCCGACCGAGGAAGCCTTCCACTCCACATAAACGAGAGAGGCCGATACGGCATACTTAATTTCCGTGATAATCGCATTAATGCCTGACACGTGTATTATGAATGTACGAGGGCGCCGCACTTCCGTTACGTTGTTGCTGAAATAATGTCCGGAGCGTATTTACGCTTCGTGTTACACGAACGCCCGACACGCTGCCCAGTATTTTCAACGTTATAATGACTTTAAATTAATTTTGTAATGCGCGCGGTGCTCGGCGCTCTGTATGTTTAATGTTTAACGTATTCGAGTATCGCGGCTGTTTTCGGTCGAGCGAGATTGTGAAACGCAAACTTGAATGGCGCGCATTTCTCGTCTGCCTTTTACCACGAAGACATCAACGTCCAACACGATAGGTCGAAAGAGGAAAAAGAGTAAAAGAGAAAGTCTGAAATACGTCACTTTGACGGGTTCGGTATAATTACAGTGGTAATAATTAGACTGCGGATTTTATAATAACGATCCTTCCTTTTAATAAATAATGATCCTTCGGAGCCGATTCAATAGCGTGGAACAGGAGGGTGCATTTTGATAAGTGGACAGTATCGATCCTCCTCAAATCTCTCGGCGAAATAACACATCTGGAACATCAAGGAGCAAGACTTGCGACTGGGAGCGAGTTTGAATCGCAGCATGAGCCAGCAAAGACTTAGCTGATCGACTTTCCGGTTCCCCGAAGGGCGTCAGCGGATCATGATTGATCGGATCGCGATAGCCATTAAGCGAATCGTGAAATCGGGGGATATCCGCGAGGTAGTTCCGGGCGCTGGGGAGAAATTCGGTCTGATTACCGGTAGCATAGGATTCGGTATCCCCACCGCGGATTGCGGCACGGCAGCGAGGACCAAGACATCGAGGATGTCTACGGTCCCTCTGATAACACTGCGACTGCCCGGCAGGATGTAACTTCTCTCTGAAGTGCAACGGTGCATCGGTGCAACTGGAGGACCGGGTTCGCCGTTAGGTTTAATCCGATCACGTCCCGGCGCGCCGCGCCGCGCCGCGTCGCGTGAATCACGTCCCCATGACTTCGGCGGCTGCATCCTCGCAGGATTACAACCGGCCCTGCCAGCAATTCGGTGACTTATGTATCGATCGGATCGATCGGTTGCGTTATTACGAGCGGCGGGACACGATCGTATCTCTCGGGCCGAACCCGGCCCGACTTGGCCCGACCCGGCCCGCTGATTGCCACTCGTGTTTTGAATCCCCTAACAGCCGACGCGCATTTGTAAATCGGCGCGACGTCCGATCGAGCGTGCCGAACATGATTTTTCGAGCAGATAGGCGCCGGAACCGGACGCTGCATTCAAGTGATAGACGACGGATTCTCCGAGCCCCCTATTGTCTCGCAAAAATTGGTAACGCATTGGTAAACGCGTCGCACTGTTTTCGCGGCCAATCGAGGCTTTCATTGAGGGCATCAGCCGGTATTTTGACACTCAATGGGAACCGAGTTGGTCCGCTCCCGTGTGCTGTTATGCGCTCGAATGAAAGGAACCGATGAATGCTGCTTGATTTCTGCACAGGGGAGTTAATTTTGTGTGCCATTCACGTCCCGCGGGTTTGCCAGGTAATCGATAAAAGGCGGGATTAGTTGTTTTACGAGATCCGTTGTTAGGCGGTCTCAAGGAAATTCGTATTGACAGCTCGTCGAACGAGGATAACGAGTTCCGGGCGGAATCGTATTGGAAGGATATAAATCCTTATAAGCCTCCGATCTAATCTACTCTCTTCCACTACCTACACGCGGCCACGAACGCTCACCTAAATCATCGTGCAGCCCCTATAAATATCCACATCACATCGCCGGCATAGGAATCAATAATCAACGCTGATCTAACCATCGATACACCTCGCTCGCAGACAAGGCCTCGATTAACTAACACCGGCATCGTTTATGACTGCGCTCGATACCTGCCTCGTAAACGCCCCCGTAAACTTGTACCAAGCTTAATATCGTGTCGCCTTTGCGATAGTTAGCTCTGGAAAGACCAACCTTAGAGATGGTGCAACTAATGCGGATGTGTGGTCATTTATTTTCTTTGTCGAAGTAAAATCGATTTGTCAGTGGGCTGTCCCAAGCCCACTGTAACAATGAACGGTGTGCTGTTTCAATATTCTGAATGAGAGAAATCGAACGTTTTTCATCATTTGCAAATGGTCAATGCGGATAGCAAGGGGTTCTCTGGGGGTTTCGATCATAAAAACGTGCAAAAATTCATAAGGATAGATTAAACACCGCTAGACAACTCTATCAAGTTTCAGAAACGTATCTCGTCCAGCTCGTCCAGAAAAATTTCCCGGAGCGAGCTTTGCGAAACGGGGCTCCATAAGCGATCCCCGTGGGAACACGACAAACGCGTTGTATCGGAGGTGCGCGCACGCACGCTGCGGAGTGCATCAGATGCATTCCGAGGACGCAATCCGATCGGCGTATAAATCAGGTCTTGCCAGGTCCTCGGATGGTCCTCCGGGGAGGTGTATTACGAGGCGATCGGTGACTTACGCGTTAATCGAGCTGGACGTCGGCCAGGTGTATCGCGAGCGATGACGCGTGCACGCTTTGGCGCGACGTGGAAACGGGTCATGTGGCTCGTGAAGCTCTCCAGGGGTGCAACTAACGCGGAAAACTGACCCAGTGACACGGTCCAGAAACCAGCCGGCCGGAACGACAGAAGGAGAGACGGTTCTCGACTTTGTTCCCGTCCTCGCGACGTTTCCATTCGAGGGTCGAGGGCCTGCCGAAAGAAGCCGGGATAAGAATGCTTCGATACGTCGAGGAAACTCCTGAGCCTATGAGCGTGGCCCGCTTTCGATCCCACCCGCTTGCGACCCGCCGCGAATCTTTCCTCCTAAAGTGGGCAATTTGATGCACGTTACTGCGCTGGCTTGCACGGTTCATAGCTAGTGCAATTACGATGCGACCAGCCTGCAATAATTAATCAACGTTGCTTACACATATGCAGGGCTTCGGAACATTGCGCACATTCATTTTGTTAAAAATAATTAGCTAATTGATTGCATGGAGTACCGTTTCATCCCTTAACGGTTACAACACAAATGGTATTAAACGGTTGTCGGTGAGCTCGATCGCGCCAATAAGGGTTGTCGCGTTTAAATATGTCGCGCTAAATATAGTATCCCCGTTACTCTAAACACCCCATTCGAGAAGAAATTGATCTCGCACAGCATGGTTGCGGAAACTGGGACAGCGTATGGCTCTTTTACGAGCGAAGGTCGAGGAAATTGGCTGCGGAAAAAGAGAAACGGCGGCTGTCGAAGGTCCGGAAATTCTTTCCTTCCATTTCAAGAAAACCAGCACGAACAAGAAACTAGACCTAGAAAAATCATAAAAAGAATAATATTTCCTTCACAATTTTCCCGAAACAACTTTGACTAGTTTCGCGGACGACCTCTCGAACGAGAGAGCTCTTCGTATAACAGAGTCGTCGTATAATAGAGCCCCTCCCAGTTTCTAGAATTTCATCTAAAAGGAAGGGATCGATACCTGTAACGCAAGGTCTGCAATGGGGACAATCGGGATTGAAACTAGCGCAGAGCATGTAATACCAGAGGTTTGATTACGTCGGATATGTCTACATGTATTTTGATTTCAATAAATCAATATTGGCTAGGCGATGCATACACACAACTCCGTGGCAAAATATCCCGGTCGAAATAGACGGCACGCGGTTACCTTTTTGGGTTATGTCCGACGCACAAACATCGGTCAAAGAATTTTATTCCAGAAACTGATAGGTAACGCACAATACTAGAAAAACAGTTGAAGAATTTCGAAGGCGTACAGTATAAACATGTCATCTTGTTTATTATATCTCGCGAATTACAGAAATGTAACTGAAAAGTACGAGTACATCAAGGGTCATCACTTGTCTCGCCACTCCAACTTCCCCCTTCTACGAAGTTATTCCCCCACGCATCATGCGTGCATGTGTCACAACGTCACGTGACTAATCCGGTACTGGTCGAGAGAGGCTAACTTTTTCCCCTCGATTCGAGACAATTCACCTGATCTAGCGACACTGTTACAGTGGTCGATCGAATTGTCAGAGCCGCAGTACGAAGAATATACAGGGTGTCCAAAACCACCCGTCCAGGGGTGTTTTTGACTTCTCAGATAAGCATATTCGGTAAAAATGTTTGCAATAAAAGTTGCAGGGTTTAATGGAGGTCATTTTCAAGGTTATTTGGAGGTTAGTACGTATTATTTATGGCCTCTAGCAGTCATTTTAATCTAGCACATAAGTACATATCTGAACGTGAAATTTCGAGCTCTTTCAAAATCTATATAATAATACATATAAATAATAATATATATAAAAATACGTAAATCCTATACTATAAAGCTCGATTAATGCGTAAACTCGAATTTATTGAAATCGTGACATGCGGCGTTTTTCCTTGCAACCACAGATTTGGTCTTACGGTTTTCTGGTCAGTAAGACCAGAATCGAATCGACCTGAATCGCGGGAGCAGCGGGGACCGATATACTCGTCCCCGTAGTAATTTCCATTTGCGGGCGGGTGCGGATCGTCCGACTAAGAATCCGAGCGTTCGTACGCGTGTAATTAAAACTTGCCAGGCTCTCGACGGGATTGGATTTGTCCTGCCGCGGGGGCGGACTTCGACGTAAAGGTGTTGTCTTCGGGAACTCGGCTGCTGAGGCTTTGCTACGTGGTTGTCGCCGTGCCAGGCTCAGACCGCGGCAAGATTCTCGGTCAAAGGGCGCCGCGACGAGTCGAAGTTCCGGCGAATTATGAAGCTGACACGGCCGACAACCACCTCGGAACCAGCCGGGGTTATTTGCATTTCGTGCCGCGGAATTATTGTCCCCGGCATTCTACTTCGGAACTTCTCCTTCCAAGAGAGCAGGAGAGGAAGAGAGAGGGACGACGACCCGCTTCGACATACCCGACGACAAACCTCGTTTGCGTCTTCCTCTACACCTGTGAGCTCCCGCTGCAACCGCACACAGATAAACGAATATGCATGGACGAGACCCATACAATTGTACACGGAATAATTTCTGTTACACGCAACGATCTCTCTTACGAGGTAGGTATATTTCACGGGTTATTTACGCAACCGAAAAGTTTCGCCGAGAGGCAACGTTACCGCGATGGAATTTACGACGGTATTAGGATAACTAGCTCGGCCCCCGTATCACCAGCCGGTGATAAATAAACGTCCCCCACACTTAGGAGACAGTTTTTTAACCGGGGTCACGTGGCAAATTTACGAGGCTAGTCTGCGAATGCAGGTGCGAACGCCGTCCGTCGATTTTCGGCCACTTGCATCGACGTCTGTCGGCAATTCATCGGGTGGTACCAAGAAACATATAAGCATCCACCAATTAACGCATTCACGAATTATTGGAAACATACATTTTTACGCTAATATATTCATTGTACCAAATTATGGTTAAGATCTGGAAAGTGTAATAAGTAGACTGCGGATCTTTATGCAAAATAAAAATTTCCGTAATTTTCCCAGTTCGAAGTCTAGTACATAATAAGATTCACGAGATAGATCTGTAGACTCGAGTAGACTCAAGATTTCGTTCACTTGAAAAATTGTGAATTATAGTAGCAAGTTTCCGCGGTAAAAATCTTGTCTCGTAGTTCCTTGCGGGACTCGGAATCGTCCGGTGGCTCTTAGGGGGATGCGAAGAGTTTCCGAAGGGACTGGAGGTCCCTCGGAAACCTTTGAGAAACTATCCTGGCCTTAGAGACTGTACACGGGAGCTTTTAAGAGACTGTAGACACGAGTAGAAGCCCTGGGATCCCCTGGGAGACTAGAGACTGAAAGACGTAGAAGTCTTCTTTATAATAATATTTGAAGGAATATGGGGAGAACTGATCTGCCTTCGGAATGACTCAACCATTTATTTGCTCTCATATCCACTTCCAATAAACTGTTTTTAAATGTGTAATATGTACCTTGACGAAGGGAGAGGATCAATCAAAATTCTGTGCTCTCTTCAATAAATAAATGTGCGACTACGTAAAATTGATAAACACCCGGGTCGTGGCTCGTGATACATTTATTGCGCCATGCGCAGTCAATCAATTTCATCTCGGTGCCGTCAAATTAACACGAAGTCGCGGGACGGGCGAGTGATCAATCTAAAAAAAAATTCAATTTTCGCGCGGGATCAATAACCAAAGATAATGCGCCGTTTACAGTGCACAAAGACGAGAGTATGGCGGAAGGAGTTCATGAATGCCACGTCTCTCTTTCTCTCTCTGTGCACATCCCGCTCGAAATGAACCGCTTTGATGGATGTTCTTGGCCCGTAACGCACGCGAGAGAGCCCGGGCCAGCTTGTTCGCTCGCTCGCTCGCTCGCGAGAAATAGAAGCGTAAAACGGTGTGAATGGTCCGTTAATCAATCAACCGTGAAGGTCGATTAGGTTAATCAATCAAGGTGGGCCCTGTTCGACCGGGGATCGTTCACTCGTTCGGATCGAATTAAATGTACCGCGAACCCTTTAACGACTATATTTACAACCGGTACGGCCGACGGATCGCCTAATCGCGAGAGCCTGGTACGCTTGTTCCATCCCGTGTGTACACACTGCGAGGCCTGGCCACGTGCGATCGTGTGTGGGTAATTGAAACCGGTCTCTCTGGCTTTGGCGACGATTCCGCGTAGATTAAAGTTCCCCAGTCGAGATCCCAATCTCCCAACTTCCCCGACGAGGAAAAACTAATTCGTCCGGGACCAAGAGATCAAGGTTCACCCTCCTCCCACGGTTTCGATAAAATTTCAGATTATCCGCGATCACCGAATACCCAATGGTAATTGAAACCGATCCGACACTAGCACTCGGTTAGGCTTTCTCGACGCGAAGCTTTCTCGCTTGCCTCGTCGTTACGGGACAGCCATGCAATCCTCTAACTGCCCGGTCCGCCCACGCTCGCGTGAATAGCTCTATTCTGAGGCCCCTTTTTCACGGAGGGAATTCTTTACAATCCCCAGAATGCGTGACTGTGAGTCTCGTTCGGAGAATCATCAGGATGCTCTTCTCTGATCAATATTTTTATTCTGTAACTATTCTGAACGTACCTATAGATTACTGACCCCAGTTTATTGAGATCAGCATTAATGCTCTTGTGGGGCATAAAATGTAATTGGCAGACTGCGGATCCTATGCACTTATGATAAAAATTAGATCGAATACAAAACAGTGAAAATATTGAAACCATTTTGAAATACTGTTAGTCCCATTCCATTAAAACAATAGTGAAAGCTAGAGGTAGTGCACTGGCATTGCCCGAACCGTCCCGCCCCCGACACAGGGTTCAGATAAATGTCGTCCCGTTGCAGTTTCGTTTGCATCGTTCGCAACAGTGTCGCTTAAGTGGCCGGTGCCAGTGTCGTTTAACATCGCGGGTGGGACGAACGTGTCGGGCCAAGGGGTGGCTAATGTAAATCGAATTGGTAAACCGGCTGAAGCGCGAAATAGAGAAAGAGAGGAGGAAGAAGACGAAGAAGAAGAAGAAGAAGAAGCGACGAGACAGACCGTCTTCGGTTGCCGGCCGAGTGCAGATTGCAACGCGTTGTCGTTGCAGCTGTGCTCCGCTGCACCTCCGCGCTGCGTTAGGAATAGCTCCCCCGGCAATTTCGTCCAATGGACTGCGCTCTTTCGCTTCGACCCCACGAACAAAGAGGACAGGGAAAGAGTGTTGAATTGCAACGTTACATCACCGGTTACTTAACCGTGGACACGCGCACGACCACGTTCGCCCGACCGCCGATGGACATTGTTACTTTCGAATTCGACAGGAAACCCTCTTTCCTTCCACCCTCTTCGTCTTCCCTGTCCTCTATCTGTTAGAGTGCCGTACAACTGTATTGTTTAGTCACATGCTGGAACGCCATTGTCAATGTTATTCGCACGATTGCCACGCTAATGCTCAACACGACGTAATTTATTCAAAGACAAACTTCCCTTAACAATTACAGTGAGGCAGGAAGATTTTCACTGTTTCAGATTTCACCAACTAATTTTCCTCATAAATTCATGAAATCCACATTCTATGGGGCAATGGTCCTTTATTTAATAACATAGGGATAGCGATAACAAGAAATTTATTACAGCAGCTACTTCCCTTGATAATTACATTAAGGGTAGACTCCTTTTTCCAGGAATGCAAGGGTGCGGGATTCGCCTTCTCATTTCTCGATAATACAAACACGGGCTTTTTCAGTAGTCAAATACGCTAGATAAAAGATCGATCTAGGGCGCTATCACTCTCAAAAGTCATATTCTTTCGTTTACGAGGCGTAATTTGCATTATTCGGCAGCGTAATTTGCATTATTCTCGGTAGCATACAACTGCGCATGTAGCTATGAAAATAGCTGAATAATGCAGATTACGCCTCGTAAACGAAAAAATAGGAATTTTGAGGGATCTTTAGATCGATCTTTTATCTAGCGTTTTTGACTACTGAAATCCCCCGTGTTTGTATTATCGAGAAATGAGAAGGCGAATCCCGCACTCTTGCAATCCTGGAAACGAGTCTACCTCCTTAACACTTTACCTACCGGAAGCCTATTAATAGGATTTTCAATAATTGTGCTGTACCAAAAGAAGAAATTTTCATTTACATTGCAATCTCAAATGAAACTATTAGAATTACGTTATTGAAGGTAACTTGTGTTAGTTCACAATGAGAATTGCTGTTGCTATTGAAGCTTTCATTAAAAAGTGTTTAGCCGTGTACCATAGATTTTTCAAAAATAATGCAATATAATCACCGGTCGGTAATGTGTTAAGGTAAAACAAATAGTATTTTCGTCAACTAATTTCCCTCATAAATACATGAAACCCACATTCCGTGGGGCAATGGTCCTTATGGATGATGGCGAGGCACCGCAGGTCTTCCGGGAGGGGACTCAGGACAACGCAGATCTGTCCGAGCAGCGATGTCCTTCTTCCAGCTCGACAGCAACCGGGAAGTCTCGGCTTTCTCCTTCCCCAGATACACGGTGACTCACGAGAATACCTCGCAGCCGCATATCCGGCTCAGCACGCCCCCGCGGTTCTCGATTTCTTGAAACGGGAGACGACTTTTTGCTGCCTGGACCCCGGCTGACCGACCAGCGAAAGTGCATATGCAGCATGCACGCACCTATGTATACCTCCAGCAGCCGACTTTCCTCTCCTCTCGATCACCTTGTCGCTTCTACCAGTTCTCGGATCCTGTGCACCGCTTATGCAATCAGACATCGGGGAAGTCTTCCTGGCCGATCTTTTTGTTGCGATCGCAACTGATTGTAGACTGAACTTATCCAAGATTAGTGACTGCTTATTAACCGGGACTTTCACTGTCTTGAAGAAGGAGGGTTTTGTGTCCTGTGTGCAGTGAGCCAGCTCGTGGACTAGCTGTTTGATAACCCGACTATATGCACGAGACAGATCAAGTATCATAGATCGTTTGTGGGTGAAGTGGATTGAAGCGAGTTTGAAGATGTTTGATCGGCTGTTTTGAGAAATCGAGGATATTTGTGTAAAGTTGAATGCAATCGTGGTAATAAGCTGTGGAATCAATTATTGCCTGGCTGATGAGCGAGAACGGTTGGACGAAGGGCAACACGTTGGGGCTATAGATTATAGAGCAAGCAATCACTCAGGTGGTCATGTGGCGACGACTCCTCCATTTAGGGTAGGTAGGGGATTTCGAACACTGGCACCACCTCCGCAAACCATGTCAGACGAGCGGTGGATCGTAATGTTTCTAGGTTTGCTCGATCCTCGATCAGACTGTTCCACTGGCAACCGCCAGCACAATATCCCCGAGTCACGTGTACACGTTGCGGTGCTGGTGCACTGTGTGCCCGCAGGATGACACTTGCAATTAAGTCCACTCTCTCGCCAGCCACGAATGCATCATGCCTCTCTCTCGCTGCTGCTAGGAAGTAATAGAGTAAAATGTCTGGCAGTTGGCACCGTGTCAATAGTCGGCAGCCTTTTGAACTTGGCCGGCGCATGGACGCTCCGGAATCTCTGACTGGTCCGGTGTTTGCATTGTTATTAATTATGTCAATACCCCTTTTGTCGGAACTGCGGAAATATTTGTTAGGAATCCAACAGACCTGCGGAAACAAAGTATTCGATGGAGCAGCACGGTTTTGCATAAGATGCACGAGGCTACATTGAATTATTTATTTAATCCTTGAATGGGCTTTCAAAAGGAATTTCGAAGAGGAACAGTCCATGGAAATTTACTGTACTCTGCAGTAGTGAATGCACGACGATGTATTTGCTATGGTCAGTTGCTCATTGTCAAAGTCAGTACAATCCGAATAGAATGGATAGACTGCGGATCTTTATGCAAAATAAAAATTGTCTGCATCGAATTGCATGTTATTTTTTCCCTCAATCATTTTAATAGAGGAGAAATGATATATTGACATCTTCAATTTTAAAAATATTCCAACAATTTTTAATTTCATCTACTGAATTTTGCTATGAATGCATGAAGATCCGCAGTCTGATAATGAATGTTTGAGCCCCGATTAGTCGATGTTGACACAAAGTATTCGATGGAGCAGTAGGATTTTGCAAGAATGATTTTTTCCAGCTTTTCAGTGGATTTCTCAAGGGTTTCCGATACTCTGAGGAAAAAATGTTTCGGACAAAAGAGTTCAATAATATTCAAACATCTACAGACTTCTATGTATACATAAACTTTCCAAAAAATTTCTGTTACAGATCATTTCGATTTTTTAAAAGTCTATGAGCCAATAAACAACGTTAAAATAGTTTTTAACGTAACAGTGCGATGTTCGGTCGCACATTAAAAGCTGCTTCGGATCCGGCAGCCAATCACGGGATAAAGTATATTTGTTGTCGAACGAGCGAGTAATGATTTCGTTTGGAAACTGTCTGCGGGAAAAGAGCCAATTGGAAAATCGAAGTTAAGACGATTACACCGGTCCACCTATTACCCACGCCCGATCGGTCAGAACGATTTACCTAGAACCGGCAGCAGTTTAATAGATTTTGGCTGTTCTCCAGTGAAATCGGTTATCGATCCTGGGGGCCCCGCGGATTGGTAATTTCGGCACGGTGTATCGACTCGCGATTAAAAGAGCAACGATTACTCCGGGACTCGGATATCCCCCGGCCAGCTTTTTTTTTTACACGAGAAAACGCGAAATCGCTCCGAACTACAGAATATCGGCTCTCGTCGTTTCGTCAGTTTATTAAGCCGCGTTCACGTGGGGCTACGCTTTGTCCGCCCAACGAATCGAAGTGATTCTCGCGGCGATTTTAATCGAAATAAAACACGCCGGAATGCACGTGCTTAGCACACGACCGGCCGCTTTGCGGGTGCAACTGGAAATCTCTTTTTCAGGAGAGATTGCTTCCAATTTATAAATTCTTATTGCTACAAACTGGTCTCAAAAAGGGAGAAGCTTCAATTTTCGAATTAATTTTGTTGGCCGACGCACTGTGCATCCATGAAATTCTTGTTTTACAATTTCGTTGTTTATCGATTCGCGAAACAGTTTGCAATATTTTCTCCATTGGAAATATAAAAATTACATGTTCGCTTGAAACGCATGTTTACTGCAAAAACTCGATATTCACAAGCGGAAGACAATATTTCCCCTCAACGGATATGCACCGAGGATTATTTACGCTCGCTGAATTTAATTTGACTCGATATTGTATAAGCGATTCAAGTGAATTCAACGGAGGAAATATTAATGGATAAAATCGAGAGAAATCGCAGAACGCGATTTGTCGCACTGAAACGAAGTAACAAGTTACAATTTCTTCCGAAGACACATTTCACAGAATATATCAAAAATGAACAGCCAAAGTAATCGTTGCAGTGCCATGTTTTTCGCGAATCAGAGGCGACAACATTGCTGAAACAGCGAATATGGAGAGTGTCGAAACAGTCCGGGACACGTTCCGGCTGGTGTATATTTTTTTAATTAACCCAACAAGCCCGGCAACATGTTACCGTACCGGAGAAGACAATGGTGTGTCCGGGCGTCCTAAATCATTCCCATTGTAAAATTTAATTACGTTTTCGGTAATCGGCAGCTGGAATCGATTGTCGCCGGCGCACAATGTAATTTACAAACCTAATCGCCTGTTGCGGTCCGCGCGTAAGGCATATAATACCCGGTTTGCCGACCGCATTGCCGTATTTGATAAAGTTCGCATTAACGCGTCCATTAATGCGAATCGGCGCGGCTCGCGATCGCGACGCGACGGTCCAATTGGTCCGGTAGATCGTTCTGGATCGTTGTTACAGAGTCTACGGGTCGGACCGTTCGTCAACGTCGATGTCGCGATACGATTCCTAGACAAACCAACGCAAAATGGATTCTGGGAACGCGTCGCAGAGAACTATTCGGCTCGCGATTCTTCTTCTTCTTTCGCTCTTCAACGTTACACAGACGGGAAGGACATTGGCGACGGTATTTCTTCGACCTGCGGTTCGATCCGCGCTGTTTCTATACTGTTTCTACTTGGGAATCGTCTACGAATACCACTTTAATTTATTATCTATCCATAGATGTTTAATATTTGTTAAAATTTTTCATAAGACACCGAATAAAGGAACCCGCACAAATCATATGGAAAATCTATCCCGGTTAAATCAGTTGGATTTTTAACAGGTTGTAGCTTATGATCTACATTTACATCTTCCGTTCAGTAGATCATAAGCTACAACCTGTTAAAAATCCAACTGATTTAACCGGGATAGATTTTCCATATGATTTGTGCGGGGTCCTTACTGTGAATCTCGTGCGTCTAATTTGCAGTCTGAAGAAGCTGGCTTAGCCTAATCTACCCTATTTTATGATGATTTAAGAAGAAATGTGAGATTCGTCACCGTTATACGATCCAGCCTTGTTTGCTGTATTCTATATCCCAGATAGCTCTCTCTCTCTCTCTATCTCTCTTCGCAATCTTCGTTTCGCAGCCGAAATAATCGCGATTTCCAGTGACCCAAGTGGAAAAAGGAAACGGTGCAAACGATCGGGAAATTCCTCCGGCTTCTGGCCAGCTCGTGGAAAATTCTCAACGCGGATGGGAGGTCTAAAAATACGCGAGGAACGTGCAATTTCGGCGTGGAATCCACGGCCGGCCAACAATCCGAATCCTGTGTGCTCGACCAGCGGAATCTATGATTATTTAATTCGAGAAAATCAACGTCGCACCGATTCAACGGTCTGACGAGACCTATAAATAACCAGCACGGTTTAATCGCTGAACGGGAAGAGGCGAGAACTGCAGTCGCATCGGCGAAACGGAGAATTCCGATACCCCCGAGCGATTTTCGTCGAAAGGAAAAGTGGCTGGCATAAAGTATTCAAACGCGCCTTCGAACAGCGTTCCACCGGCTGCCTTTGATGAGAAGGAAACGCTATGCGTGCCTTGTCTCGTTCGACGACGATTGTTACGTTTCGTTTCTGTTTCACTGAGGAATCGTTGAATTGCGCTTGGTCTTGCGAGCATTGATGCTTGCGATCCAATTTCTGGAATCTTGAGTGCAACAACAATTTATTTATTGTCTTCAGAGGTCGGCAAGATACTAAAATATTTAGAACGCGTCTTAAATGTCGGTGGATACGCGTCTAAACATGATTTATCACAGTGATCGCAGAATCGGGATCACAGAATCATGGTAACGAAGTCTTGTGTGTATAATGAGAGAAAACTCATCTTTATTGGAATTATATTGTAAGAATCATTAAACTGTGCTCATTCGCGACGATGCGCGGTGTGGTCTCGTTCATTCAACGATCGAGCGATCGAGCGAGACGCGGCCGTATGCAAAACGCAGGAAACCCGGACGCGGCACGCAGCCAATTAGGTAGTCGCACAACGTGTTAATCGCGACCAATAAGGCGTAATGAGTCGCGACGAATAGATTTGTCGCGAGCCTTTCTTTGTGTCCACAAACTGAAACCCGTGACATTGTGTCGTTCGGAGTAATTGCTTGATTACAATAGCACCCCGACATACATCCCGATCGCCTTTCACTGTTTGCTAACTCCAAAGTAACATCTCTTGTTATCACGGCAATGTCAAACTTGTACACATCCTCTGTATACCGATTCCTAACGCCAAATAATTTAAGGAAACTGCTACCCGCGTAGGCTCTGCTTGTGGATATAGTGAACTTTCACGTGGAACCGCGATATTTCGTGAGTCTGACGATTGTTTAATCGTCTTTGTTTAATGCACGAAATAAAAAACATGAATTTAATCTCTTCATAACGAGCGAGAGAGGTCTCGCATGTTCCAGTAAGTATCCCGTTAAGAAATCAAAAGTACGCAACACTAAAAATGATTAATACATTGCAGAATCTTGTAGAATGCAAGTAACCATGCTTATTGCCTGAAGCTGATGATATCTTCATTTTATCCTGTCCGCAAGAAATCTTCTACGGACATTTTTACCATGTAATAAATCTCCTTAACAAATACATAAAAATGACAATTTGCTAGCAGATTCACAATGTCACCATTAATGTTAAATATCCCATAAAACCACTCTGACTCAGAGTTACAAACCTTCTATTAAAAAAAACGAAATAATCCCGATTATCGATCGTAAATGTTGAACATTCAATTTAATGATGTTTTCAGCGCAACTGTTTCGATTACTTATTAAATCTACCAATTTTCTTTCCTAACGTTTCAGTTCAGTTTTGAACCTTTTTCAAAGGAAAAAATTGCATCTACAATAAAATTGAAAATGAAACAACCAGGATGTTAATACATACTTGCTATAATAACTTTAGTTGTGTAAAATGAACATTGAAAAATTGATTTGTGCACGTTGATGGTTTAGAATGTACTGCCGTCAAAGTAACCGTTAAGACAGAGCCCAAAAACTGAAAACATTGAAGACTACACACACATATATATAGACACACTAGTCTGAACATAAGGATCCAGCGTTCTTAAATCAATATATGATGAATTTTCCAATTTTATATAAGGTTATATATTACAACCTGTTCTCTTGTAGATAAATAGAAAGTACATTCTTTCTAGATATTTGGTCTTACATGAATTTGTAAAGCTACCTCCTCTGGCTAGTATAACAGCATGTGTATAACATCGTTGGACGTTTTCAAATTTACCGCCATATATTGATTTAGGAACGGTGGATCCTTATGTTCAGACTAGTGTGTCTATGTAGACACACTATATATGTGTAGTCTTCAATGTTTTCAGTTTTTGGGCTCTGTCTTAACGGTTACTTTGACCGCAGTACATTCTAAACCATCAACGTGCACAAATCAATTTTTCAATGTTCACACACACACACACATTTTACACAACTAAAGTTATTATAGCAAATATGTATTAACATCCTGGTTGTTTCATTTTCAATTTTACTGTAGATGCAATTTTTTCCTTTGAAAAAGGTTCAAAACTGAACCGAAACGTTAGGAAAGAAAATTGGTAGATTTAATAAGTGATCGAAACAGTTGCGCTGAAAACATCATTAAATTGAATCTTCTATTCAAAATCAGATATTTTGCCAACCTAGAAATACTTGTATAAAACTCTGTCAGTTCTACTGCCACGAAATCGTCAAAATTATTCGCGTTGCGGGGGCCAAGCTTAGTTCCGCTCGATTTTTCTGAACATTTCGAGCACACCGGAGGAGAAAAAGTCTTGTTCGACCCAGCCGCCGGGTTCACCGGAACGATCAGACATTTTTCCGAAGAATCACCGCCGGATTCCGGATCGTGCCAGGTTGTATAATCCTCGGTTCGTCGGCCGTTCTTTCTTCTGGCGGACAAAGGGCTCGTTCGCGTGAGAAACGAAAGGACACTTAAATTCGAGGGCGTCCGATGAAATATCGAGCTTGTATCCCGTCAGCTCGATTTGACCCTTTGAAATAGCCATCGGGAGCGGGCCGATAGCCTCGATCGGGAAGTGAACGAGTCCCCTGGTCCGGTAAAACGGAAAAAAGGTTGGGAAAGGAGGCCAAGGAACGAGAGAATGGCGTCGGGTGGAAAAAGAGAAACACAGCTCGAGAGGAGAAGAGGGAGAGAAAGAGAGAGAGAGACCATCGACTCGAAAGAAGCTGCGAGAGGAACACGAAGGCAACACGCATACCTGGCGTGCATCGACTACCTGCCCTGGGTTAACTCCGCTCTGCCACGAAGCATCATGCTTCGTGGTCCCCTGTTGTGTTCGTCGCCCTCTCGGTCGTTGCCTCGTCGAGCAGAACCGAATCGAAGAATTCGCTGACTAAGCCAAAGATCCAGGACCCGTTCGATCCCCCATCGCGAAATTTTCTACGGTTCGCAAGCCTTGTTCGCGCCGAATCGCACTTTTCCCGCGATTAACCCCGCGATGGAGCGATTCGACTTCTTTGTGCACCGGGTGTCCCTTCATTCCACGACTGTTACCCCCATACTTGGACCGAAGATGATCTTGCAATTTAATCTGAATTTCTATCGTGACAATCGATAATTTCAACAACTACATACAAATTTCTCCGTGTGTGATACAAAAATAAAGATTAACTCTACTATGGTTTGCCTTTTGGAGGATCAGATTTGAGATTCACTGAGAGTTGCAATTATGTGTCATTTTGTACATGGACGACGTCCCCTTATCCTACAAAACTATAAAAATTCACTCACTTTATTCAAAATCAACACGCAACGATTACATATAATTAGCTAACTAGTCAATTGTGCCGGTACATGCGTTCACGACTATAAATAAAATAGAATTTGCAGTATTACTCTGGAATCGTGCAACTCATCCGAGGGAGATACGAGGGTTAAACACATACTACGACACTGGAACAGCTATACTTTAGCTCTTTTCTCTCGAAGAGCAGGACATAAACTCCTGCCGTTTCGCATATTCCAACATCCAGGCGAACCCGAAATAAAACTGTTAAATAATAATCGAGAACGTCGGGGGAAAATCTAGTTAACATTTGACAGGAATCCACACCACTCCACCAGGCCGTTGCTGCAAATATTCTCAGGCGTCGCTGTAAATGAGTCTCTAAAAATGTAAATTTAATTTAGCGCATCGTCGGACAGAGCTAATGGAAATTACTCCGAGAATCTTCGCTAAAAAAAATACGAGAACGGGGAGGAGAGAGAAGGAGAGGGGGAGGGAGACCTTTATGCAAACTCGTTGAGCATCGTGTACTAATTTGCGGAGATTGATACATAAAAATTAATCCTCACTGCGCGGAAATTTCCTCGAATAAAGAGAAAGAGAGGGAGAGAGAGCCAAGAAAGCATTATCGTGTTATTCCGATTTACAAAATAGTGTACTAGGCTGACTGCGAGAGAGATTAGCAATTTGCTAATGAACTTTAATCCTTAAATAGAACGGAACCACGTTTCCATTGTTAATACGCGTCCTCTTCCTCTCTCTCTTTCCCGGGGCGCAAGAGTCAGTCGTTACGGGAAATTAGTTTAGAAAACAGAGGAGTAGAATATTCGCCTTGGATTTCGCTATTCTCTGGGAAGAGTAGAATCGCTGAACAAGATAGAACACAAGACTCGATTACCCCAGACGAAATCACGCGCCCGGGGGTCAAAGTGGCCAGAAAACCCCGGTCCTTGCCTCTTCACCGTGAATTTGCATGCAGAGGGATAAAACGTCGCCGGCTAGACTCGCTAAAGAAGGAATCCATTCAAACTTTTCGCATCACGCCGCCGCGAGAAACTTCCGAGTCGAAGATGACCCTGAAAGGAAGCTGCCCTTCGAAAAACCAGAGAAAAAGGTACCGAAGAACGCGGCAAGAAACTTGAAGACTGCGAGCTCTCGAGCATCCAGCCCCACTGTTACAACAAGATGAACGCGTTATTTCCGCTGTTATTAGCCATTCGCGAGCACAAAGCGAATTCTAGGAACGGTCTTTCCCCGTTCTAATTGCGGAAACATGCATGAAATATATCATTAAGAGGTTGTTAATACTCGTCCTCCCTTATTTGTTCAACTGCACTTGTCCCGTCAAGGCGAAGCTAATTTAGTGAATTCCTTTCACTAGATACATTTCTTGGATTTCACCCAATTTTTGTGTTCGCCGAGTTGGCTAAACGGTTAAATTAAGCACGTCCATAAAAAGAATGTACCCCTCATAAAAACATACTAAAATGTTCAAAAAATCCTGAGAAACTTGAATGACACAACCACCTCTCGAGTAACTATACTGGTACATCAACATGAACGACTTATTGACAATTCCTTAGCGCAAGAAGAATTTTCAGAACACCTCTGCGGATACACGTCCGAGATTCGTTAGTGGGAGATCGTTAATTAAAATGGACACAAGTGGCCGCCGTTGCGACGGTTCAAGGTTCGAATTAGCATAAATACATTCTAGATGATCGCGGTTAATATTTGCGCTGCCGCGTTTTTTTCAGGAATTTCAGGTGAGTTTTAACGATTGTTGGGTAAACAGGCGGTAGCGCAGTTTTCTAAACAACCGGGTCGAGGGCGAATTACTGTATAAATCGATTCGTAACTTCAAGAACCCCGGAAAGTCACGTTCCTGCGATAAATCCATTCGGCTGTCTCGAACGCGAAACTTGGGACACGCGGCGCTCTTATCATGAGAGAACGAACTGGAATGAGTCATGGAACAGTCTGAAATAGCGTTCACAGAATCGCCGGTAACCCGTCGCAGGGGACGCACCGTGTTATGAATGTTTTACCGTAGCCAATTACCACAGTGACGTAATCCGTCGATGATGGACCTCTTCGTTAAACGCGCCGGCAACAAGACCAACTCGAATCGTCCAAATCGTAACTATCCAAAAGGAGGATGTCGGAATAATTTATCCCTTATCTTAACCCTTCCGAGGCGTGAAAAAACTTTTCTTGAATTCTTTTAGGGTATTCCACATTGTTCTAGATTTTTTTGAAAACGTGGAACAGTAAAAAAATTACCTTGCTTAACTCCTAATTTTCCCTTATCAATATTTTAAGCATCTACCTAAAACATTTTTTAGGCAGTATGTAGTCCGTGTTGTATCTAATGATTTTCAAGTCTCCACTCCGTGCATTTTCCATTTCATCTTTTTAACAATTTCTTGATTTTTTGTCAACAAATAATGATGGGTTTACGAATATGTAGAACCCGAAGAAAATACCGCCGTATCAATATTTTAAATGTACCAGAATTGGTCACTTTTATCTGCGCCGTCTGCATTTTCGAAGCTCCTTTATCAAAAGCTGCAGAAATTCTACACCGTTCGAAGTATATTTCCCGACAAGACGAAAAGTTTCGAATGGTTCGGGATTTTATTCAAACTCGCCGGGTATCGAAAATCTCGACACAATGTTGACGGAGTATAATATCGGAGCGGCAAGCCCTGTAAATGTTTGAGGTCTTCAAACTTTCGAAAGTTCCGAGAGTCTCTAAGAACTAAAATACTTGCATTGTGCAGGCGTTTCAATGAGTGGGAGGATATAAAAAGATGGTGTTACACGGATCACCGTCAAAGTCAGCGTTCGTCGACGAGAATCGTGAAAATCTTGGAGACTTTTACACGTTCGAGAATTTTGAAAGTTGAAAGACTAAGAATTTCGGAACTGTTACATTCGTTGAGACCATTCGATCCTGTCGACGTTCTGAGATTTTCTAGAATTTTTTATTTGGATCAATCGAATAGGTTATCCACCCAATTCGTCTTTTATGAGGACGCTGAGAAAATCAAGACGGCGAGATCAAGATGATCGGGCAGAAATTTGAATCTTGGCTTCTTGTTCCATCAAAATGGAAACTAGAACGCAGTAATCGGAACGTGGCGGAAGAGAGTATCGAATGCGCAAATCTCGGGGCTGTGTCGCGCAGTGCAGCAGTGGTGCAAGTGCATTCGACAAAGGAGGTCCCTCGGAGGTCCAAAGACGCGTCTCGAGCGTCGCGTTTCTCGAATTCCGAGGAACTGGAAACATCGAAGGCAAATGGCACGCGAATATCCCCGAGTCCATCGAACGCCGATAATCCGCCATAAAGGCTCGCGTCTTCCGCGAGGAGCATTGATAACGAGATTCGACCGAGTTCCATCGATAACTACCGAGAATTGGGCGAACACGGGTACCACTTCGACCGATCGAGGAATGCAATTATTAAGATCCTCGGCATTTACCGATCGATCGCCGCAGGATTCGCGTCTTCCGACGAACTTCGCCGCCAATTGTGTCGCGATCGGTGCGAAATCGTTCTCGCGTGTCCTTTCATTGAAAAGGAACAAGAGCAGACGGGGTTATCGGGGTCGAATGTAATTCGCTGCGATACTGGATATCGAGCTGAGAACGATATCTGAGACGCTATTGGTCACTGGGCCAAGGGAAACGAATAATTGCAACATTTCTAGAAAGACGATTTGTAGTATTCGCTCGTTTTAGCTCGGCTGATTTTTCGAAAACAGATATCTTGTCTCTTGACGCGCGACCGTCGTCACAGATATGCGTCGTTCACAATCTCACAGTTAACTTAAAAATAGAAGAAGAAATTTGATTCGAACACTTTTACAACTTCAGTATGTCAGCATCTAAAATAACATTAATTCTGTGATACCTGTTTTGATTAAAAGATACTTCTCGGGAACAAGTTTAGAGATAAAAATAAAGAATCGACGGTGAAAGTGTTTAGCTGCAATCAGATCTACCACTTCAATCGAGTCGGTTAAATACCAGACTAAATTATACCTGTTTGCAGGTAACTATTAAAGATAAAGTGTCTCTAATAACACGCTGCATAAACGATCGATTAAATTCGCTTGTAACGAAACGAATAATTGCAACACCACCCGATTTTTCAGAAGCATTTTCAGCAAAAATATTTCTAAAATAGAACATGGAATAAACGTGAATATGCACGCAAATAAATTACCCCATGTCGCTGTTCACCTTTCCGGATTAAAAAAAAAAAAAAGCGGACTCCCGTGTCCCACATGCGAATTAATTCCGCGATGAAAGAATCGCTTTAACTTGCGTTTAAACGTATCGTCGGCTCGTTTTGGGGAATTAGCTGGACAGACGAATACGCATTAAAAGTACTCCTTTGTTCGCCAGTTTAAAAAGTTTTGTGCGATTCCAATAGTAACGAAAATTCCGAAAGAGCGGGGGTTCAGGAAACAATCGGCGGGGATTATGTTCGCCGAAGAGGATTATAAATTTCGCAGGCAGGAAAAAGTTTGGGAGGAAACAGCGACACCGTGTTATCCGACAAGTTTTTTCTAATCCCTTTTAACGCGCTTCGGAACACGCTCGACCGTGATATCCGGACGATTTTATGCTTCTCCCTGTTGGACGTTTTGCACGCTCTTGTTTGCTGTTCCCTATAATGAATCAACAAGCCCGCGCAGTTCACCTTCGAAGATTTTCGCGCGGCTGCGAAGAATTCCTGCTTGATTTCTTCGTAATCCATGCTTTTTTCTCATTTTTTTACGCAGAAATCGACGGAATAAACATGAAGTTGCAAGCAGTGAAATTCAATTCGACGAAAAAAGCATTCCGAATTAAACGGTTAATTAGGTTTAGAAAATACAGAAGGAAGAACCAGGACTGAATTCGGTTAAAAATACAATGGTATTATTCCAGCCGGGGTCGAGCGTTATTTTTATTAAAACGGTCGTTTTTAGCCAAGCCGTTTGTTCCCGGACAGGAATGCTGCGCAAATAGAAACGCGGGAAAATTTTATTACCATGTTAGCTACGCGGTATTCGCCGCGATCTTCCATTGATCATGCGACTTCAGAACCTGTCCGCGGATAATTCTACGCGAAACGCATTCCTTACGAGTCGATTAGAATTAATCGGCTCTAGTCGTGCTGTTCTCCTCGTGTCTTCGACAAATCCGTAAAAGAAAAAGGAATTATCCACACTTACAATTAGTATATTCTACTTAACCCTTAAATGATTGGGGACTCTCAAGACCCCAACAAAGTATCTGTACCCTAACTTTCCCTACCTATAAAACATTTAGATTGTTTAGTCTAAAAATATGTATATAAAGGCACCCGAGAAAATGTATACAGAATTTTGAGAAAGGTCCTGGTATGATACTTCGTACCACTTAAGGGTTAATGCGTACATCAACAGCATGAATTACTGCGAAGGGTTATGAAGAATGATTCCCGACACATTCGCCGGCCGCAAAGCGCGTAGCGTTACAGAAGTTATTGCGGAATGATTAAACTCGATCACGTTGGGTCGGCTCTCTCCGATAAATTTCAAACACAATCTAATTAACCGCATCAATAATTTCTTGGGGCGATCCTTCAGCAGATAGAAGTTCCGCGCGCAGCCAATTCCGATAAGTACATTCATTGCTCGGTTCCATTTGTATTGGAAAATTGTTCGGCCACGTCCGTGCCGTATCGTATCCAACGGCGGAACGGAAGTTTCCATCTTGCCCCGATATTCCCGAAGATCATTACGGATAACTTCTGGAAACGTATTTCGCTTGGCGAGCCACATTTCATTATCGACGCTCGAATCACCAACAAGGCTCCCTCCTCCCCTCCGCCAGGTTCCTTCGGCGTCTCTCGACGTCAATATCAAAATGGACGCAGTTTACCCTACAAGGGCTCGATCCCGGACAGAATGCAAATCAAGTTGGCTCGGTGCATGGCCGCAGAGCAACGAGCCGCTTTCCAGAAACCAGCGAATGCCTCGCGACGCCATTCATTTCCCCTGGCCTAGTGGCCAACAACCGCGTCCTGGACGCCGGCATTCTTAATCAATCGCTCTCTTACGTTGCCGTTTTCTTTCGCAACTGCGCCAACTTTGGACACACTCTATCTTCAATAATTAGCCGCGACAGAGAACGGCTTCTGTTCCGTGACTTCGCCGCTGGGCTCTGTCAGTAGGTCGCAGAAATGCGATCGATCATCGGTGAGTTGGATTTTTCAATTTTATCTTTCATCCGTGATTCATCCCAACTTTTATGTAAACGATGACGCTATTCTGCCGTTTGAAGGACAATTTTTCTGCGACTTCGTCATGTTTATTCCGCTAGTGATAAAATGCTTGAAGGTGCATTGCAGTTTCTTTCGCAACTGCGCTAACTTCGACGACGCTTTGTCTGCGGTAATTAGCCGCGAGCAATGGAGTTCCAATTGCAACTTCGGGATAGTTAGGCTCGTATGACTCGTCCCAATTTGTCACATTTTTCACGAGGGAGACAATACAAGTCCGTACATCATTTTGCACAAGAATTAATTGATGGAGATCAGAACAGCAACAGTATCAGAAGAATTCAAGGGAGACATAGGTACGAAAATAGCTGTTCTTGTGAAAGATTTTCAAGAAAATTGTATATTCGTATGCTGTTGAAGACCTACGCAAACTAAAAGTTTCGAGACGTTTACATACTCTCCTCGGAACTTACAACGTGAGAACGTTTTTAAAAAAAATTCTATACCGCACACTTTCTGCAAAGTCTCTTAGAAAGTTACCCGACCCTTTCGATCTCGGAAAAGATTAAATTCCCGCTCAACTATAGCACTCTGAGCATTTGTGTTTCGCGGAAAGCTGCGCAATCAAGCCTCGAATGACAAGAAATCACTTTTAAATATTCCAGACGGAGAACAAGGTATTTCGTGCATCCCGCGTAGGAGAAAAGCCTGGCTCGCCGTTTCCAAGGGTTAATAGCGGCTATTTTCCGTGGGTGAATTCGGTTTTTCCGAACATTTTGAAGCGCATCTTCTCCGGTGGCTCGGGTAGCGCACTGAATGTTTCATGCAGCAGGGGCCCGCTGTTACCCAGAAACCAGGGGAAATAGATTTAATACCGTCTCCTCCCACTCCCACTACTCCACCCCACCAAACTACAAACGGTGTCTTAAAGTTCCCTCCCTTGTCCCGCTATTAGCATTCTCTCTTTCCGACCTTCCCCGGCGATCTCTGTCTATCCGCTCTCGACGGAGAACCCCGCAGATGTGGAATTTTTACTATATCTCCGCAGTGTAGATCCCGGGCGAGGGTTCGTGCGCTGTATTAAAGCCGAGCGATGTTTAAAGCCGACCTCGCCGGGGATGTTCTCCCGGCAGCCAAACCAACGACCCGAGACCCACCAACATAACCGCGTAAATCTTGTTCGCAGATTTCCCATTCCGATCGATCGATTTTCCCCGATTTCTCTTTCTCTTTCTATCGCGTGTAGATGCCCAACGAACACTGCTGCGTGTCTCTCGAAATTCGTACTCGTGATAAAAAATAAAACATTCTCCAGAAGTTCTCCCGAAATAACACTTCGTGACTTCTATGTTTATAATGTGAAACACATCACCGAAAAACCTAAGATGTAAACGTTAACTCATCGATTTGAATAAAAAAAACATCGAAAAGAAACCAGTGTGTCAATTTGACACCGAGGGGCGGATTCAGTTCGTGGAAGGAGGGACGGATGAGGCTTGAAACAATACATAAAACTTCAAATTCCGGTGTATCTTAACGTGTGCGGCAGATAAATTAATTAATGTAACGACGAATAGGTTATACAAAAAATAATTAGATTTCTCTAGCGAGACATCTGTCAAATTGCAATATACAATTATCACCCTAGTCATCCAGTGTCGCCCTATTTTGTTTCTACAATTGCGATAATTGACAAATGTTTTCGTACGCTATGGAGAACATAGAACAGAGACATTCCAACGATCGAATTCATCGGAATGTTGGCTGCCATCGTAGCCGTTTTGTATTCGAACCGAGAGCCCTGGATGTCCAGGCATTCCCGGAATGAAATTACTCACACAATATCAAATTCGGTCAGCAGAACTCGATACGTCCACCTGATATGTAATCCGGAAAACTACGAGTCACATCTTTATCACGGTTAGAGTGCGTTCGTTTGTAGAAAATTTTGTTGTAATTCTTTTTATAAATGAGATATATACAGGGTGGGTCACCTAAAGTTGCCACCTCAAATATCTTTGTTGTTTTCAAAGATACGTCTAATGTCTGAAGGACAAAGTTGAATGGTAAAATGGGGCTCATACGATACCAAAAAAATTTTTGTTTTTATGTAATTTTTTTTAGAGATACATGAAGGTCACCTTCATTTTTTAAATGGAGTCAGGTATTTTTTAATACATCAATCGATGCAGATGGACATTCGTTATAAAAAAGTACTAACCTATGTTTGTCGGAAAGTTCGTAGTTCAGGAGATATTTCAAGTTAAATAACTCTAAAACACCATTACTCTCGTACTAATTGTAAGACGTTAGCGTTTACTTACTTGTGTAACGTCTTAGTACGAGAGTAATGGTGTTTTAGAGTTATTTCACTTGAAATATCTCCTGAACTACTAACTTTTCGACATACATAGGTTAGTACTTTTTTATAACGGATGTCCATCTGCATCGATTGATGTATTAAAAAATACGTCATTCCATTTTAAAAAATGAAGGTGACCTTCATGTATCTCTAAAAAAAATTACATATCATAAAAACAAAATTTTTTTGGTATCGTATGAGCCCCACTTTTACCATTCAACTTTGTCTTTCAGACATTTGACGTATTTTTGAAAACAACAAAGATATTTGAGGTGGCAACATTTTATCCTTGGTCTGCGAGAAGGTTAAACTGACTTATCGGAAGCTCTCGATGGAAATATTCATGAAGAAGGAAAAACGGCGGCCTTATTGCTTTAATGTAATCTGTGCATGCTGCAAACAAGTGGGAATTACGCAATCTCTTTATATAACTCTGCTTGTAAACGACACTTAATGCGTATTGATCGTTCGATATCGATCTTTCGTTAAATCTTCGTGAAATCGAAGATTTGTTGTCTAATTCATTTTAAAATTGATTACTTTTCGAACAGCTCCAGAATTTTGATTTTCATGGAATAATCTACAAAATTTTGATTTCGCACAAATATCTGCATTCCAATTATCATCATTCACTCTCGTATTCTATATAATATTGTATAGAATATTATATATTGTTGAAACCAGCATAGAATGCTTGGAATAACTTAAAAGACTCACTATCCCAATATAAGTATTCAGCCTGTAATATTTTATGCATGGGGAAATATGAAATCCCATGTATCAACCGAAAATAAAAACATTTCGCCTCCGTTGTAACATTTATGGAATAATCTACCAAATTTAGATTTCGCATAAAGACTTGCAGTCTCTAATTATAATTGTTCACCCTTGCACCAATGAATGTTCATGCAGCTCGAGAAAAGCGTGAATATTAATCAATTTTTTCGCATCTACCGACATTTTTGGGCGTAACCTATGAAATTTAGATTTTGCATGAGAACCTGCAGTCTGATTGCGACTACTCACTCTAACATTAATGGATTATCATGCATACCGGTCTAAAATATGAAGAAAAAACATACATATGAACCAAATTTTTCGCTCGGTCTGAGTTTTGTTGGAAGCCCGTAAAATTTCGATTCTACATAGAAATTTGCGGTCTAATAACTTCGACGTCGATGAATAATCATTTATATGGCTTGTAATATCGCGGAATAAAATCGACGAGGCCATTGCAGAGCGCCCATCGAAGCACAGAAGGCAGTGCACAGCACCCTCCGCGAAATGCCGGTAGTAAACCCCGAAATAAGTATTCAGCCTGTAATATTTTATGCATAAAACAGGCGCCCGCTAGAACTGCAATACCTCGGGGACGAAAGGGCCTCTACAGCCGATACTAGACTGAACTTGGTCGGCGATTCCTGACATTGTCTATTCCTGAGAGGCACTCGAAGCCCGAGACCTCGGTCCTCGGGGCGTTCCAAGAGAGGCTCTTTGCTCGGTCTCGCTCGCTCGCTAGTACGTTTCACCGATTTTTACCCGGGTAAAATCGAAGTTCCTCCGCGAGAGGTCCTCGGTTGATGCATTTTTCATAGTCGAACACAGAGAGCGTCGTCGGTGGCCGGTGTTAAAGCGTCGCGCACCTAATTTCGCATTCAGATTGTCATTTTCGCGTTACAACGGCGCCTCGCGTCGCTCGTAAAAAGAACGCGCGGGCTGTTGTCGGGGGTCGGAGGAGGCTTCGGGGGGGGGGGGGTTGAAGGAACGGCTCGATGCTGCGGAAACTCTTTAATCTTGGACCAAGAGGAGAGAGAGAGAGGAAGAAGGAGTGAGAAAAAGACGAGAGAGAACCCTTTCTATGCAAAGTACAAAACGTTCGTCGTGAAACCGTTCGCCTTAATGAGCGGTGGTGGTCCGGTCTAGTAAAAACCGGCCCTAAAAACGCAGCAACGAGTGCCCGGGAAGAGCCGAGGGGTCTAATAAGGAAATTAATATCCGTGTTCCGCGGTTAATGCGACGAGTGTCGCGTTATTAGCGCGAATCGAACGGAGCCGACAACGCGGAAAAAACGCCGGCAGCACGGATACGCGCAGCCCGATAGCGGAAAAGATACCGTGCTCCAGGGAGATCGGGGATCGTTTCGGGATTTAATAAGGCCCCTATCGATCGACCGGCATGTTACAATGTATAATTTATCCGGCGAGTAATGCCGGAACCAGGCAACGAGGTTACCAAGCCTTGCCCCAGGAAAAACGACGCGCTTTCTTCGTGAAAGCTGCCTGCTACTTCTCGCGCCAGACCCACCGACGGGTTTTTCTTCGGCAAATGTGTACTTCGAACTCGAGGATACCGGCCAGTCATGGTAATTACGTGGACGCTTTACCTGTTACGCTCGTAAAAAAATGTTTATCTCGATCGAAGTCCTCTTCAGAATCCGAGGATTCTTTTTAGAGAGATGGATAAACCAATGTTGTTGTTTTTAGTGACACAGTGAAGTGGTATTGTAGATACATTTTTTTTATTGAAACTATTGCAGCATGCGGTCCCACGCTTCGTCACTGCTGCTTGTCAAAACATCAATTTTTGTTACAGGGACGAATTCTTCAACTTTTTGTATTGATTCTAGCAAAGTATTTGTATTTTGGTACCACGATGCAGCAAGTTTCGTAGAAATATATGACATGGAACTATTGCGGCGGGCTAATCGTGTTCACTGTCCTCGCGCTCCGTGACACTTCCGTTTCTAGATTGATTCGGTGGTATCGCGTAGCAATGTGCAATACTGCAGAAGCAAGCGAATAACACAAAACTTCAATTCTGTTTCATAATTGAGTTCGCGCGGGAGCCATAGCAATTATCGGAGCGCAAAGGGTTAATACTGTTGGAAACAGGAGTTGGATCTGGGTTTCGCGTTACAAGAACAGTGGTTGTCGGGTTTCGGAATGAGCGAGATTGGAAGAGGCGCTTTATTTTCGCGTAAATAGCGACTTACAGAGCGCGAGTGGCTTGTTTCAGTGTACGGGAAGCATTTAAAGGATCTTAAGAAGATTACCGGCCAATTTGTCGCAATTTGCTCCCTTTGTGATCTTCGCTCGTCAACGAGCCCACCCCCGTGGAAATTTACTTCGCTCGTGATATAAAGCTTCTCCGATTTCTATCTTCCCCCCTCTCCCTTATAATCTCCCGAAGCATAAACTTCGAGTGTATTTTATTACCGGCTTACTTTCTCTCGCACGAATGCCGAATGTGTACCCTCGATTCAATTATATGCTGGACAAACACACGATTTTCATTCGAGCATGACCATAGAAAATGTCTAGCCGTCGCGTAAGAGGAGGCGGTCTTTCGCAATCCCTGATGAAATAACAGAACATTAGAAATTGTAATATGTACAAACAATAGCGTAACTTCTTCTCCGGTTTCTTCGCCGTGGCGGTTTCGCGAACGCGAAAAATCCGCGGGTCGCAGAACCGATAAAGTTGCAGTGGAGGCCCGAGAGCACGATAATAATCGCGTACACCGGGTTGCACACGACAGGAATAACGTTACCAGTTTTTCCAGCCGGACGTTCATTCGAAAAACCAACGTAACAGCCGTCGATCCATCGAGCCGCGTCTTTTACACGCGGCGATCGGTCTCCGGAGCTGGTCGATCGTCACGATGCAATTAATCTTTCCGTTCGTTTCGTCACCACGTGACATCAGCCAACGCGAGCCCAGCAGTGGTATCGAGGATGCAACGCTGCTGCATACAAATATCCTGTTATGGATGCTGTTCTCCCGATGTTTATTGCTTCCCCCGTATGAATAAAAAGGCGACAGTCTAATCTACGACTGCAACTGCTGAGCTTGCAATAAATGCGAATCGAAAATACTTTCAGACACGGATGACGCCTCGCGTTACATAAACCATTTTTTTATCGAATCTATTTTATGTTTCCTCCGACGGTAGAAATTTCATGTTTTAACAATAAATGAATGAAATAAATAACATGCTGAAAATGAACAGTTACAGAGCTCCAATTTGTCATCGATATTTAGCCCTACAGCCACAATGTTCAAAACTGCAAATATTAAGTGCACAGTGTATTGCTCATTTATTATGGAGGTATAAAAACCTCGGCGAGCTAAACATCAACTGTCCCTCCCGCAGATAAGCTGTCTAAATATAAAGTATGACGATACTTCGCGCCAATCGAATTACAAATTATCTAAACATTGCACGGCCCAGTAAACCACAGGAGTACATCCCTTCAGTCTGGCTGATTTCATTCATCGTTCAGCAGTATTTGAACGAGCCGACAACATTCGCTTCAATGGAATTACGATAACAGAAAGAAAAACTTAAACAAATTAACGATAACTATGCTTGTACGCAACAGCCTTGAATCGTTTATGCCGTCACTGCGTATTGCCCATTTCCGCAATATCCACACTCGCTACCAATTACACATTTAAATAAATTGGGAGACGACACGAGCGACTTTTTTAAGCTTCAAGCGTACGTTGTATATTCTCGAAATCGATGCAGAACATTTTTATTTTGCATAAAGAAATCAGCAGTCTACTTATTACTGCTGCTATTTGCTAACCAATTAATATACATTTGAAAGAATACAATGATCCACCTATTTCTCGTAAGATCTCAAAAATTTACAAAATAATGTATTAAAATTATTCTTCCTGTTTGTATACCTCTTCAAAATGTGGCTGTATAAGTGAACCACAATTTATTGATTTAAATTGTTCATGAAAAGGGGTGGAACTGTTATCGTTGCTGCCCTCATGCAACTTCAAGCATGTGAATTCAACAAAGTAAAAAATAAGGAGCCAGGTTTTAGCAGTATGTTGGTCACCGGTGACCGACGCGCAGCGGAGCCGTGACATTGACCTGTTGAGACGCCCCCGCGTCAGAAATTCGAAGAGGGGCGGTTACGGGGGGGTGGGGCGTAAAAACCGTGGGGAAATTGCGTCCGACAGATAACAGAGAGTCGGGCTGGCGATACGTGCAGGCATTTAAAAGGACCGCGCTTGTTTACACTCGGCCCGGCCAACGTACACACATGGCTCTCTTCTTTTTGCGAGCGAGAGAAAATTACGCCGACGGCGAGACGCCGCGCCGCGTCGCTCTCGGCTCGGCCCGGTTCCGCGCCACGTTCCGAGCGTAGCCGCGCGCAGAGACATCTCTGCATGCGGGATTCGGAGCGCGCGCGAGAAATGCGAAAATTTTCCATCGGCCTTTTCGTCTATTAGACGCTGCTCGAGGGACAGAAGAGCATAATGGCAACTCACCGGCAACGAGGCAGCAGCAGAAGAAGAAGAAGAACAACAAGAAGAAGCGTAGTAGGAGGATGATGATGACGAAGAAGAACAAGAAGAAGGAGAAGAAGAAATAATTCCGGCGAGCTCGAGCTGGTCCAGGTCAAAAACACCAGTCGTTCGCATGAAGCTGAGTTTCCAAGAAATCTTTCCCTCTCATTCCCGGGTCAAGATTTGTTGTCGAGTCCCTTTTGTGATCTCCCCTTTTCCCTTTTTTCTCTTCCGCGGCCGTGAACGATGCTCCTCTCTCCGTCCAGCTGGATTGCGTTCGTTCCGTCTCCGTTCCACCTATGAGGACGCACACGGCAGTGTTCCACCCGTTCCCTTTTGTTCTTTCCGCGTTCCCTATCCTCGTCCCTCGCCGAGGATGCACGAGTACCGGGGCTGTCACGCGACGAACGCACTTTACGCGTGACCACGGATGTCTTCGAACCACCTTCTTCAAGAGCAACACCAACAATCAACAGCACAAGTGAAAGAAAGGAAGGAAGGGAGAAAGAGTGAGGAAGATGTTCGGTTCGAACGACACGAGAACGAGCTATACGAGCGTCACCGGGACCGTGATACAACCGGAGCAATGCCTCGGCTCATCTTTGTCTTTGGAGGTTAGGTTCGTACGTTGTCTGGCGTCTGTTCCGTTCGCATCGCTCCGTCAGGAGCTACGGGGATCTGCACGGGCAACGAAAGCACTGGATGTCGAACCACGGGCCGACCGACACACACTGCCAGCGGACACGCACTCCCGACCCGACTAGCACGGCAGAACCGGCGAAAAACTGCGAGAAAATCCAGCCATGCTGACTGCGCGACCGGCGTCAGACTGCCGCGAGGACAGAGCGGGGATTCAGTTGAGTGGCATTGCCCGACACCGGCCGTCCCTCCTCCCTCTCGCCTCGTCCCTTCGCCCTCCCCACCAACGATTCCCTAGCGATTCCCCTAACGTCCCTTCAACCCTTCTCGCCCCACCGCCAACACGCGACTGACGCTCTCCGCGTCCCACCGCGAACTTCGACGTCGTCCGCCCATCCCCACCACCGCGAACACGAGCACCGCCGAGCGTCCCCGTGGACAGACGAGGAGAGGCGCGCGCATCACGCGCGACCGAGCGGGACAGACGGAACGGGAATGCGACGCATGCGCAGACTATCAGTCGCGGCACGCGGTCGCGCCCAAACGCATCGTTTCGCGATCCTCATATTGATGTACTACGCGCTTGCACTCGCGGCGAGCCGATTGCGGCCCTCGCGAATACCGAGCGGCTCGTACGTGAGAGATGAACGAAGCAGCTTGTTAAGAAAACGCTGCCGGGGATGAGATACGGGAACGACGACGCCGCCGACGCGCCGCGCCGGGATCTTGCTCTTTGAAACGAACCACGGAACCCGATCGCATGCCACCGAGAACGGAGTATAACCGAGAGTCCCCGAGCGTTGTTGTTGTTTATTCGTATGCCACCGACTGGGCGGAGTCCCTTGGTAAGATAACAACGATCCCTTGGTTTTTAAAGAGCAGGTCGATTCAAGAGGGACTGTTGCTGTGCATTGAGTCCCCCGCAGGAAACATTTTTCTCGGATTTAACTGCCGATAAGGTCACCCCGCGGCACTGATTGTTATCTGTGCGTCTGGTTCAGGTTCTTCCGAGGGCCTTTTCCGAATCATGAGAAGTTTGGAGATATTTCATTTGAATTTTTGAGGACTTTTACTGTCCATCTCTATATAATCATAAATATTGGGTATGGGAATAAGTTTCCGCCCTTTTTCGTTGAGAAGGAGCTCTTTATTCAGAAATTCAAATGGAAAGTAAATTCATTCGAAGTATGCTCCATCGGCATCTACAACCTTCGTCCACCGTTCAGGTAATAAACGAATTCCTGAAAGAAAAAAAATCTGGTTGTTTCGATGCAATCCATTCATCGTGCCAATTTCGGATACTTTCATAGGAAGCGAACTGCTCTCCAGATAGGGCCGACTGCATGGACCGGAACAGTGAAAATCTAAAGGAGCAATATCCGACGAATATGGCGGTGGGGAAAAATTTCCCAGTCCACTCCTTCTAAGTATTTCTTGACGGGTTTTGCGACATGTGGCCCAGCGTTGTCATGTAACAGAATCAGCTTATGCATGCCTACTGTCCCATTCCGGTCATTTTTCTTGTAATGCTCGCTTCAAACGTAATAGTTATATAGTCGTAATAGTTCTTCAAGTGTTTGACGTGTATTTTCATCAAGTAATGCTCGAAAATCTGTATCTTCGAATTTTTTTGGCGCACCATCGCGATCTTTGTCCTCCACGTCGAAATCATGGTTTTTAAACCGCCGGAACCATTTTTTACAACTTGTATTTGATGGAGCATCGTCCCCGTAAATGCCCACGAGCAAACGATGCGTTTCCGCGGCACCTTTCTTTAAAACAAAATAACGCAACATAACTTCCCGCAAATGCTGCTTATTTGGAACAAAAGTCGACATTTTTGACGCGAGAAATTGACTGCTGTTCACGATCCAAACAATTGCCACTAACTGCGTTTTGAAGCTTAGACATATACCTTTCAAAAACATGTACTACGTTCCATGAAATATGCGATCGGTACTTTAGTACAACGACATCTGTCAAAAGGGCGGAAACTTATTCCCATACCGAATAGAAAAGTTTGGTTGCAAGCATCTTCACGAAGCTTGGTTATTGGCCGAAGTGAGACCATAAATATCCGCGGAAGCTGCACGCGTGAGAAATGCACGCGAGTTGCGACGCGAGCTACTTTATTTGCTGGGAGAATATAATATCAAGCTTATCTACGTTCGACATACAAAAACGACGGTGAACGACGTCGCTGTCCGACGTGCCAAACACGCAACGCCTTCTGCAAACAGTGTGTAAGCTAGATCGCGATAGTGCCACGGGTGTGCGCTCGCAATTTTTCCTTTTTTTTTTCGAAAGTCAGCGCTGTTGGAGAGAGCAGGACAGAGTTTGGTTTACGGTACGACCGAAGGGGAGCTGATCCGCGTGGAAAAATAAGGCGAAATCTTTTTTTCCTGCTGCCCTTTGTCCGCGGGAAAAAGTTTCGTCGAGCAGCCCCGCAGTTGCACCCTCCGCACCCCTGCGAACCCCGGCTGCGAAAATAAAAATTTTATACCCTTTGCAACGAAGCTTTTGTGTTAAGAATGGACCCATGAAACTTATTTCGGATTATTGGACTCGGGAATGCTTCTCGCCTTATGAAACGTAATCACTTGACTGGGGAGCTTTGCCGCGAATTTAAATATTTTGTGCTTGTTTCTCTCCCACCGGAATTCATTTGTAATTTATTGAGCTATTGTCTGTACGTATACAAGTTGCGTTCTTCAAGCGCCTATAACTACGTTAATTTTGCGAATTCCGACGAATTGTTTTTCCCATATTTCTCAGCTAAACCAGATTCAAATTTTTTTCAGTTAATACTATTATTAACTTATGAACTATTTTTCTTATTCAAAATACGTTCAGGCAAGGTTGTCGGTCCAAATTAGGCTACTCTCCCCTGCTTATGAAAAGTCGAATAAAATATCCATTAACAACGAATAATAATGATGCATTACCATGGTAATTTTCAAAATTGCTTAAGTAGTAGCATCAGATCGAACCAGTGCGCTGAAATCATTATTATTCGTTATTAACAAATTGTCGATCGAGATCAAGGAAACAGTTAAAATATCCATTGTTTGAAAGTGCAAAACCAAAACAACGCTTTCGATGGCCCAGTGCTGGAATAATTACATTTCGAAAAGCAACGCTGGAAGTCTCGTCGCTTGCGCATTCTCTCGCCAGCCTCTCGATTCATCCCTCGGAAAACATTCTGCCGATTCCATCGGATAGGGTGGGCAGAACCCGCGTTGAATTCTTCAACGATACACTTCCGCGATACAGTAGCTCGCGAAAACGAGTCGCTGGGAATGCTCGGTTCTGCACGCGCGCGGGGTTAACTAATGAATTCCGGCGCGGTTATACCGGCTCCGCTGCGTTTCGAGGTCTTATCGTTGGCTGGAAATCAGCCTGCTTGGCAGATGTTCGCTCGAAACCTCGATTCCTCCTTCTTCGGCGTCTTCTGCTCTTTTTCTCGCAAGCTTGCCGGCGCGCGCCTCCACTGCCGCGACCCCTCTCGCGTTTCGCGAGGATCGGTCAAATCTAAATCATACTTTTTCCCGAATGGTTGCATTTAACCCTCCTGCCAATAACCGCGGTATGCACTATCAATTTCTATTTACTACTTTTTTAATAGCGAGGCAGACAAGTGGCAAAATTAATCTAGATGTCTATGTTCTCAGATAATCATCTGCTCGCGGGAATTCAATTTTAGCCGAGGAACTGATGTACATTTAATCGTGCACTATTGTATTTCCCCCATAGATATGAGTTGCAGAACGGGCTCCGCGAACACCGCCCGCGGTATTGGTCTCGCGATTCGCTGCTGTCGGAGCACAGAAACGATATTAAAATTGAAATGATCCCGAAGCGAGCGTAATACGAACTCCCCCGTCTCGATTTTTCAGCGACGATACTACCTCAAACAAGTCCTCCAGTAAATATCTCATAATACGTGGGAAATAGAAGGCAGAGTCTTGCACTAGATCTACCGGCCGTGAACGTCGGGACAGGTGTGTTTATGTTTCATGGAATCTGTATCTATGAGTTCTGGATCGATGCGTTTATCTTCGTCGTCGCAGTTGCACGGAACGGAATTAAAAATGGCCGGGAGCCACACGCTGCTTTTTAAATGCGTTCATTCATAGATCAAAGGTGAATCTCGTTTTTATCACATTTCGTATTTATTCACGTGCACCATTTTGTAATTACGTTCCCTTGTGACTGCGGGCATCCACTTTGCGCGTTATTTTATGCAAAAGAACAGGTCCAGGCCACGCGGAGATATTCGCTGATGCTCAGTAACTAACCGCTAGCTTTTTGATTTTTCTGGCGATTTTCGCGGCATGCAATTGCTGATGCTTATTAGCGCGAGTCTATCGAGAGAACGAAATTTTAGGCTTTGACTTGGGCGAAGTTAATGAGCTCCCTTTGCTCTTGGGATGCTCTATAGTTTAGAGTCCAGATTGCCCCGGGACTATATGAAAGCTATGCAATTTTGCGAATTGGACATCCATTTTGCAATCTGATAACACTGACTAGAATCGTTCTTGATTTCTCCGGTCACCTCGAGCGTTAATTATCGTAGAATTTGTTTCGCAGCTTTGACGATTATTATAGAATTTCCAAATCGTTCATGATATGTATTCATAGTCATGGAAACCAAAGAAAATTTACATTTAACGTCTAGGTTTACACGTCTGCATTTACGCTAGTTGTTCATAACGGAAAAATTGTACGTTAGTTCTTTTAGCTGATTTATCTTAGCAGTTTAACAGAGAAGCTCCATTATTCTTCTGGTGTTACGAGCCAGTGCCGCGAGCAGCACGAGTGGCCGGCGAAGTATTGTTACTCCAGGAATATGGTATCAATTTGTTAGTTAAAGGTACACGGACGAACCCAATGCGGAATTGGGCAGCCGCTAGGATTATAGACAGCGAGGACGAACCTGACGCGGAGTCAGGGAGCCTCTAGGAATGGAGTCAAACGCGGACGAACCCGATGTAAAACCCGGGTGCCGCTAGGAGGTTGGATAAAAGCACAGACGAACCTGAAGCGAAATCAGGGAGCTGTTAGGATAGTTAGTAAGCCTCGTAACTAGTATAATTTAATTATACAATCCGAGCGGTAAGATTGTATCCCGCGTGGGGACGTTCAATTACTCGATTAGGATAGTGGACAATAATTATGGGTTTAATGAATTTGCGTTAATTATTAAAGAACACAAATATATTCTGATTATAAGATTCTGTGATACAATTGTGTAATTGTCGCGAATGAATTGAATTAGAATAGAAAGAATTGAAAGAAGATGTGTATTACCTAAACCAAGATGCACGGTGTTGACGCACCGGCAATGCCTAATAGATTTTACACCGAACTCGCGGAATCTATACGGTTAACTTTGATTCGAAGGGGAACTTAGCCCGATCTCACTGGTAGTTGACTTCCGAGATGCAGCACGACGCGACACGATTCGTGATTACGATAGTACTAGCCCACGAGAGTAAAAATGCAAGGGCTTATATACCCCTGCAATGACGGGTGATACTTGTCAGTACCCTTTGGATGAATATTCGTATTTTGTCGACTACCAGTTGGTCGCGCGTATGTTTGGGCCCTAAACTAAACTAAACAGATATTTGGATTTGTCTGGGGTGGCTCTGTTCGTTTATCTAGGACGGTTCCTGCCAGAGATGATATTGAACACCTGTTCGTCATCCGTAACACTGGCAATAATGACTCACTCTAATTCCATTGCAAACGTGTCAACACCACCATCGACGAAGACAACTCTATAACAGTCGTCAAATAAGCGAAGTATCCTCCCTCCTTAATTGACATTTCAATTCCGACATATAACTTAGTGAGTAGGCATTAGATATTTATTCGCAATTACTTGGCAGCGTTGTTTATCCACACTGGAGCCCCCATAGCACGGAAGAGAGAGAGAAAGAGAGATAGAGAGAGAGTCGCAGAATCAAAGAGACAATGAGACAAAGGAGTTGAAATTTTATGAATTTCCATTTGCCTCTGGGATCGCGCTAACTTGAAAATAGCTAGCAGGAGTATAACGAAAGACCCTCTCCTTTTCTCTCTCTTCCTCTCTCTCTCTCTCGCTTTCCCATCGGGGATCAAGCGTGCGAGGTTTTTCTAAAAATCTATGGCGAACGGGATACCCAATTGTCCCAGATGCAGCTCTCCGAGAGTCCGCTCAAAGAAACCTGCCTCTGGTACATACAAGCACGTATCGTGCAATTTCTTGTCCGCGGGTTTACGAGAGGAAATGAAATTCTTTTTTACTCGCTACTCAAAGATACAATCGTATTTCTCCTTGGTCGCCGCGCCCGCGGAGGAAATGAAAATATTCCCCGTCTTCACCCCGTCCGCGGCCGACGCCACCCTCCTTACCGTACCGCGCGCAAATAGAAACATTATTGAGATAAGAATTTTAAATCGCGGCAACATCGTCGCCGCCGCTGAAAAAATCTCTTTGTTTTCTTTTTCCTCCCGGCCACTTGCTCCGTCTTTTTATTAAAACGGACGGGCTCCACAAACGTTGGCCGTCGATATCTTTTGATCGGTCCACAATGGTCCCGAATCAGAATGTAGCAATTTGGAATCAGTGTACAGGGTGTGTCCGTTAAGTTATGTCACCATTTTTTAGGCATTTCCGGTAGTGCAATTAAAAAATGTTTTAGACAAAAGTACTTGGTGAGCTACATGTTCGCATATTCTTAAATCTGAAAAAATGCTTTTTACGTAAAAAAATAAAGGTCACCTTGGCTTTTTTAAATGGCACCATATGTTTTGGACGTCATAGGATTGTTGCTGACGCCGAGACGAATTCAACAGTGTATTACATCACGTACTTGAAATGACCTCAAACTCAAAAATTTTGTGCAAACGTAACTTTAATGAAAAATTATTTCTTAGAAAACAAAGCAAGTTACGATACAGAGCCCCGCTCTTTGTATTAGACTTTTCGTTGTCGCCATAATTAGAGCGTCTCGGTTTATATTATTACATATGGTGCCATTTAAAAAAGTCAAGGTGACCTTTAGTTTTTTTACGTAAAAAGCACTTTTTCAGATTTAAGAATATGTGAACATGTAGCTCACCTAGTACTGAGAAACTTTTGTCTAAAACATTTTTTGATTGCTCTACCGTAAATGCCTAAAACAGGGTGACATAACTTAACGGATACAACCTGTAGATAAGTTTAAGGAAATATCATTGAGTCTTGACGTTTTTAAATGTAAGATGTTGATATTCAATTAATTTCGTCTGACTGATTGCCGAGTAGAAATCAAACTGATACTACTTATCTACACATTCTTAACTATAATTTACGGATAATCATGAATTCTTGAGTTTCCATATTTCGAGTTTCTGCCAGGTTTTCGGGGCCGCGGACCCACCGTACGTCCTGTGCACCGCAGCGAGATGGAACGACCGTGAATTCTCGGCAATAACGCGAGAATCTAAGACGCCTTGGGCACGCCTTCATTCCTGGCCGTTAACACGACACCGCGTCCTCTCACAATAGGCGGAAACTGAAAACGTCACGTACCCGAATGAAATTCAACCACGTATTCCCGTGGAACGTCAAACCGGTCTGATCGCGACGCGTCCACGTCGCCGGTGTACATACCGGCTGCTCCCGACGCCTTTGTCGCTTAGACAACTCTCCGCTCCTCTTATTTGTCTTTTCTCTTTAGAAGCGACGTCCCACGTACTAAGACGCCTCGAACATCCATCAGAGGCGAGAACCGGAGGTGAGCTACACGGCCTCGCCCCGCACACCGTTCTTGTCAATCGAACCGAGACGTTTTCCGGGCTACCGACAATCTCTTCCTTGGTCTCGCAGCAAATTTCGCCGAAAATTCCGCAACCGAGTCCACTGATACACGGACAACAGGCTCTGCGGAACGATTTTTCAGGTCGGTGCTGATGAGACTGAGCAATGCTCGAGTTCCGAGAACAATTTCCAGCTTCCGTAAGAATGACCGTAATTATGGAAGAGATCATTTTGGTCTTGGTAACAATTGGAAAACGTTTAAGTCGATTTATCTATCAAACTTGATATTCTGGTTGAATAGGTAAAAATGTCTCGAAGAGCTTCACAGTTACAGAACAGTAAGATTCTGACAGAGAAAATGATTTGATATGAAACGAACACATATGACTTTATTTTTCGTACCATCTCCCTATTTGACGTCGGCGAGATCGGAGAAGGTCAAAGTACCATATCTACCAAATTTTGTACATTTCTGAAAAGCACGATTTTCCAATGAAAATGATTCGGTATGGAAAAAAATTCGGTATTCTAAATTCGATAATCATGCGGACAGATATAAATTCCCATTCCGAACGCCTGAATAATTATAGGACAATAATACGATCCACTGGAAATGGTTTCATACGAAGAGAACGCGAGTTTTGATTTCACTTTTCACATTTTACAGATTTTCGGTCCGCATTAAAACATCGAATCGAATCCGGGAGGGTCTTCATAGATATCGGAAAGTTATTATGCAAATAATAATGAACCGGCAGTAATAATGAAAATGTTAAAACCAAATTACAGTTATTAAGTCGAATAATGACCGGGTGTGCGGACTGAATGAATGTTAATTGTAAATCGTATCGAATTGATATAAATTTGAGTAATGAAAACGGGAATTATTCCCGATACTTATACTATATGTGTATCCACGTATTAATAAATTCCGGGAATTTTTTCACGGAATGTTAACATCGTTTTATGAATTTCCATATTTCGTCTGCTTTTTCAATTGATTGCAGACATTATTGGGATCGGTTTGTGTTACGCGGTGCACCTGGCGAGACTGAAAGGGAGAGAGGCGAAGTGAGCACGAGTCCGAGGGGCACGATTGGTGCTAATTAAATGCGTCCTTTGACGCGGAGCAAGATCCATAGGGCGTCTAGCAATGGGCATACCTTTCGCGATATTGATCCATGACGCCGTGCTTGACACTATAACAAAGACGGCTGAATTGTTGCCTGTCGTGGATGTCGGTGCTGTGTCGGTTAGCACAAACACCACGCGGCATTTGTCAGCTGTACATAATTGCATCACCCTCCAATTCACCGTAAATTATTTCTAATATATCATTAACTTTCCAGCATCGAAAGTATCCACCTTTTCTGAAAAGTCTGAGTCATTGAGGAAGTCCCAAACAATGTAAAGAAGAATTTATAGTTTTGATCATGATGACAATTTTGGTCATGAATCAGCAAACCACCCTCAGCAAACCCTTGAATCATTTCTCTCGAGAATATTTATTATCGATCGTCGAGAATCATGCTAATGGGCTGCCTCCCGCTGAATACTGTGTTAACACAATAAAAATGATTTTATTATCAAAGTTCAAAAGAACTGTTCTTCGAAATGAAGACAAGTTCTACGTCCAGCAAGATTTTAAATGAAAAGCATAAAGAATTTGAAATGACGCGAATTTAAACCAGCAGTGAATGGATTAATCTTTATCCCCTGAATATTGATTCTCCAGAAGAATCTCTGGGCGCCATAACGGGTTCCCGATATGCGCAGCATTTGCAACCGCGTCAAACGGACTAAAATAAGCAATTTCCGTGAAGTTCGAAACAGCTTCTGCTATCGCGACAAAGAAAGCCAGGATGAAAGGAATAAATTTCCATTCGACTATACACACTCGTTGTAAATCAATTCATAAAGGTTCTCGCCAGGCGAATCCGCCGCGTTATGTCTAATCGCAACTATTTCCAATGCAACCGCCGGGTTAATCTCATTTCCCCGTTGCTACGGAGTTGCTATTATGCTCGACTCGTATTTCGCGAATTTCTTTCTACACCAGCCAGACACCGAGATTTAGAAGCACAATGAAGGCGCCGGCAGCGATCTCTCGGTGGTGGCGGAGCTGCTGCTCGCAAGCCCGTTTAACCACATGGGGTCAACATTACACAATGAATTATGATTGTAATATCGTTTTACTTTCATAACCTCTCACGTCGCGCTTTGCTACATTCCAATTTGATTCGTTAACTGGCACGAACAAGCGCCACGGGAAAATCAACATTCTCCGCGAGATTCGCGGAGGTAGATCGCAACTTCCCATAAAATATCATCTAGCGGTGTACACAGGGTGGCCAGACACACGGGGAGAACGAAGGTGTGCCGTGTTTAATCGGCCTAGAAGACCAGGAGCAACGCGCACCGCCGCGCCGCGCCGCGCCGGTGATGTAGCAACATTCCACTTAATTGCAATGCGTATCGCATTCGAGGCGATTCATCATCCGCGGATTTGCCGTCGTCGACTGTCACGAGGAATCGATCGGAATTCGGCGGACCCATTGAAAATCGCTCGACCCTGCCGCGAAAAAAAAATCATTACGTCCATAAATCATGCACGGACTCGTGAAAAACATTACTGATTCTGACCGGAACGGACGAGCCTACGAATTAATAACAAATTCGCGGATTCGGAAGCAGTTCGCGCGAGAAGATTTTCAATGCGCGATGTCTGGAAAATTTTCGGGCGGTTAACGCTTTGACTGACAGGCTTCACAAAACTAGAATAAAATCAAAATTATAAAGTCGGTGAAATTTATTTTTTATTATGTATATATATATATATATATATATATATATATATATATTAAGTAATATATCGTTACCGAAGTTTAAACACATGCATGGAAGTAGTCCACTATTTATACCAATTGACTGGCAGGAATTCGAAATAGCTGGCCAGAGGTTCCACCTCGATCAGACACATAACAAGCAGGTGTAGCACGGGGTTAGCAATTATTAGCGAGCGATTTTTAGGCGGTTTCGGCTCGTTCGTCGTCGGCGCCGAGTCGCAATCATTAAACGGCGATCGATTAAGCACGGTCGCGCGGATGTTTATACGTTCACGGTGGTTGCGCGGCACGGGCGTCTGATTTATCAACAAACTCGTGTGGAAATTAACCTCGACCTACCCCGTGGACCGGATTCCTGGCTGAGCCGTCGACGATCGGGGCTCCGCGAGTTCGGCCGTGCCCAATGATACATTAACTAATTACCCGGGCATCTCCGCGGCTCGCCGAAACCGGCATCCTCGTGTTCAGTTATCGGTACCCAGAAGCGGATTATGCAACGGGGGATGATTTAATTAACTCTCTGTGTGACACGACCGGTCGGCATCGGCGACAAAGTAAACCGAGACCGATCGACTGCCAGCTCGTTATCCACCGATCCGGGCAAGAAAATCGCCGACACAAACCGTTCACGATCGCCGATAGAGGGAGAGTGTATGAGAGACGGAGAGAAGGGGAGAGACTAGGCTTGAATCCTCGAATCCCAGCCGGATCAGGCATTTATCGGGGAACGAGGCCGGGGTTATGTTCGTTAACGGGATATTCAGCGGAGACGACAGAGAAAGAGGGATGCGCCGACGAACCGAAACCGAGTTTCCACGGAATTGCTGTAAACAGCGAAATTTCCAGCGGATCCGGCACGGAACCGGTCTCGGAAGGAACTGCGGCCGATCAATCTCGTCTCAGCACTGTTTCGATGCCGATGTAATTAAATAGTATTTATCCCTGTCATATTCCCCGCCGCTTTGACGGGATTATTGTATTACCTCGTCGATTGAATTCGACGCTAGCGCTAGGCGACTCCGGAATTTCGTTTCGAGGTCAGAAAGTTGAGGAATTAGGTTGATCCTATTAGGTTTTCCCAAAAGTTTGTTTCCTTTCTGATCAATGTTTTCGGCGCAGATTCAGGCTAGGTTTTTAAATAGACAAATGGCACGAGTAAATACGAGGGAGCTTGGGAGAAACGCAGACAATACCAGAAGCTGGCGTTTTAAACAATGGGCTCTTTGGATCAGAATCAAACGACAGAAACCGGAAATAGAGGATCGCCGATGCTCGCATGATCGATGAAACGATCCCGTGTCACGGCCGCCTCTACTTTTTACAGGCGTCGTGTGTTAACTTCCCACCTTCGATACAACAAACTTCTAAATCAAAACTATGGAACAAAATTCATAAATTTCCGGTCTGGCCTGGCCGCGGCGGTTTCCGTCAGAAGTTCCAGCAAGTTCCGAAAGTAGTATATCCACTGGTCCCCCTTCAGGAACGCGTTGCACCGCGCCGGGCGCAAATAATACTGAAACTGCGGGGGTGGAGGCAGATTCGAGTGCGGCTCCGAGCGTAGTTACCCCTTCTTCGGGATGCTGGGACGCGGCGCGATCGAATAGCCTCGAAACCGTCTTGAGACGTCCTGAGACAGTAACGAGAATTTTTCTCATGGATTATTCCATGCCAAGTCGATCACTCTTTGCAGGCACCATCGTCGATTTTGGTCTAAATGAAATATGGTGTAGTCCATGTGAAATTATGGGGCTCACTTCGAATTTTTATCTCAGGAACTGTTTGTCCGATAGAGCTATATTTTTTTTGTTTTATTCAGAAAGGATTGGGCTATTACAAAAAATAATTTTTTCTCAACCTCGAAAATCAACTTCATAATGCATAAAAAATATAAACAAATTCTTTTTTTAGGTTTTTTAATATTGTTCTCGAGGTATAAATAGGGTTATTTAGCCGAATATAGTCTGCTGGTATCTTCTCAAGACCAGCGGTATAGACAACGGACCTTAATAGGGGTGTGCACTCGACTCCTCTCTACCTGCAACGGGGGTACACAGCGTCCTTTACCAGCACATTCTGACGCCAATTTTGATGGCTCCATCTTTTTCAAGGGCTCATTTTAAAGGGGAAACTTCAAGAAATATAACCATATTTTTTTTCAAAATTTAAATCACTGAGCCCCATCATCGAGAAAAACGTAAAAAAAGAATTTGTTTATATTTTTCGACATTATAAAGTTGATTTTCGAGGTTGAAAAAACTATTTTGTTATAGCCCAATCCTTTCCGAATAAAACAAAAAAACAAATGTAGCTCAATCAGACAAACAGTTTCTGAGATAAAAATTTGTAAGTGAGGCCAGTTTTCGTCAAAATGGGCAAAGACTGAAAACTTTGACGGCCTGTCATTTCTAAAAAGATTCGAAACCGGCTAAATGATGACTTAAACCCCCCATAATTTCACACGGACTACAACATATTTCATTTAGAACAAAATCGACGATGGTGCCTGCAAAAAGTGATCGATTTGGCATGGAATGACTCTCGAATACATTTGTCCGCCGCAAGTGTCTGATCAACAATTGCCGAAAATCATTCTAAGATAAACGATTGGTTCTGTAAAAATTTTCTGGAGCTTTGATTGTCGAAGGAATTATTTTTCAGACTACAATCCAGCAAGCTACAATCTACAATTTAACTAGAAAATTGATTTCATGGATATGAAATTCATATATAATACCTCATACCAACATATTTAATAATTTAAACAATATTGCGAATTTGGTACAGCAATTTTTATTGGTGACTCTGAGTCACCCCTCTACTGCTAAGGTTAATAAATAGAATTAGCCTATCTTTAAGTAAACTACGACATTCTGGATATCCGTGACGGTGCCAGCGACTAATTTTAAATTTCACGAATGAATGCACACGGGTACATTCATTTTCTAAAATCGGCCACTTGCTCGCTGGAGATCGCTGATTCGCGAAGCAGCAAAATCCGCGAACCGACTGCTACGAATAATGACGTTGCAGAGAGAGGATCGAGGCTGTTTAAACCCGAGACAGGGTATCGCCGAGTTGCAGCGGAGTAGCAGCCTGTGGATCGTGGACCAGACGATCGTAATTGAGACGGAATATCGCGCAGGGTTGCTCTCCCGTCAGCAGTGAAAGGTGAATGCAACTGTCGATGTTCTTCGCGCGGTGGCGCTATATCCGCGCGACTTTCGACCGGAGCCTAATTGAAGCCGGCGCGGCGGAGCGCCGGAGTCCTTTTATTATGCTGAACAAAAGGCGCGAGCGCCAAAGTCACAAAGCGCAGAACTCATTACGAGCAACGCGGAGCAGCGAACAGCTAGCAGCGGAAGCAGAAGCCAGTGAGAGCCGCCAGCAGCAACACACCGGTGAAAAGCTTGATGAGAAATTCCGGAATGGAAACGATCGACTCGAACGGGAAAAGTCTTGGTCCCTGGGATGCCAGGGGAGGAAGAGGGAAAATAAAAGAGAGCGCAAAGGGAAACGGAGAAAGAGTTTAGGGCTTTACCTCGGGTGCGCAGACACGATACCCAATATCTGCTTTGACGTTGGTCTTGTCCGATCCGGAAGCGCAGCTGCACCGTTTGCCACCGATGCACCGAATTCTTCGCCGCGAAACTCCCGTACGCGCGAAAATTTCCGAACCGACCCGCCCGGCTGGATCCCGCCCGCTGAATTTCATAATACAGACACCCGGAGCTAATCCGGAAGAGTTCGAACTCGGGGACTCGATTCTACAGATTCCATCTGGATCGTCGCGAAAATTGGAAACGCTTCGGTTCGACCGAAATCGCGATTGCGAGGGTCCAATGGTTTTTAGAGTGTTTTAAATAGATTCTCGGATCGGATAGGAGACTGTTCTTCCGCGATTACATGGTTCGTGGGTCGGTGGTTATGGGGCCCGGGTGGGGAACTTGATCGCGATGTCTTGGGAACGTCAACCGATTTTTATAACCATTCACCGTGGTTTTCCTTAGACAAATTCTTCTGCGTTTATGGTAGTATTTTTTTGTTTAAATCGGAATTAAATCATGCGGTCAAGGGTTGATCTAATTAAGCTCGTATTGTGTCTATCTAACGATCGATCGGCCAGTTGGGCCGCAGTAAGATGTCGAACGGAACGGCGCCCGTTTAGCGGTAATTTACCGGCGAAATGAGAAGGTGGACGAAAGAGGCGTTGCCGGGTTCTTTCTATACATATACAGCGGAAGACCGTTCAAAGGGAAGTTTCATTGGTTACATTCCGAAGCTGATGAATTATTCAGCTGACAAGCATCGACTGATCGGTGGATGATCAGTTGTTCGGTGCTGGGTGTACGCGCGTGCCAACACCGGTGTCGATCGATAGTTCATCTATTATTTTACGGGAAGCTAGTTCAAGTATCGACTACACTGTTCTATCGAGTCGATTAACGAGAGAACCGTTGGTGGGTACACGTTGCGCTTGATCTTCCACGGGACTGGCAAAACATCGCGTTAAATCCGATACGTTTCGCACTGGTGATCGATATTGCCTCGTGTGGGACACATTCAAATTTTAGATCTCTTCAGGAACGTCCAAATTTCAGACTAAGTGTTCAAGGAATTTTGTGAAATAATTCTTACAGAATGCGATTACAGATTAATGAATTTTGCAATTGTCTTTTGGCTCTGGTTTCGCAGAAGGGACTCAAACGAAGCAATTAAATTCATACTGGAAGGATTATGCTTCCCAGTACCATTTTTGGGATTATTTCGGTCCGGGACGTGTCTTCGGGATCCGGGATTATGCGTCGCCAGCTGCAGCCACGGCGAAACTATGACGAAGATGAATTCATTGTCTGCCGCGCGGATTGGGGATGGGTATACGTAATTCATCAACGTAATTGAGCTATCGCAGACCGAGTTAGCGACGTTCCGCGAGTCTCGCGAGCCGAGTGCCATTTCGTAATGGCCCGTTAATTTCGACTGGTAGTTTTCAGACTTCGTCGCGAACGGGAACTTTCTTTCGCGAGACATCTCTTCTCTCTCTCTCTCTCTCTCTCTCTCACGCTTTCTCTCTTTCTTTTCTCTCTTTTTCTTCCGGCTCTCCCGGCACTCTTGATACACGACATTGACCACCGCCAACGGTGGAAATAACGTTCCGCCCCCGTGAAGAATTCCATAAAACCGGAAACGACACTGCTTCGCGGTTAATTGGCCGCGGAATCCATTTCATAAATTGCAAAAACGGCCGTTTGGCGAATGTATTGTGGCCACTGGCGAAGAGCGGCCCGCAGTTTGTCACGGGTCGTGGCTCTGGCCGCGTCTGACGAGCGAACGTGAATCGTGATGTAGTTAAAACTAAGTCTCGCCGCACATTCTCGTGAAAAAGCATCTTAAAGCCCGCTAAAAACAGTTCTACGTTCGCCGAGCTCGTTTCCCGGCTGCCAAAAAATTCGCAAAAACCGTAGACTCGTTTAACTCGCCTTCTTCCACTGGTCTCGTACGACCAAGCAACAATTTCATTATCAGCAACGGAGACTGTATCAACTGGTAAAAATTCCACAGACTGTTCCCCTCGATTGATCATGCACATTTTTATTTTGCATAAAATTCCGCAGGCTAATTGTAAAAGAAAGAACTGTATTAATTGGAAATCATGTATACAAAAAAAAATTGTATTTCACATTAATAAAAATTTTAGAAATTTTCTAAAATCGGAAGTCACACACACACACTCACACCGGGTTGTTGAAGTCTCCGTCATGATCATGAACTCCGTTTTATATTAAAACGAACTCCGAATATACATTGTGAGGTTAGTAGCAATAAAACTCCTCATGGGTTCCATATATTTTTTACGAGCGAAGAAGCTGTACGTGTGTCAGGGATAGCGTTCAAGATTCTCAGAGAGAGAGAGAGAGAGAGAGAGAGAGAGAGAGAGAGAGAGAGAG
>CM052315.1:17642748-17812979 GCA_028455605.1 Lasioglossum malachurum | reverse complement strand
GAAAAGAAAGAGAGAAAGCGTGAGAGAGAGAGAGAGAGAGAGAGAGAGAGAGAGAGAGAGAGAGAGAGAGAGAGAGAGAGAGAGAGAGAGCTTAATGGTTAATTTCCTAATTACCTGCCGAAAGTTATAGCGCGCGAGAGACACGGCAGTCACTGTGTTAAACTATCCCGGAGCTGGTGGGGGTTGAGAAGTTAAGGTGGATGAGCCGATATGCGGCATACATGGCGCGTCACTGTAAGAGGGTTAACCTTCGTCGTGCGGTGCCGGGTCTCTTGGGACCCGGACGTGATGCTTTGATGCCACTTTTGATGTCTGGTACCATGTTATACATGTGGGCCAAATGAATCGCTTGATACAGACAATTTAAAATTGCGTGATCGAAAATTCTGAAACTAATAAAATATCAAAATTTCGCAATTTAGGTCAATCGGTTCTCATCTTCCGCGGGGCCATAACCATCGATGATTCGGAAAGAGCAGGTCGAAGGAAGCAGATGTCTTATCTTACGAGAAATTAGCGTCGATCGGCGTCGTTCGAAAATCGCGCGTTTAAAAACCGTGATAAGGTGAACCGTAATGGAGTTTTCTTGTCGACGATGGTGGCGAATTGTTCCGCAGTCTTTTTCCTTGGCGAGATCCTCGCGGGTGGCTCTCGTAACTTCATCGTACCGCGGGCGACAACGGGGACGCTGTCTCTCTGGCAGAGACATCGCGCCGTATCAGGTGCTGTTCCTCCTGCACCAAGTCACCGTGCAACTAATGTACTCAATTTCCCCAGCCAATCTCGTCCCCGTATTTCAAACTTAATAATCATTGTTTGTACGCAACGTTCATAACCCTCGTCGCATCTTGTAATTTAATCTCGAGGTGGGGGGTAATCTCGTGCCAAGAGCCTAACACCGTATGTATAGGGCTCTTAAAATGGGGGAGGGGATCAAGAAAAAAAAACATGGTGGATCATGGGAGGATTAGTCAGCAAAATGGGGGACACGTTCGGAATAGGAAGTAATTGAAATGTAACGACTTGGTGATGCTTGCAAATGTTCATAGGATTTCGTCTTTGACTGCTGGTTGTCCTCTAAGTTCGACGTAGAAAAGCAGCCGGGAAGAGTCAGTAGAAAGATGAATTTAACTCGTTCATAAAAGAGAGACTTAGTTCGCAGTAAGTAAATTTTATTTAAACTGTCCATCAGGAATCCGACGCCCTATTTCTACGAGATTGCCTCTATTACAAATTGCAATAGAAGTCTGGCAAACAAGCTGATCCCTTAACCCTCTCCAGCTACCTAAACAATCACTCTGTCTTCTTCGAGCGATCCGAGAACCATTCGGAATCGCATTGAAGCGGTTCCTGTGGCAATCAGCAAGAGGATCGTTCAGAAGAAAAGGCGATGAAACGATCGGGATCTTGAAGTAGACTCGCGGTTGGGGAAAAAAGCCCGGTAGGCAGATGAACAAGAATCGACTGCGAGGTTTCTCGAGGCTTAATTCCTTCGGCGGAACAAAGCAGATCAATTTCTGCAGGAGGAGAGGGGTGATCCGAATCGGGAATCGTTGCAGCGAGTGTGTACATCCGATAGAAGAGGTTTGCCCGATATCGGCGAAATGCCACTCTCTCCAGGAGCAAACCTAAAAAGGTCCTAGCGCGAAACAACTACGAGCTGCTTGCAGTTCGGTCGCCGACCACGTACGTTGCCATCTCGCGTTTGCCTGTGGAAAGGGCGACACGCGTGCATGCATCCGATGCACCGTTGCACCCTCGCATTCACCCCCTTTCGCCAATATCAACCCCGCTTTGGCAACTGCTCTCTATATTCCTTTTAGTCTGCAGCTTGGACACTTTTGTCCGAACAGCTTCACAGAACGGACGTTCGATAAAAAAGTAAAGTCTTTCAGTGTCGATGTTTAAGTTATTTAGACAATTGGCTATTCTGTCAATTGTCAATGGCTTTGTCTTCTATGTAAACCCCGTGCTCAGTATGTGTGTTGTTAAGAAGTTGTGAAACGTGTTCCACTTTATTAATTTCGCAACAGTGAAAAACATTCGCGATCTGTTACCTGTTCTAGGACACTCGTGGAACTAAAGAGCATTTTAAACGTTACCGCTTGCATAATTCAATTCACGTTTAAACGTCCTCTCGCTGTGCATGAAATTTTAATTTCGTTGAACGTAACAGAAGGGTAAAACAATTAAAAATTGTCCATGGCAGCGAGACTCGGCCAGAAGTGGCGCTTTCAAACTTAACCCAGTTCTTAGACAATATTTGCTCGAGACCTTCAACGCCGCACAAATTTCACTTTAAATCTGTTTCACAGTGCACGCGAACGGCGGACTGTGTGTGACAAGTTTAATTGTTTTCTGCATCGAAAGTTGGATATTATTCGAGTGGTCGAAATGTCTGGTTATTTTTCTTTTTGGTACAGCGATGGTATTGCGCGCAAGAAAAGTTGGTCGAAGTGAAGGTAAACAAATCTGTTGTAATTCCGTAAATGATTAAAAACTGGACGCAACGTTTTGTTATCTCAGCGCCTTTTATACTCTATTCGTCATACTTCATCAGAACTGCGTCTAGACTAGACGCGAGCCACTGTTTCTAGACGCGTGCGTCTACGCCAAGAAACAATATCGCATTACCCTTTCGAGAAATATTCCAGAATATTCTTGCCAATCGTGGCTTCCAAAATGTTGCAATTTACCGACACATGCGTATCCGCGTACAAGCAAGCGTGTACTGGGTGAAGCAAATCCCTTACAACAGGGTTATTCCACGCGAAAACGGACACTTTTTGGAGTAAAATTTCGGGTTTTGTTCAAATTGAAATATGTCGGAGTCTTTAGTGACCTGTGAACGAATCTCAAACGATTTTTCGATATCTTAGAAATCGTTGATTTTACAGAGGTGTAAAAGAACGTGTCAACCTTTTCCCAATAAATCGGAAGATTAGAACTGACAAACCGATAGTATCCACTCAAAAGGATGTTATTTCAAAAAATATTTTTTCCATCATTCATTTTGCAATTATTTTAAACAAATGCCGTGTTTTCATAGTGGGCCACTTTTAAAAAAATAGAAAAAATAGGGTTGTAGCCCCAATGTCCCCTTACGGACTTCTTTTGAAAAAGATGGTCATTTAAAAATTAACGAAATTAAAATTATTTGAAGTGAACGCTGCACCGTGATATACAATCTCGGACGGCCGAAGAACACAGTGGGCTGGATCGTAACATTTTACTATAACTTTTGAACCATAACAGATATCGGTATGGAATTTCCACTAAAATTCTTTCAACGTATATTGTTTGGCTCGCCAGGACAATTTCCTAGTCAGATCAGGCCTGTCCTGTGGGTAAAAACCCCGTCCCCAGTAAGTTTCGTCCCCTCCTGGTGGGGTAGATTATTACGTGCGGGTACGGGGAATGCATTTTTCCTGTGTAGAAAAAACGTGAAAAGATCGCGCGAAACGAAGGTCGGCCTGCCGCGACCCGAGACGCAAGAGTGGGGAACAGCGTCGTGGAAGGGGAATGTGGGAGACTAGTCTCAATCTGGCGCTACAGTGGGCTGGATCGAGAAATATGGTGACATTTTTGTATAACTTTGAGCCATAACAGATATCGAGATGAAATTTCCACTAAAATTCATTAAAAAATTATTCCTACCTACTGATAATTATCGTAATAAATATATTTTTTGTAATCATTTTTCAATTAATTCTTTAAATTTTTTTGTCTTTCGCGCTGGTGAGCATTTAATTTTTCCCCGATGTTTCAATTTATTTAACTTTTGAAAAAATTATTCTATGTTAAAGGGTGTACGGACACAGCTTTGACCGACTGTACATGGTCGGTAGCCGTTTCACCGAACCGAAACAAGGAACAGTGGCAAACGGGGGTCGGGAAAAGGGGCACAGGATTTATACCGGTAGGTGTGCACGCTGCACTCTCGTCGCGCCGCGCGCCGGTGTGTGAATTAACTGGATGCAGCTGCAACTGCACGCCCACGCGCCTCGTTTTAGCTACCGAGCGACGCTGACAGAAGCAGGAAGGACCGACTAGAGACTGACTGATCAAGGCCACGATCGAGCGAAAACGTTGTGTTGCGATATTATTTCTTGCTGGGACGTGGGCGACGCTTCAGGAAACTTCGAAGAATAGAAGAACGTGGACCAATTGACGCACGGGAACGCGTGGGCGGCCGTTCCTGCGGGTCCTCTGTTCCGTCATCTTCTCTGGAACTGCTTGAGAAATCAGTGGATTCTAATAATCTTTAATTTCCCGTAGAAATTGGGAGAACTATACTTTTTTCCTTTAGATACAAATAATTAAATAATACAATTATCAGGACGCGATTTTGGTTATCTCAAGTTTTTTCTGATAGAGTCTCTGAATCTCTGCCTGACTAAGGAATGGAAATATAATATAAATGAAAGAAATTAGTTTGATAATGAAAAAACTGTGCCATAATTTTTTAGACGGTCCCTTTTGCACTTTACATCCTTGTGCCGAGTAGAATACAATGATTAAACAGCAGAGCGTAAATCTTAGATATGAAACACCCAAGATACATGACTATTACGCAACATTACTGAATCAGTAATGTTTTATGATGAATGTTTCTAGCAAATAAAATTGTTTAAAGGCTTAAAATTACATCAAAAGTAGATTGAATGTCAATTAATAAATTACCACAACTTCGTTTGGTATACAAGCAGTGAAACTTGTTGATTGGCACATATTGATTGGCCAAATGGGTCGATCGATGTTTCTCTGATTCAGTGGCCTCTTCAAATTCTAACGTTTCTCCTCAGTCACAGGCATGGAATCAACATGTGTTTTAACGTTGTCAGCAGTTTAAAATAATTTTGTCACATAGCAAGTATGTCTTTGGTTTTTTGCTTGAAATTTTCAGCTTTGTGTACGGAGTACGGCACACAATATTTTATATTAATCCAATAATTTTTACAGGCGCAATTATATAAAAATTTTTCTTGAAAATGGTTTAAAGTTCTGACCGAAACGTTGAAAATTTTGTGGTAATTTGCAAAATTACTTGAGTAGTAGCATCAAGTCGAACCAGTGCGCTGAAATCATTGTTAGTAGTTATTAACAAATTGTCGAGCGAGATCAAGGAAACAGTTAGAATAAAATGCAATTAAAAAAAATTGTTCAGAGATTAAAGATATAGCTAAGTACTAGCTCAAGCGTGAGAAATGAACCACTATTGATGTCGGGTAACTGCACCAGTGAATGAACATTTAAGAAATTGTTCAGGAAGATATTTTATTTAAAAAAAAAAATGTGAATTAAAGGAATCTCATATATGCCAAATGGCTCCCTGTACTTCATTTGTCAAAAATAAATTAACACAAATAAAATGAAATTATTATTATTTTTCTTTATTAAACGTTAAATAAAAAATATAAAAAATACCAGTGAATGAACAGTACATTCTAGTAATTGGCTTGAAATTTGTTGAAATATACAAAAGCGTTCATTTACTGGTGCCCGTTTATTCACTGGTGCAGTTACCCTACGAGGCGACGACCGATGATTCTAAACAGCTGGTAAAAGTTGTTAGAAAGTTGTCAGGGGATTTGGTGGTCCAGTGATCGATCTTCCGATGCCACACGGAACGAAGCGACAACAATGGCGCCGGTAATTGGACGAGATTATAAGACAGGGGGTACCCGAAGCACCATTTAGTCCGGGGTTGACCAGAAATTCGGCAAGTAAGTTATCGACTCATAGATAATCGCGCGAATGCGGCCCGCATACCAAAACGTTCAGCCCCGGACTTGCCATCTGGGTCGCCGGGCATTCCTTATCGTTCTCACGTCCGTTGCAAATTCTACGGCTGCGAGAAGGGAAAACCACGGCGACCTGTTCCGGCAATTTGATCGTCTGCGTGCTCCTCTCCCTTTAATCCGAAGGAAAATCGCGGAAAGTATGCCGCCACGATTCGAAACGCTGTAACCCCGTGGAAACTGGTACGGGTTTGCAACGGTGCCCGTAGCCCCCGACCGTAATTAGATCGATAATCCCGACAATCTCACGTTCATCTCCGTGCCGCACGGGAGAGAACTTCGGGGTTTTGTTAGTCTCTCTCATTTTCTTGCCGCTCGCGGGACGTTCGCTATTAAATTGGAAGAGTTATTCAAGTTGTAACGAAACTTCAGAAATTGATAAAAAAACTTCCGCGAGACTTGGCGAGCTCGAAGATCGGGAAGAACGACGTCCTTTTGCCGTGCCGCATTCCCGGCACGCGAAGATTGCATTCGCTTTTCGAATCGGACCACGCTGAAAGCAGCTTTTAATACTTGGATTTGTGCTCTGCGTTCGGGGAATCTGTAAACATTGTTCCGCGACTGACAAGGAACGACGCCGAGCCCGGAGATTAAGAAAATTATGAAACTTTGGGGATATTACGCGATTTCTTTTTGCTGCCCAAATTCACTTTAAATCCGGCTATTTCTATTTATTTTACAAGATAATAGCTCTCATTGAAGCGAACAACTTTTTCCCTGTCTCTCATAGCTCGCGAGTTACGACGCAAAATCGATACGCGTTCCTCGATAAAAATGCCCACACATTTATCCGAGGGCGCATTGAATTTTCGCGATTCACGATATTCGAGCTTATTCCCCCGGGGGACATGGAAGATTCGCGCCCTGAGCCGCTTATTGAATATCAGGATCGCGCGACCCCTAATGGGAAGACGAATCGCTAGTCGCGAATATCGGGGGAGTGATCTCAATGTGTTGAATGGCGGGCCCGCGGACAAAGCGTTCCACTTCGCGGTCCCTTTTGTCCCGGGGCTGGTAATCGGCGGCGTCGATACCGATTCCGTCGGTAATTAGAGTTCACTTTTCTAACGAGCGTTTCGCTCCGGCCATTGTCCCGGCGATTCTCGTTTAAACCCGGGACAGGAAGAGAAACACAGGCTCGGGAAGCGAGAGAGGGATCGAAATGGAAAGAGAGAGGGAGGGAGAGAGATAGAGAGGGGTTGAATCTGGGTTACGAGCGGTCCGGTTTCGTACACAGGCTCTGGAAATCGCGTTTTCCACGACCGAGGGAAAAACTGGCGCAGTAGGTGAGCCTCGAGCGACCTTTCCTCTCGCGTTTCGGACGCGGAGAGCCGTCGTCGTCGTCGTCGCGACGCCAGGCGTCTCGAGACTTCGAAAGGCTCTTCCAGGAAACTCCCCGCAGGCCGAGGAACTCGAGAACACTCGGGCTAGGTCCCCTTCAGGTGAATCGATACGCTCTCTCTCCACCCGATGGATCCGAGATCCGCTGGGACGACGACGACTGGCCCGTGGAATTTTCGCGAGACACATTTCCCCGGACGCTCAGAGGCGAATACAAGAACGTATCCTCGGGTCTCTCTCGATACTCCGCCGAGAACGAGCTTCGATGTCCTTGTACCCGCTGACTCGTCGAATATCCACCGACAGACCGTTTTTCATAATGCCAGCTCTCTCTCTCTCTCTCTCTCTTTCTACAGGACACGTCCTTAGGATTCGGGGATACCTCTTCTGGCGAGGAGCTGAAATACTTTCGGATAGAATGCGAGACTGATATTCCGAGGATTTTGTATCGAACAGTATCGCTTGTTTATCACGCGGATAGGTTCAGACGGAAACTACAGTCGCGAGCAAAGTATGTGTACACCCTTTGAAAAGTAATTAAGTTTTATAAAATTGCACCAAGCTCCTTGAGGTTTCTGTAGATGTTCGGATTAATTTTCTAGGTATCGTATAAAATATATTTTTGAAATTATTACTGCTCGAAACCTGAAAGAAAAAAGTCAATATCGCCACAGGTTTTTAATTCATTCTTCTAACGTCTAAAAGGAAACTCAAGCTGTTGGGTTAAATTTTAAAAGAGTTATTCGTTTTTAAAAGCTGTTCGAATACTTCGTACACCCACTGTATGCATGTTGAAAATAAATCGCTGTGATCTGATGGAAGGTCCGGGGCTGTCCGGCAGTGAAATTATTAAGAAGTGTAGCGATAGGCACCGATCCGAGACGGGTCGCTGTCGCCGCTGCGGGCCATCGTAATTTCATATATCGGGAATCGACAGGTATTCGCGGCACGATTCGAAATCGGCGGAACGTCCGAGAGAAATTACGGCGACGCGGCACGTCGCGACGGACTCGCACGTCCACCGTTTATACGTCGGTCCGTGTCCGGATTAATTTAATGAACCGCGATGTTTGCACGCGTGCCTACGTGCGTTCAATGCCGATCCGTTCCGATCCGATCCGATCCGTCCAGAAGTCGATAAAAAAGCAATGGTATCGATAATTCCTGGCACAGCCAGCCTTACTCGCGATTCGAACTGTCTTACATCCTTTTCCTCCGGCGCACCTGCGCGACGACGAGTTCCTGACTGGTCGATTATGGTTAGGGCTCGACTCTACAGTTGTCACAGAACCACCCGTGACCTCCTCGTCCGATTCTCCGATTCCGAAATTGTTCGCAACAACAGATTCGCGAAATGTTCTGACTATTCATTTCGATTATTCTGCGTTCGCCTACGTGGATAATGGGCCCAAATAAGCGGAAGCGTATAATTTAACCATTTATAAACGCGATAGAATTAACCGCGTCAGTGTACGGCTTCTGTGCCGGCCGTTATTGCCGGTGTATAGGGAAACACGGAGTTATTCAACCGTCTGATTATACGTGCCGATGTATTCTACTTATACATATAATTCGCCGGCGACACATCGGTCGAACAGACGATTCATTAGTCACCCACTTAACGACGCGGGTTAACGAATCATTAGATTACTTTTGTCCTCGGCGTGTTTATTATTCATACTGCAAAATATCGCGTGCTCGAACCTCAATTGCGTGGGCAACAATTGTGCAATTAAGCGGCTGGGGCGAGGCACAATCGTCCATACATAAAACAGTCGACCTGCCGGCCGTCGTTAGAAATAATGTAGACCAGAATTTCAATGGAAATCAGGCCGTCGCACAACTCTCATCACCGATTCCTCACACTTTTTCGAAGTTTACTTAACTTACAAGTTCTCCGAATACGATAATCATCACGTTGGATCGAAGGAGTCCGAAAGAGCAATCTCACTCGGCCAACTGTAACAATTCCTCGACTCCTCTCTTGTCTTTCTTATTTACTGACCACCAAAACACTATTTCCTCGATAATCGTCGCTATGAGATGAAAGACTCCGAGAGAGAGAGAGAGCCCGCGCGCAGGCTTACAAAACGAATAGAAAACGTCTCGCGCGGCAAAGCGGTTTCAGACGGGCGCCGCGCCGGTCCGAGCGTGAAACATTCACGAAACAAAGGCAATCCGTTCGATCGGCTCTTTCGTTATGTACCTAGTCAGCAGATAGAAAAGGAGAGAGCGAACGATCTGGGATAACCAGCACGGGGCCATCATCGGCGCCATCGCATCGAGAGAGAAAAAAAAGAGACACGGGTAGAGAAACGTCGGTTTTTCAGCGAGTCAACACAATTTGCGTCTTACGAGCAATTCTGCGAGTTGCCGGGAGGTTCGCTTTCCGGGGGATTGCATGCGACGACGATCGTGATGAGTTTGCTTTCCGTCGACGTCGTCGTCGTCGTCGTCGTCGTCGTCTACGACGGATATCACGGCCGGATCCGACTGTTCGCGGAGTAAACACACAGGGCATCGCTCGCGGGGGTGTGCGCCGCGACTGCGAAAGGGTGGGTTTCGAAACGGAGACTCGCGACGAAACACCGGGGCGTGGACGGATAACAAAACAGAGTGGGCGGAAAGAGGACAAAGGGGATTGGAAGTACACGTCCATAGTCCATACGCGAGCTACTCCAATTCGGAGCCGTGGAGACGACCGGCAGTTAACTTATCTAAATGTCCGTCTGCACGCAGCATCGCCGTTGTCCCGAGCCGCGTTAACTTTATCGAAACTCATTTGCTGGGAGTCGGTGCTCGCCCACACTGCGGAATTGGACGGGAATTAGGCGACGTTAATTTCGAGTTAGATTACAAGCAGGAGACGCGTGACGAGGCCGTCTTCCACGGCCCGGAACGGACGACGACCTGTTTTCGTACTTGTTGCCCCGACGTTCTTGTTCCGCCGGACGATTAAGGATGACGGTGGACGGAGGAGGTTCCACGGGAACGGAAAACGGAAGAGGAGATTGATGAACCGGCGCGAGCATGGCCGGTCGGCCCGGGCTCGTTATATTTCAATTACTTCCGATTCTGAATGTATCCCACAGGAGGCGTTTCTTTCCGCTTGCTAATTCTCCGCGATCCTCTTCTTTGCTCCTCCTAGCCTCTTTTCTTCGTCCGAGCCCTCTCTGCCCGAGCCCTGGTTGGCCGGACCTCCAAATCACCTTCGGAAGTATTATCCTTCAAATGTTTCAGCGTTTACGTCAATGGTATCTTACTTGAGTACGGTAAACATGAAACCGGAATTTTTGTATAGAAAATACACACGTTTATTGTATGACAATGATACAAAATATTTTATTCGAAGTATCGGCAGCTACACATTTTTCCCATCTCTCTGACAATTTGTGGAAGCCACGCCCAAAAAAACTGTTCCTCTTTTGAGGTAAACCAGTCATCGAGCCATTTTCGTACATTTTCGTAAGATGTGAAGGGCTGCTCGGCAAGTGCGTGTCCTATCGATGCAAATAAGTAATAATCGGATGGAGCCAAGTCTGGTGAGTAAGCCGCATGCGAAAAAAGTATTTCCCAACTAAACGCCTCAATCGTTTTCTTTACCGGTTTTGCTGTGTGTGATGGTGCATTATCATAAAGCAAAATCACTTTGTGTTGCCTCTTTTGATATTGCGGTTGTTTTTCATGCAAAGCTTGATTCAAATCGATCATTTGTTGTCGGTAGCGTTCAGTGTTAACGGTTTCGCCAGGTTTTAGTAGCTCATAATAGATCACACCCTTCTGATCCCAGCAAACACAGAGCATTGTCTTCCGTCCATAGCGATTTGGCCTTGCAGTCGATGCCGATGGTTCGCCTGGAGTTACCCATGATCTCTTACGCTTAGGATTCTTCAAATATATCCACTTCTCATCGCCAGTCACAATTCGATGGAGAAATGACTTTTTTTTGTACCTGGCGAGCAGCATTTCACAAGTGGTTTTTCGGTTTTCCTTCTATCTTTCATTCAGTTCATGTGGAACCCATTTTCCCATCTTCTGAATCTTTCCCATGGCTTTCAAACGTATGGAGACTGCTTCTCGTTTGAGCGTCATCCTCATCCAACAACGCTTGCAAATCGCTGTCTTCAAACTTTTTCAGTGGTCTTCCACGTTCTTCGTTTGTCGAATTTTTTAAACCACTAAAGCACTGTGATTTACCAAGAGCATGTCACCGTAAGCTTCGACAAGCATTCGATGCGATTCTGCGGCAGTTTTCTTCAAATGGAAACAGAAATCAATGTGTCGCATATCGTAGTTTCCAGGCACAAAATTCGACATGTTCAACGCTATTAAAAACTATGCTGTTGTATGAAACTTGTATGGTTGTGAGTTGGAAATCTTTACCAGACGTCAAAAGAAGAATATGTTTGACGGTAACTACATTGACAGCTAGAGCCACCTATGGGCAAATTCCGATTTCATATTTACATACCTGGTATGTTGTGCTTTTTGAAGAAATAAATTTTGTTTGCCCGGCCAGAGCGCGACCTAGGCGCGAGTTGGTCCGTGTTTTTCGTTAATAACTCCTAAACAAAGACGCGGATAACATTTTAGCAAAGGAAAATGTCGCTTCGAATGGTCTCAGGGACCTCCCATTTCCGGGATGTGCAGGAATTTTGGGACACCCTGTAGGTGTATCAGTGGTGCGGAATCCCCCCTCACCACTGCCAACTTCTTCGGCGACGGTAATCGCGGATCAGTTCATGTACAATCGCGAATACCGAGAATCAGCGCGACCACAATTTCCGGACCTTGTCTCCGTTGAATAATTAATTGTATCATCTGTGTAGATCGTGTTCAAAATTGTATTTTGTTGTGAAAAATAAATCAGTGTTGCTATAAACGAACAATGCCGGTGATCTCAATATTTCGAAAATTAAAAGCTTGAAAGAAAAGTCTTTTCTATCGCAATAATTGCCACTTTGAGCCAACCGTTTTCTTCCTTACACATTTTCTCGTATCGGCAAAGATAACGAGGACATTTTCGGTGGAAATCGCAGGTGAGTCACCCCGTATCGACAACAAAATAGAATTTCGTTTACGGTTTCAAGGAAAGCAATAACATGGAAATGTTCATCGCGATCGTGACTCGACGTTATACGGCAAGGATTTAAGTTCCACGGAACAAAGCAATCTCCATTTTCCGCTATCAAATGAGTCATTCTAGATTTCCTCTAGACACCGGATGAATCGTTAAAACGAATATTGGTCGAACTCGATCAAGATGGATCCTAAAGAAGTAAGTTGATCCAAAGACCGGTAACGTAGTCTCGCGGCTATTATTCACAACCGCGAGATGCATCGCAGAGTCGACTACATTATCCTTGGTTTACGAAGTACCGCGGCTATATTCAGCCGAGACATTAATGAATTTCATTATATTAAGCACACCGGGGCTCTATTCGTTCGCATTAGCCCCGTGTAGCCGACACGCGATTGCTCGTTACGCGTTAGAACCAACCAACCAACACACACAAAACCGGGACTCGGCCCGGCCCGGCCCGGCTCGACGCGTTCACAAACTCGCCCGGTGTCGATAAGTAGAACAGCGTGCGCGCGCGCGCTCCCTTTCATAAAGCCGGAAGGGTATTAACTATAAAGAGAAACGAAATTATCCTCGGGGATAATACCGCGGGGCCGATGTTTATTAGCGGAGCGCGACCGCGCGAATCCTGTTTGGTTCCGATCCGGCTATTATGTAAAATCAAATTTCCGCCGGTCGGAATCGCCTCGAAACGAAACTCGCGGAACACGAGATCGCATTTACGCCGTCGCTCGTGCAGAAGAAGGGGGTGGCAAACGGGGGGATTGCGAATCAGGATGAGAGAGATAGAGAGAGGGAGAGGATAGTGCGTGGACCGGATGCGAGGCAGAATTTCGATTGTGAAACGGAATAGTTTAAATTCGGGACGATGCTGTTACTGTACGCGTGCGCTCGCGACCGCTAAATACTCGCGGACCTCGCGGAACAAAGTTGAATCGGAACCGTAAACAGAGCTAAGCTACTTACCAGTATAAATTCAACTGTATTACCGGCCCCCCTGGCACAAAGTAAAACAGTTTACCTCTGAATACCTATCACACACCGAAGTTCCTGTCGGACGTACACCGCACCGCACCGCACCGCACCGCACGGCCCGGCTCGGCGTGGCGCGCTACGTTCACGGAAACGTAACACCGCGCACCAAGCCTGTTTTCATATTTAAAGCCGCCCCCGATCCGCCGTGTTATCTGAGCGCCGTTCAACCGCACACCTATCCCCTCCGCAACTCGTCCTCCCTCGTTTTACCTTGCTTATAATGAACGCGTTACGCGACCGCACTTCGCGCGAACGAAGATTAAAGTCGGCTGGAACGAGCACGTCCCACGGAGAAACATCCCCCGTTTAACGCGGCTCTTTAAACCCTGTTTACAAGACCTTTTCTTTTATAGGCTGTTCGACTGCCGGATAATTCTCTGTTTATCCCGGAAGCCCCGCATGCCCGGGAACTCTTTCCGTTCCAGGGATGCTGGATTTATTAGTGCTGTTTTCTTCACAGAGATTTGGAGAAGGCGATTAAGTGATTTTTTTAGAAGTACGTTGCTAGCAATGTTGTATTTTGTGATCGTCAAACAGCGAGTCTTTATGCAAAATATAAATTGTCGGAGGGTTAATGCAGTTGTTACGTCCTACGGTAGACGTATTATAGATTGTAAAATTAGATTGATAGATTTTAATTGAAGATAAAATGCAGTTTTTAACCTATCTGCATTCACCGGCTTCGGTTCGGGTAATTGAGGATTTGTTAAATTCTAAGTTTAATTCTTTGATCGTGGAATTGGAACGTGGAAATCGAAGTTGGGTAAAACTCTTTTAAAAATGATTTGAAATCTTGATTTTGTGTAAAAATTAACAAGAATATATTCTATTGAACAAATTTATGATACATAATATTATTAGAATCTTATTATTTTGTTAGTAATTACCGATACGCAGTTTTCGCTTTTGAATCCTCAAAAGCTGTCGCTTCAGCACGCTTTAGAATGATGTAGAAAATGTGGTTATTCCTTTGGAGTTGTTGGAGATGGTGGTTCTCCAGCAGGTGTACACGTTTCTTCACTTTAATGAACACACACAATATTGCTCCTGCGGGTTAACTCGCTTTCTTAATTTTCAACTGATTTGCACTGTATAATGACGATTGACTGAACTGTTGACCGTTGACTGTGCACTGAACGTATTTTAACCGTTTTCTTCTTAGTCTCTTTCTTCTTAATCGTATACATTTACTTAGACTTATTCGACATGAGGTGGCTACATCATCACCAATTCCTTTTAATCGTTTTCTTCTAAATTGGTTTCTTCTTAGTCACGTTCTTATAAATCGTGCACATTGCATCGATCGGAGAATAATCCATTGCTCATCAATTCTTCCGAAAATCTTCACACTCTTCAGTGATGAACAGGCTTCAGCGAATATTCGCTCACGATTTATATTTAGAACTGACACAATAAAATAAATCTCGCTATGGTCTTAATTCGTTCAATGAAGATTTAAATTCAAAATGAGTTTCCTTAAATCTATCGCACGCAGTGTGGTATAATATACGATAGTTTGACATTAATTATAATAGTTGATATTTTATTTCTCGTACAACACTAACAACTAATAGAGCAAGTATAAAAAGAAATTCAGAAAATGTATGTCATGCTTGATTATATCAATTATTATGAACGGCTGAACCACTGGACGTGACACAGTATTAATACATGAATGACTTAATTAACTTTTCGTAACCACGTCTTTGAGTCTCAGACCACTGTCGAGTCGATCAGCCGGTACTCGGAGCGCGAGACCACCATACCGATAACAAATGTCTCTGTGAACAATATCGATGAAACACGTAGATTAACCGCGATTTTCTGAATGGCATCAACGCGTCCATACGGTTTTAACGATTTCCGTCGTAACTCTGCGAAACCGTGGGCGATAGCGTTTAGCGCAGTCAGAATTCCATAATACCCGTGAACGCTCTCGAAGGGAGCAGAGAGAACGTGTTCGTAGAGGGGCTCACATTTTACGAACCACGATTATCGTCCGAAATTGTGCGGTAATTATTGCCCGGGATTCTGCGCGCGGTTACGGGGCCGCAGTATAAGCGACAGCGCGATTACGATTACTTCGGGGAGGCTACGGCACAGAAGGAACAATGCTACAAAGCAACCCAGCCCTTTACAGTTTGGCTCCCTTAACGAAGGTACACACGTCCGGCTCGGTGCAATTCAAACAGCGATAGTTGACACCTGCTGGCTTATTCCCGTCTCGCCGATCCTCTTCCAACTTCTCTAGGCTTTTACATCGAGCAAAGTGTGCGCGAAATATTCAGCTACACTGCTCTTCGTAGACGCCGCGAATACTCAAACAACAGGGATACTTCATATTCTTATCACGACACGTTTAACGAACGCATCTCCTTTAAAGCAGAGCCCGTCTCGTTTGCTATTCCACACGCGTGCCTCATTTCGGCGTTCCTTGGGATTTTGTGTCTACGTTTCGTTGTTTATGATGATATGGTAACATTTTTTGGAGACTGATCATGTACATCTGCTGGTTTTATGTTTATTCATTTCCATTGATTGGGAAGCTGTTCAAATATTAAGGAGACCATTTCTTCAAGAAAGAAACATTTTCTGTGATGAAGTTATACTAAAACGTTTCTCCCAAAGTGATGAATGTCTCAATTCCGGCAACTCTATAAAGAGAGAAGAGATAGCAAAACGTAATAACATTGTGCATCGACACGTTTTACAAAAATTCTGTACACACATTTTCTACCTTCTCTTTGATTCTTTCTCCCTGGACGATCGTCATTCCCTCTAGGTTTGCAATAAAATGTTTTATCGAAGCTCTACTTCGACATTAATATTATTCTTGAAATTCCTTCAAGTCCCCCAGTCGTGGGGGATATCCTTGCTAAGGATTCCTCAGCCGAAGGATTCACCACCGCCTTCGATATAGGCACCTTGTATCGACCCTCCGGCCGGCCGTGTCCCATATCCGTTTAGTTGAGGCCTGACCCTTCTCATAATATCGTCCCTAGTCCTAAGAAAAAGGGACTACTCTTGCCTTTTTATATTAGCACGCGACCCGGAGGGAATTGCTGAAAACGGCGCACGTATCCAATATGCGCTAGTTCGGAATTTATTAGGCGATTGCTCCCACTTCCCGGCAGAATATTAGACACCTTTGTCAAATTAGTGCCGCCGTTTTGAGTGAAACAATCGGTTCCTGTGAATGTCCTACTTCCTGTCAAATACCGAAATAATACTTAATGGTTCAGTTGAAATTACCACACCGACACTACCATTAATGAAGGACCCTTTGTAAAAGACTTACATTTCAATTTTTTCTAATAAAATCATATATTTGTAAAGAAAATGTATTCCTTTAGATGTGAGTAAGGCTGAATTACAGTTAAGATGGTAAAGGAGGAATTGACATCTCAAATAATAATTTTAAATGTCGTTTCTTTGTTTTCGGGTAATGATATTGTACATTGCGAATAGTGTAAATAAGATGTGTAAAATAATGAAATAAAAAAACTTTGTTTTCAGAGCAACCCGATATAATTGATAGGTTAATTTGTCAGTCCTAACCAACAAAATAAAGACATAACATTATATATTTTAAACAATTTTGTCAATCAATGCAGCTCAAACATGTGTTAGATCAATTATTTTTATATTTTATAAAACATGCAAGAAAATTCTTCATAATTTTGGCAAAGATCGTGACAAAGGAGCGTTTCCAACCGCGTTATGGTTTTATTTCGTTGACGCTTCCATTGCACGGAGTCACTGTTGAACAGTCATCCGTGTACTTTCGGAAACACAACACAGCCAGCGACGTCGCAGCTATTAGAAAAGGAATTCCGCATTTTCCGGCCGGAAGGATTTAAATGGACCGCCGGAAGCGTAGCTTAAGCGTCTGTGCTCCTTTCCCCGTGGCGAAACGAACCAGCAAGCAGAAGATTAAGTTTCGTGACCCACATACAGGTAGCCTGCACCACTGTTTATCCATTGATGGAGGACAGAAGCCCGGAGACACTCGGCTCCCCTCGATCCCGGCGAATAAACAGCACGCCGATCGTGAATTTCGCAGCGACCCTCTGTCGTTCCACCCCCTTATACAACACACCCCCTTTCGTAGGAACCGGGAGGGGCTACGTGACGGAATATGTTCTTTTTCATTTTCGAACGCGTGCGGGACTATGCCGAAGAGGATACGACCCAGTTCACGTCGAACGAACCGCGTATATTGGGATTCCGTTCGTCTTTAGTCGACCGCCATCGACGTGCTTACACGAAGAATTATGCCCTCCTCGTGAGAATTAAACACTCTGCTGCACCCTGCTGCGCCCTACTGCGCCCTACTGCACCCTGTTCACACGATCAACTTCCCATCGGCAGCATACACGTCTGAAGTTCCAACTTCGCGTTGCAACGATACACGGTGATCAGGAACCAAGATTTACCTCTTTCGTTGCTAAAAAACGTTCTTCCCGAAGTATACGCTATTCTGTTTTTACACAAATGTTTTCACACGAATTGAAAAATTAGTAAATTCCCTTTTTATAAAACTTCAATAAGGAATTTATCTTGTCTTCAATTAAAAAGTGATTTAATTCCCTTTGCGTATAACTTCAATTCTTGAACAAATTTTACAATAGTTGAAGAATAAATGAATCGCTTTAAAGACCATAATGATATAAATTTGTTTTGCGACCAATCGTGAGAGAATGAAGTAAACTGATTAGTTCGTGAGTTATGGATCTCTCTGTCTATTTAAATGTCAGACGGGTAAGTATTCGAAGCCAGTCCGATAATTTATTTATTAAATCGTACACCGAGCGGCTCCGGGATTCCAGAACCGTGAATATATTAATCCAGGAAATGCAAGTGATCCGCCAAATGCCAGACACCTCGGGATTTTATTGTGTCAAACCGGATATACTATATCGAGCTTAGCCAGCTTATTTATAAACGGATTCGGGTTTCCTTTTGTAAAAGATTTTTCAACGCTACTAAAAATTTTTCCGTTTCATTCGTCCGGTTATGAAAATAATGGAAAACAGAATTCAGGAAATTCGATACAGTTTATTGATTTTATGGATGTTTGCTCGAAAACATACACAGTTTGAGGAATTTTTATAAAGCCGGCTGTGTTTTACGTTGCTTTTTCTGTTTGGAGAAATATATTGACGAACGTTGCTTTCATTGTCTCTGTTTATATGCATCTTTTTTCCGGATACAGTAGAAATATCTTTCTGCTATCGATTCATTATTATGTTCCACTAAAAACACATTGGTTCGTTGCAGTTTCACTTGATTAAATCGAGGGATCGTATTAAAATAATGGCATAGAGATTTAATAGTGGAAAAATGAGTTTCCACGTTCGTCAGAACGTTTATGAATAATTTAAATAATAGGTTCTCATTAATTCTATTAAATTCTTAAAGAACGGTACACATTTTTCATTCTTTCTAGCATTCGAGACTTTGATAAATGATCTCCCTCTGTAAAGAGAAGGCTCAGATTTTTAAAAAATCATCGCCTGTATAGTATATAAATTCTGACTCCAATGCAATACCATTTTATATATTTTTAAAATCTCTCCTATATATTGTTATAATTACACTACATTATATAAGTTCAAAACACTACAAAGATAAAGAGAATCTAACAAAAGAATGATAATTTCGATTAGGTGAGAACAGGTCCTGTTCCTTACACAAATATAGCCTGTAAACGTAAAAGTATTGTCGCGTTGCTTTCAACATCATTTTCAAGCATGTTCACCCCTGACGTCAATAAACAATTTTCCCAGCAGAGTGAGGCTTGCGGTGAGTACACGGAGGCCCGTTTGCAGATGTTTATTTCCCGAAGACTCGGAAGTCAGAAGTCATCGAGGGTGGCATGAACGCGTTCCGTGCCCGTTGTAGGGACAGGGTAGAGCTGCGACCCGTCGTCGTTCGAAAACCGATAAACCGAAGGAGAGCGAGCCGTCTCGCAACCCTCTTCTGCGAGTCTCGACGACGGCGCGGCGTATCGTTCTTAACCCCCCCTTTTCCCCGTGTTACGGTCTGACCCGCCCCATCAGCATCCCCATACCCCCGTCGCCTCCTCGCTCGATCCCCTTGCATACTCGAGGGTGAAAAACTCGGGCGGACCCTCCGAGGCAGCGTCTATTTACCATAAAATAGAGTTTCCAGGTCTGCGCTCGGTGTACCGTCATTTATTTCTTCCCCGCTGCTTATCGGCTCATTTCGCGACACACGCGCGACCAAATTCAAATGATCGCGGCGAGGGCGAGCACACCCTTCGATACGCGCGCGATCGCGCAAATTCCCAACCCTTATCATTCTTCATATATTTATTTTGCTACTAATTAACTCTTTACGATCTGACACTTATCTCGGATCAACTACCAGGAAATCCGACTCATTTATTTATTATTTACGGAAGCGGTTGCTGTATTTCCATATGGTGTTCATTGTCAGCATTTTAATTGTTAGGAATTCATTATTCGGAGCAGTTCAGGCAACTGTTTCCAAGTTCTGACAAAAGGGGGTGGTTTTTCATTTTCGCGGCGCAGAGAACGCACTATGCGACGCATCGCAACGATCCCATGCGCTCCCCGTCATTCCACCCTTTATTATCCGTCGACTGACGGCTCGAGTGGAATTGGACGGAAAAATCTGACAGCCGATGGAAGTCCGTTTCCGCGATACCGCGCGCTCCACTTCCTTCTCGCCGCGACCTCGTTACTTCCTCGTTACCGATGTCCCACGAAATCGGGACGAAGTCGGCCGGAAGACATCTCCACCCGTTTTCAACGGACATTTATTAGCATCGGAAAACGACCGCGCTCCCTGGAAACCTGACTAGCAACAATTCCTCGGCGACTCAACGCTCGAACCACCGGCTGAGTCAAAAGCATTTACATATTTTCACATTTCTGGCTTCAAAATTGTTAGGAACATAATAGAGCTTCTATAGGAGCCTGTTATTCTATGAAAATTAATTCACCTCTCAATATATGATATGTGAATTGAATAAAATATAATTACATCTTTTGAAACAGTGTTCTAAGGGAAGTTCCTGATTCTTGTTTGGCTACTTCGTACTATTCCTCCTCTTTTCATTTCGCATAAAAATCGGCAGTCCCCGGACTATCAACACTCGAACCAATTTGCTCGGATGTCTCGAAAGTTCGTATCCGTCGAAGAATTTCATCATCGTCGTCGAAGGGGTCGTTCCGATCTAGGATCCGGTTGTTTCTGCTATCGGTCGTAAAACAGCGAGTCTCGGGCCGTGGATCGGCTCGAACGCCCGTCTGAAATAACCTCTCGCCCTGCTTCATCCGGGTCTGTTGCCGCGTGAATCATCGTAAAAGGGACAAGCTCCGACAGCGAATAAATCTCACTTTATAAGGGATGTTCGCCGGGCACGTACGAGGAGTTAGTGTCACTTTCATCGATTCCCGGCTGCTCCGAGGGGGTGCAGCTAGCTACATCCCGGAGCGCGAGCAAACTGAATCCTTCGGCGTCTTGTCGTACCGACCGACCGAGCCGGAAACTTGCGGGAACTTGCAGATATCGCGAGTCCCGCGATTCTGCGGATTCTTTCGTTCCCGGGGAATCGTGAGATTTCGCGTTTCGGGGTGGAATATCCATGATATAGTGGCTGTAGTCGATCGATTTTATTATCTGAGCCGTATTCGTACTATTATTGGGTATATTATATTTACTAGGTTGTTGCACACGAAACGTCCGATTCCTAACAGTTACGTTAACCATTTGCGTCATTAGTTATGTCACCATTTTTTAAGCATTTCCGGTAGTGTAATTAAAAAATGTTTTAGACAAAAGTTTCTCAGTACTTTTGGTGAGCTACATGTTCGCATATTCTTAAATCTGAAAAAATGCTTTTTACGTAAAAAACTAAAGGTCATCTCGACTTTTTTAAATAGCAACCATACGTTTTGGACGTCATAGGATTATCGAGACGAGTTCAACAGTGTATTACATCATGAACTTGAAATGGCCTCAAACTCAAAAAAGTTACTTCAAATGATCCCGCGGTCCCTCTCAAGGAAGTAAACGCGGATTCACTGTAATATTTTTAAAACGCCAGGAACTTTCTTGCCAGTCCAATGTTTAAAATAGTTCTTTTAAAATATGATTAAAAATGTATTAGTTTTATTCTACAATCTTCCGTGGACTTCCTTCCCAGTGTATCGTGTCGGTATCGATTCCATCCGTCTGAAAACAAAGGGCATGATGGAGGAGGAACTTCTCAGTCGGTTCCCGTGCTCGTATTCCGACGAATTTCCATTTCTCGTCCAATTAGCCGGTTCAATAAAGGGTGAAATAATATCTCGACTGGTCGAAAGCGGTTCTGCCGGTGCGACGGAAGAGGAAGACATCCTCGCGGGCCAGCAATTGAACCATTGCGAAGAACGAGCCCCAAAGGGGTGGGGGCTGAGGGTGGAGGACGCTCGCGTGAATGAGCCCCGCTGCTTATTTAGTGGGCTGAAGCGACGCATACGCGCGCGTACACCCACTCTGTGTACACACGTGGACACGAAATAAGCCCATTTCCACGGTACACTCGGCCGACTATGCGAGACAAAAGCCGCGTTTATATGTGCAAACGACCGTCGACGCAAGGAGCCACCGGCCGGACGCTTTTCCACGCAATATGAGGAACGGGAATCCGGAAGTAAATGCGGGGACCCGGTGTACACGATGTCCGAAACACCGGGATTGCGAACTATGGAGAAACTCGACTGGTAAATAAGACCCGGTCTGCTCTCTTGTCCGAGCTTGAAACGGCTTCGTTGCGTACTCGCCATTTGCCTGATCATCTGAAGAAAATGGACTACATAATTCAAAAAATATTAATCTTCAATTACTTAAAGCTCGTCAGAAGTTTAACAATTATGTCTATCTTTGTTCTATGTATACAGTAATGGATGGATGAAAAGAAAAAAGAAAAGTCTACAGAATCTTTTGCTGTAAAGAACAATTCAATATCTTTTATAATAACATTACAATATTAGTTTAAAGTGAAAAAACTGTGCGTATAGGGGAAAAATTAAGGAAAGAGATCCGGAATCAGCGCAAAAAACTCTATAAGAGGGACCCAACAGTATATTGGGAACATAAAAAAAGTTGAAATTTGTTGGACAGTGTTATTGACTCTCTTCTGATTGTTCTAATCGTGTGAGTTCAAAAGTACGAGTACATCTGTTCAGTGAAACAGCTCGCATTTGCTAAAATAATAGCCGAATTGGGATGATATATCGCATCTTTCTCGCAGTCTCTCGCGTATCGATCACTCTAAAATTGTGAAATCGCGAAGAATTGATCATCTTGATTCCCCAGCAAGTTCTAGCGCTATCCCCCGTATAACATTGACTAGAATAATAGCGAAATTAGAATGATGTATCACCTCCTTCTCGCAGTCCCTCACCTTTCGATCACGCTGAAATTGTGAAATCGCAAGAATCGTGGAAGTACGCCGGTTTGCCCGACAAAATGGCGGCCGGGGGTGGCTGGTTGCATGGAAATTTGCAGTCGTTGGCAGAAGCAAACGGTCGTGTAATGCGATTTAAGTACACCGGGATACGTCCGGAGTACAGTTGTTATATTAATTGCCGTTCGCGATGAATGACGCGCAATATTTCTCGCGGTGTTTCAGCCGCAGCCCCACAATTTTGAATACAAATGGTTCCATTAAACGGTTCGAGCTGCTTATTCAGCCAATTGTCCTAACGAAATGACGTCGTTCAATCACCGGCGCTCACTATTATGCGAGTTATGTTAACCCCCGTCGGCCCCACGCCCCTCCTCGCCCCTTCGCCCCCGTCCCTCTGGCAAAGCGGGCACACCGAAAGGAAATCAAATCCTTTGAGGACTCCGAGCACAAAGCGTGAAGTTTCTTGCCGGGGAATTTCGATAGGTTGCCCTCTTGTTCCTAAATACGCTATCTCATGCTGTGTGTTTCGACGCGACTCGACGTTCCGTGAGATGTGCGAATCCGTCGCACGTAAATACCTCGTGTAACTGTGCCGTGAATTAATTAATCGCGACGGGCAACTTTCGCGACGTATAATGGTCCAGGAAGAAAAGGGAAGTTCTCGGGTCAACCCCTTTCGATGCTCGCCAAGAGCTCGCAGGGGAGCAGAAAAATAGTTGAAACTTCATTTTTAATTGAAATTGTTCCGGAAGCGTCTTTAAGAAGCGCGCTACTTCTTCTTTTATCCCTTCTCGGGCCCTTCTTAAACGTTGCAAAATTGAAGTTGTAGCTGGCTGCACTTTGTTTGGATTAAATGCATTTGCCAGAAATTAAAATGATATGAAAGAATGTAGAATAAGGCTTCGCCTCGGCTTTATCTTTCATATTAATAAATTGCGTTCCATTCGCAATTTCACATTTCAAGGAAATGTATTCTTACAATACAAGTGATTTTACTGTATTTTCATGTGAAGAGGTGAATTTTTGATCTGAGGAAGATATAAGGATTAGAGGTGGTAAAAGGGGTGGTTTTCGAGATAGTTTGTGGGAGCGACACTCGGCAGTCGGAAGCAGTAACTCGCACGCACGACCGACCAACAAGCCAATCAAAGAAAAAACTGCTGTTAACACTGCGTCACTAATCAACCCTCAGAAAATTTAGAGCCCCTTCGGGATCGAGATCGAGTAAAGCCAAAGGGAGAGTAAAGCCATCACAGAAGGCAAAATAAAGGGGGTGGTTTGCGAGATAGTTCGCGAAAGCGATACTCGAGAATCGAAAGCAGTAACTCGCACGCACAAGCAAGCAACCTCAACCACCAACCAGCCAAGCAACCAAGCAACCAAGCAACGAACCACCCCCGTGCAGCATGTCGTGTCCGGGAGAGGGTAGCAGCAGTGAAGCGCGCGCGTTAACGGTGAGCTGACGAGCGTCGGGACGCGTTTAAGGATTAAAGTCGAGCTTATGAAAGCCACTCGGAAACTCGTTCGCTACGTGTGCACGTAGATTCGAGAGCAGATGTTCGTAATTGCTCCCTCTCGAGCGGCGCGGCGCAGCGCGGCGGACGGGCGTCGTTATAAGTGGTTCGCGACGCGTAAAGTCCTCCTGAGAAGGCTGCAGGTTGTGTGCCGACGGTTGCCGATGTGTATACGACCCGAGGGCTCCGTGTGCCGGGGTCCGTATGTGTCCCGCGTGTTTGACTTGGCCGTGCGCGAGCCTGCCCGGAGGTGTAAACAATTATTGCAGCAACGATGCAAAATGAAAATTGCAAACAACCGCCGCCGGCCACCGGGAAACGGTTTGCTGCTCGCTACTCTCTCCCTCTGTCTCTCTCTCTCTCTTTCTCTCTCTCTCTAACACACACACACAGCTCTCTCTCCCTTTCCTACCCCATCGATTATGAATGGAGTCACGGAATTGCTAACGAAACGTCTTCGGCTCGCTTCGTCAGCAAACCCTGGTATTCCCCGCTTATGTCAGTGGACCATTGCTAGTTTCGTGCTGGACATTTACTCTTGTTGCATAGATGCAAACGACTATTTTTAACCCTTTAGTTGATCACTATACACCTTACTCTCCGATTTATCTTGCAGTTACAGTGATTAGAATTTTCTTGTCCAGTTCATATCACATGTGCATTCATTAATTTAGAATATTCACTGTTGAGGGCCTCTTAGAAGATCCAACGCATTAAAAACTGCCTGAGAAAAAAAGTGGTAAAAGTGGAAAACTAGATTTTGGTCCGTCGCTCAAGGGACCGTAAAGGGAACAATGCCCGATAGGATTGAGACACCGCGTAGAAAGAACAATATCCAGCCCCGAAATCCGTGCGCGCAGCTTCAGCAACTGGATGCTGGGCCATGGGACGGTAAGGGGGTGTGGGACGTTGAGGGGATTGGAGGGGCGGGCAACAAGAGAGGAGAAGCGTCGTTAATTTCTACGTCGGCGGAACAAGGCGGCGAGATTTACTGATATTTTTTCCAGTGAGCTTTTAGCGCTCTCCAGTTTTCTCTCTTTCCACCTCCCGCCCCGCGATGCTCTGCTCGCGCGTTCTCCGCGAGAGCGGTACTCGCGAATTACAAATGTTTATTGCGCCGAGTGGGTTATAACGGGCAGCCGGCAGGCGACTAACTAGGGAATTATGCGGCACGGCTCTTTTCGAAATCACCGTGACGTACCCGGGCACGCCTCCTCTGCTCCGGTAATATAACCGGAGAGCTGTTTTCCCCGATGGTCCGTGGAGGACCACTGTCTGAAAGCACCGGAAGATTTTATCGCTTTTCTGGAATAATACCGGAAACGTCACCCCGAGGACCCATCAGCGTTACGCTATTCTTTCCTGATCATGGCGACGCACACGATTCTATGAAATTGGTGGAATTAATTGAAACATCGTTTTATAAGCTAACACTTGATCGAGATATAATGAAAAGGGCACAGACGTACATCTGATCACGTTTGTGCGATTTGGTAGTATATTTTTCTTTTATAATTTGTTGCCTGACAGCTATTTTTGCGCATATTTATCGGACTGATATAAAAGTAATGAGTAGACTGCGTATATTTCATGCATTTACGATAAAAACAAGTAGGTGCAATTTAAATCAATGGACAGATTCAAAACATTTATGGATATTAATTTTTTTCGGTGTCAGCTTGTTGATTTCACTAGAAGATGAAAGGAATTTATAATTGGCTCCTCTTACACGTAATTGATGGAAACAATTTGCATTTTGAAAATAGTCTCTTCTTTTACCTGCGCATGTGAACGATTTTCACAAATACTGGTTCGAATTTCGTGTAATTTTGCAGTTTTTCTTGAGCACGCCAATGTTCAAGTTTCCCATTAATTTAGTCCGTAGCAATATAATTAAATCCCTACACAAATTGGGCTGAATTCGTGTTAACATTTCAGAGACTTCAATTTCAATGATTAAATCTCCCGAGTTTGAATGCCATTTAACGCCCGCAGATTCTATTTCGTGGAATCCTGTGTGAAAATCACCGTTCGGGATCTTTATATCGATGATCGAACGGATTCCAATTTTTTGATAGAAGGGGGATGAACGAGGATTTTCTGAAAAATGGTAAATACCGCTGCGAATCGTATCGCGGTGCGGTCCGCTGGTTTCGAATGGAGTCAGCGAATCGTAATTGGTTATTAGCCGTCGTCGATTCGCGTTGTAGCTGGCTATTCGCCGACTCAATTTATTATTATTTATCTGCGGAATTGTCTTGCCGCGTGCGGCCATTTACGAGGTTCACCGGTGGGGTCGAGATCGGTTAATGCAGTGGTGTCCGACACAGCTTACGTGTGCACGGGGTTCTTGGACGTGATAGTAATGGCGTGAACCAGGCGAAAATCTGGATCGACTTTCGGTCACGTGGCGAGTCGGGCCACGGGCCACGACTCCCGACCCCCAGAAAGCACACGGGATGAATATTTATCGTGGCCAGCGCGGACACAGCATCGAGACAAATTAACGCCGACCGGTTGAATACGTGCGTGGTCAGCCAGTGTCGCGACGACAGAAGCCAATCCCCGAAGAAAGGACGACGCGACGCGACGCGACGTCGCGTTTCAGACCTGGGATATGCGTAATGAATGCGTAAAATCCTTCGTTTATTTTTTTCTGCAGAATTCCCCTGCTCTTAATCCTTTCCCAAGGCTTTTGTTCCAGAACTTGCTAGCTACCTTTGCTACATTCACATACCTTTTCGATGAATTTTTTCAAAGTCGAAATACCCATCCATTTCATTCGTGAACAAAACCCGCAATTTACCAGTAAACAATAGATGCAGTCTTACACAAACTTATTAACACGCTACGTAACACAGTGGGCCAGAAACCGATCTTTTTGGACAAAAATCTGCCGACAACTCAGTTTTTCATCGATCCAATTGAAATTTTTTTTTAAATGTTCGGGAAGGACTATACTTTGATGACGTGCTGCGCGAAAATCGTTAACTATCAAGAATCCTCGTCTACAAAGCCCAGTAAGTCCGATACTTCATCCGCCCATAGCATTTTGCATGTCCCAGCTGAGTTGCCGACACTTCTTAACCCTAAACATACGGCATATAGATGTTATACGGCATATGTTATTATCATCCGATCCACTTATAAGCTCTCCAAGAATAAAGAATGGCAAGCACAAGGAAGTTCTTTCTCAAGCAGCGAAAACGCTGGTGTTGGATCAATACGTTAATGGTAAGTCTCATAAGTGCCGAATGTAATTCTATCCAATTGGGGTAATTCTCAGGGCCAGATGTACAGTTTAAAATTTTGCGGTTTAGGGTTAAAAAGAGCCGGCAATTCAGCTGGGACATGCAAATTTATGGTATGGGTGGATGAAGTATCGGAGTTATTGGGCTTTGTAGATAAGGATTCTCGACAGTTAACGATTTTCGCGCAGCACGTCATCAAAGTATAGTCCGTCGTGAACATTTATAAAAAAATTCCAATTGGATCGATGAAATACTGAGTTGTCGGCAGATTTTTGTCCAAAAAGATCTGTTTCTGGCTTACTGTGCGTCAGTCCCCGTGGGCTGACACTCTAACACACTGTAAAATTAAAAAATATGTTTCTGAGCAGATTAAACAGAAATGAGATCAGCAGGCTTTTAGCTGACGCGCAGACGTATGTTTGTATTTAAACTTAAATAAAAAGTGAAATGGTAAACAGGAGAAAATATGAGTTCATGTTTAACGTGTGAACAAAACATTCCCGTAACCAGTGTTTCCTCTATTAACAATTCTAGATCCTTCAGAGTTCACAGTTTCTGGCGAAGGAATTTCATTAGCGTTTTCTGTCACTGTCGATACATTTCCCACCGTTGTGCAGGCCGGATACATCAGCAATAATTTGCAAAAGTCGCTCGTTCGCTTTGCAAACAAACGGTTTACGAATGCCAGCATTTTTTCATTAACCCGGACGGGCGAGGGCTGCAGCGCGAGCCAAGAAAATGTATTTTCTAATTAACATGCAACGCATCGGGCCCGTAAGTCTATTAAACGACGCGATTATAAAGTTCCCGTTAGACGGTGTTTAATTAATTACCTTCATGAAGAGCGTTACTGCGAGAGAGAGACGGAGAGAGAGAGAGAGGGAGAGAGAGGGAGAACCAGCCAGAATTAATTTCACCGGTATAGCGGTGGCGAATGAAATCTTGTTAACAATGTGCCCGCGACGGCTGTGGAGCTGCGAATATTAACGTCGCGCGGCTGTTTCGCGATCGACAATGGAACGGTAAAAACTTGAGAGTACACGCGCGAACGGCGATAGTCCGGTTCTAATTAATTTCAATCGGACGCTGGCTCCTTGTCACGCGGGAATTCGCAATTCCGTCGCGGACGACGACTATGGCAGACATGGCGGCGTCTACAAGTCTTGTGCAATTTTAATCGAATATTTTGCGAGTGGACGAGGTTGTGATAATTTTCCGCTGATTATAAGGAACTCGATTTTAACTCGAACAAGCTACCCAAATGTTCGAATGATTCCGCTTTATATGGAAATACTCCACTAACGAAGCGAACTACCTGTAACTGGGACAATTAATTGTTAACACTAGATCGAGCCCGTCCACGTAGCGGATTTGGCGTGTTTGATTAGACTGTCGACTTTTCATGCAGTTATGGCAAAAAGGAGAGGGTGTAACTTGAAAGGACAGGAGGATTGAACAATTCGAAAATGTGGATGTACAGTGACCCGAATTAATATTCGGACGTTCTAAGAAAGACGATATCTTTTTTTAATATTGTTCTATACGATTTCGACTTTTCTGGGAAGCCAGAGCAATCAGTTTACTACAGGATGTATCTATGAAAAAAATACTAAAAGTTGTATCTTACAACTTCTTTATATGGGTCTATTTTGAAAATTCAAAAAATATGTTTTGTAGATCTGAGTCAGTTATATGCACTGTGAAAGTTCCATCGAAATCGGTTGCTGCGGGAACAGGCATTGAAAGGTGTAAGAATCCTTAAATTTACTATTGCAGTTAGAGGCCAAAAATCGTGAAAATCTGCCAGTTTTACCGGCTTTAAACGTTTATAGCTCATTGCAACGTTGACCTATTTTGTCGAAATTGTCAGAATATGTTTAATTGACACAGATCTACAAAACGTATTTTTTAAATTTTCAATATAGGCCCACATAAAAAAGTTGTAAAATGCAACTTTTAGCATTTTTTTCTACAATTTCGATCTATTGCAATATTTGAAAAAATTTCTTTTCACATCCTGCAGTAAACTAAATTGCTCCAGCTTACCCCAAAAAAGTTAAATTCGTATAGTACAATATTAAAAAAGTTATCGTCTTTTTTAGAGGGTCCGAATAGTAATTCGGGTCACTGTATGTATAATTTCCAACATATTGTGAAGTCAAAGAAGGAAGAAAATTTCTATGTCGCTCCTGTTTCCTGGAATTGATGCAATTTTCATTTTGCACGGAGATCCGCTGTGTAGTCAACATTGAAACATTGGTACTCATCGTTTATTCTTGAATTGCCGTGCACTTTGAAATTCATCGAAACGGTAAAACACGCTCGTCGGTCATCACGCTAACTTCTCCCAGGGGGTGAGATCTCATGGGGGGTGTGAAAACGAGGGCTTCCCTTAACCGGAAACGCGGGAATAAAGGCTCCTTTTATTTCCGCTGTGGAGCACGGGAACGCCAAAAAGGTATGCGAATTGTAATGGAGAGAGAGAGGGAGAGAGTTCCGTGTGCATCCCACCTGCTGTCTGAAATTTTCATTGAGAGAATATTAAACAACAGTGCCGCGCGCGTTGTTCGCCGGCTCCCTGCTAGTCGCATTTCTGTTTAAGTTTCCCGATGACGTCGAGTCGCTGGAACATTAACAAGAAAGCCTGCAGAGACGTTTCCTCTCGGCGAATTCCGCACGACGGCAATTCCGCTTCGCCTAATTTCCGCGTGGAATTGTCACGCCCCGTGATCGAACCGAAGGATATCGGCAAACGCGGCTAACGAACGCAGAACCAGGAATGATTGGCACACTCGTCGGCCGGGATTTACTTGTTAATCGTTAATCACGGTGTTTATGCTTCCGATTACAATCGGCGTATTATCTTGATGAAATATTAACACAGCGAATTCATAATTAATGAAAGAATACGCGAAACACGCAGCTCGTCCAAGGGATTTCGATATTCGACCGCTGCCTCCACTGACAGCTATTTTTCACCGCGTAATTATGTTAATTATAGATCCATATGTTTAATTGGTACTATCGATACGCCGATAATTAAAGTACTCAGAAATCCGATTCGTTATTGTTGCCTGGGAACAGTCGCGCACAAGCGGGATGGTAAATAGTTCTTAAATAAACACCCGTTAAATACATATACAGGGTGGGGCGCCACATTTTGCCACCTCAAATATCTTTGCTGTTTTCAAAGATACATCAAATGTCTGAAGGACAAAGTTGAATGGTAAAATGGGGCCCACATGATACCAAACAATTTTTTGTTTTTATGTAATTTTTTTTAGAGATATGAAGGTCACCTTCATTTTTTTAAATGGAATGAGGTATTTTTTAATATGTCCATCGATGCAACTGGACATTCGTTATAAAAAAGTACTAACCTAACGTTACAAGTAAGTAAACGGTAACGTCTTACAATTAGTACGAGAGTAATGGTGTTTTAGAGTTATTTAACTTGAAATATCTCCTGAACTACTAACTTTTCGACATACATAGGTTAGTACTTTTGTATAACGAATGTCCATCTGCATCGATTGATATATTAAAACATACGTCATTCCATTTAAAAAAATGAAGGTGACCTTCATATCTCTAAAAAAAATTACATAAAAACAAAAAATTTTTTGGTATCGTATGGGCCCCATTTTACCATTCAACTTTGTCCTTGAGACATTTGATGTATCTTTGAAAACAGCAAAGATATTTGAGGTGGCAAAATGGAAACTCGTTTAATGTTTCGAGACTTGATTTGTGTTGCCCGTCGCTTTTCGATCGCGATTTTCTGTCCGAAATTTAGTTCGACCAATTGCGGTGGAATCCATCCAATTATCTTTGCTTTTAAACTAATGTTAAAAATGAAGAATAATCTGTGAAATTCACACAATGGAAAGAGAGTGGAAAAGAAGGGAACATAATGAAACTTCTCTCCTCTTTGGTAGCTGAAACATGGTATCTTTGAGAACTATACAGCGGCGGTTCATAGCACCTCAGAAGACTTCAAAGGAATAGTCATTGTAAGTCCCCAGCTGAGTACTAAGCATTTTTGGTTTGTGCTTTAAGAATTTTCAAGTGTATCAGTCGAGGAGGGAGGTAACAAAGCGTTGGTGTGATGAAACTTCCGCTTTTGCACGCGAGATGTGATATTTCTAAGGGCTGGTAGCAGGTAATAACACCTCGGCAGACTTCAAAGCGGTGGTAGTTGCAGGTTCCATCTAGATCCTAAGCTTTTTTGGCTCGTGATTAAAGAATTTCGGGTGCGCCTGCCAAAGGGAGGAGAAACAGTGCCGAAGATTATCAAAGCGAAGTCTCGTATCCATTAAATAATATTCTTTATAAAAAAATACTTTACCATGATAATACGTAATATATAATTTTTCACATCATAGATGCATCAAATCCGCAGTCCAGTGACGAATCTCCTGAAATACATTTCCAATTTACCATTTACCAGCATCGTCAAGAGAAAAGAAAATTCATTTCCCCGCAATTTCCCCAAATTCTCTGATAAAAGCATTTCCAAAAAAGGATAGCTTGTCATCGAGTGCAGAACTAGCATTTTGCGTGAGCTCTACGTGGAACACGCGTATATCAAGTCTGACAATTTCCCAGTAATTCGAGGCGGAGCATCGAAGTGATATTTTCGCAGCGGCAATTTTTAGCAGCGAATGGGATTCGTTTATGCTCGGTCTATATTTAGTCCCAGGAGCTTTTATCGTTGGGTAAAAAAGCTCCAGGTCCGGTTCGAGGAGAGTTCGAGGATAAACCGTGTGGCGCGAGTAAATTTTAGGGGTGGCTTCGGCAGTTCCGCGTCGAAAAGACGACCGGGCTTGCGATGGATCAATTAGTAGAAGGGAGCAGATGATCCCAGGCCTTGAGAGAGGTCTATCGTGGTGTACGATGAGCGTAACCGTCGCGTTACGGTCCGGGTTGGGTGGTCGTTACTTTTATCGTCCATCGAAGTCCGGAACACGGGAATCGCCGTGCGGATTACGAGGGACAGGATTCTTCGTTTCCTAACAGGGGAGATCGTGGAAAATTTTTCCCTCGTCCCATCGTCCCAAGGTTGAATCGAGTCGAGTCGATTCGCTGTAATCGCGGCTTTTTCTCAAAATATCAGCCCGGGAAATTAAACCGGAGGACGCACGCGCGCGGACCGTTCACCTGAAATCACGATTGCCGACCAGCTAAGAGCTAATATCGACCGCTGAACACTGTGTTTTTTCTGCCAGAGAAAATAGGAACTGTGGTTCATCCGCTGAAGGTGAAGGCTGATAGTGTCGGGGTTTGTTGCCTTTGCAGTCTCTTCATTCGAGATAAATCGGTATTCAAGTGTCATGAAGGTTTATCGTCTGATTTATTGTATTTTTAATCTCTCCATTGAGGAGAGACTGCGGATTTCATTATTTTCAAGAGTTTAACTTACCACCCATACGCGGTCTCCGGAATTATTTTCGCTGAAATTTCTAGAATATAGTCAACAAATTCTATTCCACCTACAACGAATTTATAATTTTTACGTTGTAAAAGTTTACGACACGAGCGAAGGAAATGAGGGATTTTACACTGCCTAAAACCAGAAAATGGCAAAAATTTTCACATCGAGTAACGCGCGGAGGTTAATGGTAGTGGGTGTGTAGTAAAAAATTTAATAACTTTTATTGTATCCTTTTTTGCAGCTGCATTTTCTTCCCTCCGAGGCGGTCTATTGAGATTTTAGAATAATAGACTGCATTGTGACCGTTAAGACAATGCATCTGCCCCATACCTTCGTCTCTATATAGTTATTACTGCACACTTCGCTGATACACACGTCCCAGTGCTCTCTGTACTCTCGCCAGGTTTGATATTCTGTAACTTTTTTTTTCTTCCACCTAAAGTGGAACATGCGCTGAAGGATACAGGACATTTTTATTCTCTGCAGAAAGTGACGGAAAAAAGGAGGGCCTGGAAACAGGGATGCTTTTATGACTGAAAAATGTATATTCCCTGCCGATAGAGGTGGCAAGTATTTTTCATTTAATAACAGATTCGTCTGATATCATCAGACTGATAGAAAATGCTTCTTGTAGAGAATCTCGAAGACGAAAAATATCCACAGCATTATCAATGGAACTAATTAACTGCAAACCAAATTTCGTGAATCAGTCCTGTTTTCTTCTATTCCTCTATCCCACTTCTTTAAAACAAAAAATTTGGTGAAATCGTGCTTTGAAAGAACCAGCTCGGGAATCGCGTTGTCTTCGAATGAACAAGCAGAACCTTGCGAGAAAGAGAGAGAGAGAGTTTCCGACAGAGAATCTACCGTCGTAACAATATAAAATCGCGCAGAAGCCGGCGAAAAAGACATCGAGGAGCATTACCTCGTCCGGTCCGTGCCGGAGGGATCGCAATCGAACGGTTTCCAGCATGGAATTTTCGAAAGCGAAGAGAGTTCGGTTGTCCTCGATTACGAAGAAAATTTCGGAGTGTTCACGGGGCGCGGTGGGCGGGTTAACCATCCACTAAAAATTCGCTCGGCCGGATGACGCCCGGTTAAATAACCGGCCTCTCTCTTCTTTCTCGGGGCTCCCACCCCCGCGGGATAGCGGTGGAAACATTATTTCATGCGCCGTGGCTCGGTCGAGACGGTAGAGAAAGATTCTCGATGATGAAAATCGCGGATTCTATGCCGGACCTCCATTTCCGTACGAAAGTCTTGTGCAATTTCAATCCTCTTTTTACGGGGGCGGAGAAACGAAGGGACGGGGTGGATCCTCTCTCGCAGTTTTCCTTTTTTCCCACCCCGGCCTTTTTTCTTCCCTATCGCGAAACCCGTTTGCCCGGTTTTCACCCCTCCAAAAATGGGAGAAAGAAGGACGAAAGGGAGAGAGAGAGAGAGAGAAAGAGGGAGGGGATAGGAATGGAGGGGGTGATAAAAGGAAAAAGCGAAAGAAACGCTAGCTCGATTTCTTTTCAGTTTATAAAGAGATAGACCCCGACGGTTCTGAATCTCGATAGAATGTGCTGTGTGCCCGGCCCGCTATCCACTCTTTTTCTCGCCCTCCTCTTCAGTTCGGCCTCATTTCGCAGCCCCGGCTTTTATCCTCGTGTCATTAGTCCCCCGTACTTCATTACGAAAATTTCCCATTCCCTTCGCCTACACCCCCGCTTACACCCCCGTTTCTATCCGAGACCCGACCCCGACCCGCTCCGTCTTCCTACGGGCGTGTGTGCCCGCGAACACCCGGCTGGAAATTAATTTCAACCAATACATCGCGGCCCGATATGTCGCCTGTAAAGAGAACGGGCGCTGAATTACTCGTCAGCACGATTCATTGATGTCCGTTTAGCGGTCTATCGCTCACCCCTTTCCTCGTGCTGTGTCTACAAACCGACACACATACTGGCTCCAACCCTTCACACCTTCGTGTCAACCCTCTCCGGTTGGCGAAGCCACGAAATAATGATTTCTTTGGTACCGTTTCAGGGTTTTTAAATATCTCTCTTGTTCCGCGATTTTTCTTGCGGCCACCGTGGATAGAACTTCTTTGTGGCTTGTCATTGTAAGGGGGAAACGACATTTGCGGCTAGCGTAGTCGTGTATTTCGTTAAGTTAAATTCAGTTTTAAATAGAAATTGTCTGTTGGTTTCTTCTCTTAACAATTTTAATAAGTTCAAAGTAACAATCAATACGACGTTTTATCACTCTTTTTAGTATAATACAATTTAAGTGGGCGGTAAGTAGTTCTTGAAAAAGAACCGGAATTAAAAATTCCATTTTCCCCGGGAAATAAACTGAAGCTAAGATAAACGTTCTTTGAGTGTGTATTTTGCAATATTCTGAAGACTTTTGTCCGCGCTGCAGGTACACAACGTTCCTGACGTACGTAAAATTTTACTCGCTACGTATAAGGAGAAATTGCTTTCACTGTGGCTTTCTTTGTATTACAATTTCTACACGTGAAAGCATAGCTTACAAGTGCTCTCTTTATCTGCAGTTTCTTACATTTACCTCTATTCTGTAGAACACAGTGGTTTCGCAATGTGCTTGCGCGAGGAGTAAATTCGTTCAATGCATTTTCATTGATATTATAATTGTTTCCCATCATGGATAGTTGTTTGTATATTAGGACAATCTAATGTATGGTTGGGCCCTGCCGACAGGTTCGGGGACCCTGAAACTTTCGGGAGCCCGGCCCGATCCCGGAAAAAGTTCCCGACCCGTCTTTGTCGGCTTCCCGGCTCTGCCAGTTCCGTATCCGTGTAGCCTCGCCGGAAGTTCGGAACGCCACCGACCGGATGTTCTTTCCGGGTTCTCCGGGGGTAATATTAAAAACAGAGAAGGTGGAGTAGGAGGCGGCTTGGCTGGGTTTCAGGGAGCGGCTCGCCAGACAGGAAGAAGCGGAATCGCGCGAAAATTTATGAAACTATGCATATGTAATACGCGGTCGGACAGGAGTCCGGGTGTGCGTACGAACGGAAGCGTAAAATGGCTCGGATTGCGGGCGCAAAACGGTTCGCGAGGGCTCTCTTCCACCTCTCTCGGTCGTCCGTCCCCTCTGTTGGAACAACCAGAGGCTCCCGGTTGTCTTGCCTTGTTTGCCGAGATTAATTTCTCTGTATGATTGTTTTTTCCTTTCGGCCCCCGAGACAGTCGTATTTAATACCTCCTGCCTGGGGGGTTAAACGGCGGGGGTTGACGTCGGTTCTGGATTTGCCGGGGATTAATGGCGTTACTTCGTGGAACGGACGGTGGAGGGTAAAACTGCTTCGGCTGGGTTAATGTTAATTGGCCGGAGATTTTCACTGAAGTGTTGTTCATAAAATCGCAAGAAAATTTGTTGGCAACACAGTTTTTTGGCTGATTATGTTGTGCAGCTGGGTTACCATGGGTTCGTCGACACTGTTTTCATCGACACGATTTGACCGACAGTAACTTTCGCCGACACTATGTTGTTATCGACATTGTGAAATCGTCGACGAATGATTTGACCGACACTACGTCTTCATAAGACACAGTCGAATCGTCGACGTATGCTTTCACCGACAGTCCGCGTTTAGCGACAGATTTGATTCGTATTTAATGTTGAGTATCTAATGTTGAATAATCGTTATTATCACTGTTATGTTCTAGACGAATTTAGTTGCTTGTGTAATAAATAATGAAAAGAAGTACACACAAATGAACGAAAATCATAATATTTCATTTAATTTCAAACATAATTGTGTAAACACAGATAAAAAATTTGAATAAACAGAACGAATGCTATGAATATACATGTATACATAGATTACAAAACATAACAAAATTGTACAATAATTACAGAAATATCAAATAATGAAATTAAAGCGATATACATATTTTGTATCGTCGATACTTTTCGGTTCTATAGTACAGGGTTGTTCGTTAGTAATTAATGCTAATTCTTTGATTTTATTGCAACTTTTACTAACTCCTATGCGTGATGGTTCTGAAGCATGATTATGCGTTGAAGAATCGTGGTAACGAATTGCATGTTGAATGTACACGTATTGTATTTGCAGTGCCACGACATTGGCAACTGTTTCCTCCAACACCACGTTTTTCACATACCCAATATAATATAAGTTATCGCTATTTTTATTTTTTTAAATGTAAAACCATCAATATTACCTACAATTTTCTGTTTTCCACGAATAGACAAAACAACTTCTGCCCGTCCTTCAAAGTTAATCTGATGTGTTGAACTAATCGCATTTGTTTTACGAACACTTTAACACAACAATCACGTACCAAAGCAGGATCCGTACTGACACATAGCACCGTCACAAGTCGGGGTGTATAGTGTAACAAACATTTTTTATGTAGCTATTATTTAGTGGAAACGAATGAACTCATACCCGTCGCTGAACACGGATTCTCGATGAAAGCATACGTCGACGATTTGACTGTGTCTATGAAAACATAGTGTCGGTCAAATCATTCGTCGACGATTTCACAATGTCGATGAAAACATAGTGTCGACGAAAGTTATTGTCGGACAAATCGTGTCGATGAAAACGGTGTCGGTGAAATGAGTTGTCGACGAACCCATGGTAACCCGTGCAGCTTCGTAACTCCTTTAAATTGACTTGATGTGGTCCTTGAACTGTTCTGCATACTCCGACCCAAGGATACATCGTGTTTTCATACTCCGATAGTGGCCCAGAGTATCAGAATCGTCGCGCAATTACACCCTGAACCGAGCATTTACAAGAGCACTCTTCAATCCCGCCAATTAATTAAACATCAGCGGCGTTAATTGTACTGGCAACGTTTCTCACAAACTCGATCAAACCTCTCGACGAGTTTGTCGATGCAGGAAAATATTCCAGTAAAAGGACAGTTTCGATCGGAAAAAAGGTAATTAGCCGGCGATCGAAAGAGAGAAACGTCTTCCAACCTCTTTTTCACCGCGCGCCACGGCGAGAGGAGACGGAAACGGCGAATCGGAAGAACGCCGTCGGAAACGCAAGAACGAAAAGTCATTTGTCGCCCGATATTTCCGGCGGCGACGTCCCGCTTTGTCTTTCGCTGCGAGAGAGAGAGAGAGAGAGAGAGAGAGACCGGGCGCTCCCTGCGAAATAGGCGGATCTTAAGAACGTCATTTGGTTTGTGAAAGCGAGCCTCCGAGTGTGAGTAATGCGAATACATTTCCTCGGAGTACGCCGGCTGCTTTATTTCCGCCGATACACACTGCTTTGTGCGGCAAAGTACACGTCGCGACGGTCCTGCTCGGCCCGTTTCACTGATACGCCTCGTATAAACGCGTCTGTGCCGCCATTCCTCCGTCTCAAAACATTTTTTGGACATCCGTCCGAATATTCACGAACACTAAAGCTCATGTTAGAAAGACTTTTTTTGTATTTAGAAGTTGTCAAATCTGTTTGTAGATACTTTACCTTGAGGCAAAGAAGTATTTCTGTTTTATAATAATACTTAATGGTTGTAGTCAGACTGGATTTTTGTGGTTTTTATGGTGTGTATAAAATTTGCAAATGCAAATATTTTGTCATAAATACACAAAATCCGGAGTCTACCTATTCTTCTGGATGCGTATGGAGTCTGAATTTTCAGCATACTATGAATGGTTTGCTGCCATTAGCACAACAAAACAGAAAGTATCTTGCAGTCTCCTCCAGTCTTGTATTTTGCGTTTGTCAAGGCGGTTGCATATGCTAAACGTTACAAATGCCGGACCAGTTTCGCGGGCGACACCCTGTACAGCGAGGCTAGCAGAGGGTGAGCCGCGGCAGGGGTTGCCAGGATTATTCTGCGAGGTCGCCGCTCGTGTATGCAATTAAAGTCAACAGGTCCTCTCGTGTCTGAAAATAATGGGATGTGGAGTCGGTCGGAATTGAGGCGGGCGCTGCCATGCCGGTGCAAGAACCGCGTTAGGACGGCTCGAGAAATGGGGGATGGGAAAGATAGAAAGAGAAAGAGGGAGTTAGAGAAGGAGAGACCCGGGAGTCAGCCCGGGGATGCTCAATGAAATTTCATTTCGAAATTTGAATAACGAGATGGAGGATTCTTTGCCGGGCCGAGATTACTCGCGATCCGCCGCGGCCCGGGTCGCCGCGCCGCGCCGCGCCGCGCCGTTCAAAGCGCACCCGCGGGTTTTAATCGCGGAAACCGGTCCGTGTAATTTCTGTAACAGCGACTTTTCCGCAGCGGCGACTTATTACTATCGTCGTTAACCGTCTCGACGGAGTCGCGCAGCCCCTTTGAAGCGCGAGTGCTCGTGTTTAGGCGCGGGCACGTAAGACCACTCGACAAACCCCCTTTCTCCATCGCCCTATTGCAACTCGCTGTACCCCTTCCGTAGACCCGTCACGACCATTATTCCGCGTTTTACAAGAAGCCGAAGGGGTGGCGACTGGGGTGGGAACCACTGACGCGATTGTTTACGCCTACTCGATCGTTTATTTGAATATCAATAGTGAATGGGGACTCGCTACAGGGCTGCGGAACACCCCTGTCCCTCCACCCTCTGCTTCCTCTTCTCCTCTCCCCCTACTCTCGCCCTCGAGAAAATTCAATATTGCAGCACCGCGTAATTGACGATCTTTCTTCCAATTTTCCCTATTCGACGCCCTGCCGCCCTTTACGTCATCGCAGTGTGACGTTCGATCACTTTGTTAGTTGACATCGCTGCGATCTAAAGGGGTGCTCAAAACTTTCACCCGCGTCGAGGGTCGCTTAACAAACTTTTATTTTGATATAACTGATACTGATAACAATGTCCAACAAATTTCAACTTTTTTTTCGTATTTCGATTCCCACTATGCGATTCTTGTAGAGTTTTTCGCGCTGATTCCGAATCTGTCCTTAATTTTTCTCCTATATGTACAGTTTTTGAGAAAATGGAGTTTTAAAACAATACATATTTTTCAACTTTGAACAAATATTGTGATGTTATTATAAAAGATATTGAATTGATCTTTACAGCAAAATCTATGATATCTAATATTCATACATTATGATTGTTTAAACATGTTTAAACTGCTCTATCGCGTGGTATAGTTAGATTTTCCGCTGGACCCTTATTTTTTGAGATAAATTCAAAAATATCGTCAAAAATTGGTGCGAAAGTGGTGTCTCTCTGTCTTTAATGATCGTTTAAACATGTTTAAACAATCATAATGTATTAATATTGGATATCACTGTATTCGGGAAACTCTAAGGGCTCTTTTGCTGTAAAGATCAATTCAATATCTTTTATGATAACATCACAATATTTGTTCGAAGTTGAAAGATATGTCTTCTTTTTAAACTCCATTTTCTCAAAAACTGTACGTATAGGAGAAAAATTAAGGACAGATTCGGAATCAGCGCGAAAAACTCTATAAGAATCGCATAGTGGGAATCGAAATACTTTTTGGCTGTGGTACAGTGTAATTTTAGATGGATGAAATTTTTTAGGTTTGTTCACACATGTTTGCACCACGTTCAGGAATTTTTAGATGTTGGTATTATATTTAGAAACCAACCCTCTGTCGATCCACTGCAATTATGACGTTCGACCGCTTTGTAAATGCACTTTGATAACTTTTTGGAGGGATACTGGCAGACTTGGTGTTATGAAACTCTGCAGATTTATTCATACATGTTTGCACTGTGTTCACGAATTTTTATAGGATGTCGTCAACAAATTTTCGCGGTACGACTAATTCCCAAAATTGGTGTCCAAAGTATCACGCAATCGAAGCCCCGTCAAAGAGTTGCAATTAGCTCGCGGGACGAATGTCCCAGGCTCCCGATCGCACAAAATCGTTTGACGTCATAACGGCGCCGATTCCATGCCCGTGTCTGATTATCCGAGCGACGGTTTCCGCAATCTTCGAGCCCCGGTGAGGAACAGGTAATATTTGCATCGGTGTCTGCGGACTCGTCGACGCCGATATTCGCCCCATCCCCTGCAACCGTCTTTCTCTCGATCGTTCTCATGGTTCCGGAGACTTTCGCAAGTTTTCTAATTAGTATGGTGCCTCTGGCTGTAAGCGAACTCGGCTCCTCGACGATTTAAACCGGGGGAAAACGGGAAAGGAACGCGCCTTTGAGTCCTCGCCCGGGAACTTTTGGCTTTCCCACCCCTCGAAAAGCTCTCTCCCTCTCTCTCTCTCTCTCTTGAGAGACAAGCCGTAAAGTCGGTCCATCGACTCCGAGATTTCCCGACAACGTCTTTCCCCTTTATTATTCGTGCTCGCCGTCGTTCGCCGGCGTGTCTACCACTAGGACTGCGAAGTTACATTGCGCGAAGTGTTCCGGTTCATCTACCGTGCCGATTCTTTGGCATTCCGCGGAGTTTCAACCCCCTCCTCTGCATATAAGCCGCCGCGAATCGGCAATCTTAGATTGCAGGTTTTACTGGTTTTCTTTCAGCCAAGCTCACATATTTTTACAATTTTCTCCTAGCGATTAGAACATATCGCTCATGGACAAAACAAACGTCACAAATAAGTAGATACAAATGTTACAGGAGAGCGCTTCGAAGTCCTTTGATAGTTCAACTAACTGTGACTGCAAGCAAGAACAAATAAAACCTAATAATTGTATAAGAAAAAACTTAAAAAATTAGAGTTGTGACGATTTTCTACATTAGAAATACACCTCTGGCGAGTATTTTAATGCAATGAAAGGAAAAGTGAATAATTTTGAGTTGTGAAGCTTTTCAGGCACAGATGAAGAGTTTTAAAATTGTGCCCTTTACTTCTTCCTTCGCAATTGCGACCAATAACAATTAAAAAAACATTATTTACACATTAGCTAGGGAAACAAAGTAAACTGTCAATTGTGCTTTCTCCTTCAGTGGATCTTCAACTGGATCAACTGAATCTTCGTTTGCTTAACGTGTTCGTTCATTAATTTATCATGAACATTATGTGCAATCAATTTATGCTGTACAAAATCTCACATTATATCTGACATTTTTCGTCTACACTCTACACCATCGAGCTTCTCGACCAACAAAACGAAGTAATGAAAGAGTTTGCCAAAGGGTAGACAAATCGTTTGCCTAATCCCCATTCGGAAAGTTATAGCACAACGATGCGGCTCAGGGTGTACACCGTAGGCTATCGACTTAATTCCTCGCGTAAGTGTCGGTGGCTATAACGTGCCATTCTTTTTTATTGGAACGTTCGGTTGGCTTGGGTCGCAGTCGATTTTTTTTCTCGGGGACCCGGCCGGTCGCGAAACTTCGAGGTATAAATTGCGAATAAGTTTCCCGTGGGAGGTTCGGCCGGACGGGCTGCGGTGTAATCTCGCTCGATTTTCTTTATCGGAAATTGGAGAACGGGTCAGCTTTGTCTTCCGACGCTTTTGTAGCAGCCGAGGCCCCCCGGAAGTTTGAAATGGTTTCCCGATCGGGGACGAGTAGAGACATAAAAATTTCATCCTGGAAAACCAGGATTAAAAACGCACCGCAGACGCTCTTGTTCCCCCCTCCCACCCCCCACCACCATTAAATTAACAAACACGCGGAGCGACGCCGACGAAATGGCGAACAGAAACGACGCTAAATGCGGACGCTGCATTTTTAAAAGGAACTACGGTCATTATTAAATGATACTGAGATTTCTTGATCCGTCCCGGCCGCTTTTCGTTGCCGTTCGCTGCTCTCCGAATTATATACGCTGTTCCCGGATTGTCCATCATGTTTCTATTAAATGACAAAGGGAAACTCGCTTATCCCCGGGCAACTGTCCCCGACAAGTATGAAAAACTGCTCGACAAAGCAGCTCTAGAATAAGCTATTTTTTATCAAATTATACTTCTGTTTATCGTGACGTTGCGTCCGTCTACCTGATTTTTCCAAGCACGTTTTTGTACCGTTACAAGGTATACGAATTAAAGTAGCAGAGGAGAATTAATTTTGTTACTGAAACGGTCTGTCGGCATTCTGCTGGGAGGTGGTTTATGCGATTTTAAAGTCGCTGAAGCAGAATTACTTTTCTTTATGGGATAATACGATGTAGATTACTGTTAAGACAATGGCCAGGCCGTTCGTGGAAATGTAAGCAAAGTTGCATGTGGTTCTACACGGTTTTCTAAAACTTGAATTTTCTTAGCTGAATTGTCTAGATTGATTTCTTATCTAGCGCTTTTGATTAACGAGATACCCCATCTTTGCATTATCGAGAAACGAGAAGGCGCATCCCGCATCCTTGCAATCCTGGAAACGAATCCGCCCCCTTAATGAGAGAAAATAAACATTGGAAGGAGAAAAATTGATTCCTCACGGATCTGCCCACGGAGGGCTAAAACGGTTCCGAGTGCGGAGGGTTAATGGGAATTGCGCAGAGGTCAGTGGTCTTCTTGAATGACTGTAGACCCAATCGAGAACCTTTCAATGGATGCCGGTGTCTGGAAAAATGCGTGTGCGGAAGCTCCGTTGGCCGGTACAAATTGTCGAGCGTATCCGCGGCGAAAACACTCATCAATTCTCGAAGGAGCGGCTCGCCGAGGGTGCCATCGGGAGCCATTAGGTTTCCCCAGGATAACAGTGGAATCGCGATCCGCGATTTGCCTTCGCCACCCCGTTTCACAGTTTCGTAGGAGCGCGTGGGTGGGAGAGGGAGAGAGAGAGAGAGAGAGAGAGAGGGGGGAGGGTGGTGTCTGTGAAACGGGTATAGCAAAGCGCTTAAATTTAATCGGCCTGGAAATTCGGGGTCGGTGGCGCGCGGGAATAGGCGCGCGTAAAATTTATTATCGCGTCAATTAGAAATTGATGGAACGCCGGACGATAATCGATTTAGGATCGAATCGGACCGAGCTCCGGAACGAGGGATCGGCTCGTTTTCCCGCGAGTCGTTTCCAGCCCGACTGCTTTTCCGTTCCGTGACTGACAGAATTCACTGCCGAGCGCCATCATTCTCTCCTTCCCCCGCGTGCAGGCGCGGGCGCGCGCGCGCCTTCCATTTTCCATCGATTCGGTCCCCGCGATCCGTTTCCCAGCTATTGTTTATTCTATGTATACTTCTGCTAGGAAATTGACTGGTTAATTGAATTATTTCTAGGTCACAGGCCATCGTATGTACAACGCTCTGTAATTCTCCTACTAATCAACTGCGTCGCTCTTCGCGATTCAATGCGCTACATATAGATTTTTCATTGTCCGGGAGATAAGTATTAACGATTGGTCGAGTTGTTATAAAATCATCTGGATGACGTCCTTCTTGTGTGCGAAATGTAGGTTGAATTTGGTTGAAACGGTTCCAACCCGTAATTTAACCCCTTCACTTCGTCCTCCAATGACGAGACACAAGAAAAATATGAAATGCAAGAAGCACCTTCGAAAATATCTTGGGAAAATTGATAAATTATGAACGGTCTCGAGAGCATCGTCAAAAAGTTGTAGAGTTGCAAAGATACAGTTGCCCTTCCAGCGAATTTTCATTAATTGGACCCGGCAAAGGTTTGTACCAAGTATTTCGCGATGTATCGGATGTACATACACATGTACATATATGTATAAAAAAATGTATGTTTCGTTTCCAAAAAAACGACAAGGCCGACCACGCCTGGAGGACGTTGTTCTCAACGCAATTTTACGACGATATTCCGGTTTTCATACTGTCTCGTTTCCCCCGCATCCGCTGACTGCACCACCCCTCTTCCTCGCTGTTTTCTTTTTTTCGAAAAAACGTTGGGCGTAAGCTGAACGGTTAAATATTTCAGCATACGTTCGTTTTTTCGGAATGCCGGAAAATGGCAAGAGAGTTTCGAAACGGGACCTATATGGGAAAATGTTTTTATCGTTCGAAGGGTTCCGACATTCCGTCGGTGAACCAAACAAGCTCATCTTTAATGTTGTCTTTAATGAATTACGGCGACTAATGCTTTGCTTACAGTTTTATCTTTATCCTCATGACTCCGACAAATATTACTAGATGATATGGTGTACTTACTAGAAAATGGTATGGTAAATTTGATATGGTGTACTTACTAGAAATTAGGGACAGGCTCCACGCCCTGAGCCTGGAACAAACAAAATATCCAACTGAGGTTGATTCCATCACTGTTTAAATCTCTCACATACTGAAAAATTAAATATACGAATGACAAGCTCACACGCCGCATAGAGATTCGACTAATCTCAAACAAAACCAAAAATCATCAAAGAGAGAGATCCTGCGGCAGGATGCGGCTAGGGAAATCATGCTCGTTGATCCAAAGGCAAAAGTTTGCGGGGGATTGGAAGTTGCGTCGCGTCGCGTCGCGGGGGTTAATTCATTAAAGGGTGGCTTAAGCCTTTGCAAAAAGTCAGGCTTGTTCTCGAGCCCGGCGGCTTTGGCGTTACGCGAATCGCCTCCCGGCGCGCATTACTATGTAGGACGCGTCGAGAGTGCACACGCGGAAGCGCATTGTGGATTCCGTGCGTGTCGTGTGCAGGCCGGAAATAATATCTATCGATCCGACCTCGGGTCCGTGGCGGAGGTGGTCCGCGGAGGCGCAGGATAAAAGTGCATCGCGGGTGCATCCACCGTGAGAACGGAATCACCATAGATCGTCGTCGATCGGTACGTGCGCGCCGCGAGCGACTCTCTGTTCCGACGATCGATTCGAGATTCGACTCGACTCGACTCGGTTTGCTACGATTCTTCACGGCAGACCGAGTGCGGCGGAATCATCGACTTTAGCTTCAAACGGAGACGAGGAGAACAGGAAGAAAGGAGAGGAAAGCGAAGGGAAAGATGGCGAGGAGATAGAGAAACATGTTTCCCAGAACAGCTGGACAAAATTCAATGGTGTAGGGTTTTCAAATGATTTGATTTCGAACGTGAAGGTACACATAACTATCGCGTGCTATCACGCTATATACACAAGAAATAATAAGACAGGTTGCCACAAAGATGTTCCTCAGCTCACTTTAAGTAACCTTTCCCTTTGCGAAAATGTCCTGCGCAGCTTTGTTAAGGAGTTATCTACGAAATATACGGACCAATCAGAGCGTGACTACAGCGGACGGATGCCGGCTCGGCAGAGTTGGGCAAACGCTAGTCACAATTATGATTATTGACTAATAACTTCATATAAGCCCTGCAAAGGTGACTAATAATTAATGACTAAGTAAATACTTGAGCGTGACTATGAGTAATGATTAGATAAGTATTTGAGCTTAATGACTAATGAATAATGACTAAATTTTTAAGAAGGATTGATATTGACTACTGACTGTAATGGCATAATTAATGACCAAATACGCAATCAGAATTTCATTATGACTAATGACTAATGACTAAAAATGGTTAGAAGTTAAAATAAGACATAATAATAAAATGCAGATTATGATAAATTATGCTAACGAGAAAGGAAAAGGCAGTTGAATAATAAAAGTTTTCCAGATTTTCTTATTTTATTTTTGTGAAGAAAATAGATTACAAGAAATTTTTATAAACGGTTCTAAATAGAGTAATAATAACATGATGTGTGTGTGAATTTAAATATAAATTATATTTCATTAAATTTTGTTAAAGTAAATTTATATAACTTTTTGGACTTTAAACAGAAACAGAAGTTTTATTTTATATAATATAATGTTTAATATATATATCAATAAAGAAGTATCAAATAGGTATCAAAAGTAAAGTATCAAAAACATTGATACCCATTTGATACTTCTACGTAAGTAAATACCGATACCCGTTTGATAAATACTTCTACGAAACTATCGATACCTGTTTGAAACTTTACGAATGTTTCGATACCTGTTTGATACTTTACGAAAGTATTGATAGTGTTTTGATACATCACGAAAGTATTGATTACCAGTTCGATACCCGTTTAATATTTCTACGCAAATTTCAATACACCGTTTCAATCTTCTGAAATTTTTGATAGTTATTTACCGCACATTTTACCGGAAAAAGTTTATATTTATCTGACATTTATCTAAATTAAAATACATACCTATCCGTTTTTGTCTCTAAACGATACAAGTAATACTAAAGTTTTCCTCAATATTGTTCATAAGCAAGATGAACTACTAATTCAAGGAAGCTGTAGCATTCAATAACACATAACACATAATTCATTATTCTTAATTTGTTTATTTATAGCTAATACATGTATTACAATAAATATGAATAAAATCAGATCTATAACAATCTATTAAGAAACAGTATTTTTTATTTACAGTACTATCTTTTAATCTGTTCCTCTTTTTGCTTATATATTCTCCGGCTTTAGAAAATACCCATTCCGACGGTACTGAAGTTGTCATCATACAAAAATATTTTTTCGCAAATATAAAATTGGTAAATACCAAATTCAAAGACGCGAGATTCAAACCATGGGGATTTACCGGTGCGCTTATAAACACCGCACGGCTTTGTGTAACGGTAACGAACGATTGCTACGCGACTCTAAACAGAGTTTTTCAGCTCGTTCTTTGCTAGCTATTTATAGTTATGAATTTGGTTTCTTAGAAAAATTAACTTACAACGTTTATGTATGTTTACATATTTATTATTATTGTAATATAACATATTTATAATATAACATAAGGTAAAGGCAGCAGTAGTTGACCATTTAAGAGATATTTTCTGGGCAAATATGTAATAGTAATTTGTTACTCTTTTATTACATACCAAAACATTTTGTGTGAAAATGCTGTCTAAACTTAGACGATGTAAGAATACTAACTTTCTACAAAAAGTTATGTTATACAAATTATATAAACATTTCTGCAAATCTAAAAACGGCGTCAGAAGTTGACCATCTTCGTAAATGAAAACGCTAGTAATTGACCACGTTTTATTCTTCCTGACTCACTTTTCGTGTTTAATAATTAATTAATCAACTAAAAATACACACCACCGCCTTTTTATATGTCCTGGCTATCTTGCTGCGGTGCGATTTTTTTTATTCGAACGATAAATCTCTCAATATTTACGAAAATCTGTCAGTGGCGGCCATCTTGTGATATCATGCTTGCTTCGGATGCCTCGTGACAGGCGGTATCTGCCGAATGTTGCAAATTATTGCTCGATAACGTAAAAATATGCATTTTGGGCACCGTACGAATATAGATTGGACTTTTAGGAATCACAATTGACCACTTCTGAACTCCTTATTGCGATAATAAAGCGTATTTTACTACCAAAGAAACCTTAAAATGTCATATACGTATATGCAAATCTATCGATGTATGTGTGTGCCATCACACTCTTGCACGGCTGCGCCGGCACCCTTAAAGTGATAAATAACCAACGATAAAGAAATTAATAGGGCTAGGAGTAATTGAGGAGAATAGACTTTAATTGTCGTTTCTCTTTATTTTAGGTAATTAATACACCATGTTGCATATTTGTAAATGTTGTATATACATCACATATGAAAATTATAACCTCTTTATTTTAGAGCAACATGTTTTAGTTATTTTCCTCAAAATCCTCAATATTATCATTTGTCTTATATGAGGTACCGCTGAGCGTGGCGCTGGCATCGGCTCAGCTAAACTCCGCCCACTGCAGCCGCTAGTTGACCCGTATTTTTCGTTAATAACTTCACAACAAAGCCGCGGAAATGACCTGAGGAATCGACCCTTTCAAGGAAATGCATTATTTTGAGGACACTCTGTATGGCTCACCCGAGCTGTCGACAATTGATTCATAAATATTTCACGAGTTGTCAGAGGCCTTACTCGGTAACTTCCAATAACAATTCTTCCATTTTTACAATCCCGAAAATGACTTTGGTCCGGGTAGATTAAATTAGTAACGATTGGTAACGTTGTGCGGCAGACCGAGTGCGACGGGTTCATCGGTAAAATGTGCTCCAAACCACAGTAAACGTAGACGGGAAACGAAAAAGAAAAGGAAGGAAAAGATAGAGAGGAAAACGAGAGGGGAAGATAGAGAAACCCTACCGGAAACATCGAAGATGAATCGAGTTACAAATATCGACCGGTCCGCGTCGGAACGTTTTGCATATTTCCGACGGGTTTATTTTCGATGGTCTGTTTGGTCAGTCGCGTGCCACCTCTCTCCCTCTCTGGCTCCCCTGCCCTTATTTTTTCTACGTTCTTTTCCGAGTCAAAGGATTTTTATTCGACGCGATATCTGGGAAAATCGGAGACATCGGCGTCGGTGAATCGAGTTATACATAACCCATGAACCGCGACGGAACGTTTCACCTTGTTAGATCGGCTTATTCGGTGCCCTTGTTTGTGGACCGTGCAGGATCGTCCCCGTTCCTGTCTGATGAGCGACTTTATACGAGGCAGTATCGAGGGCCCGCGATATTGCCACTCATATTTTTGTTCGACCCGGAGAACCGCACGGTTTTTCCATTGGACGCTTGGACGACCGAGCACTTTCATGAATTAAACGATCGGCCCGCTTCGTTACAGGGATCTCCGGCCGATTTCAGCGTCGGTTTGCTCTTCGCTCTGTTCTGCATAGCTTGCAGCTTCGATTATGATCGCAAGCAATCGCATCGAGTTTCGATTAGGCAAAATGTCAGGGACCTTGAATTTTCGGAAGAAAACTTTGGAAGCGTTCCTGTTTCTGCAATCTATTGTATTTTGTAATTGCATGGTTTTATAAAGTATACATTAAACTAGAGCTACGTTTGCATTACCTACTGTAATTTGTTCACACACGTTAACACTGGAGTAATTCAGTCTAATTAAAAGAAGCCTTGGAGACACTGGTTGAATAAGGAGAATGAAATACGCTATTCAACGAGCGAATTTATTTTACGACTGTATTCCCGTAATGTACATGATGATACTGAACTGCCAATTATGCTTGTTGCACACTGAGCGCCCCACAGTGGAATTTTCATAATTTATGGATAGGATGACAAAATATTGAACGGCAATTACTTACACCGTTCAAAAGTGTAGTTGCTGATATTCATCCTGTTTCAACCACTCGATCAAACTCCTTCGTATTTCTTTTGCACTGTGCAAAAAGTCGCACATATTGATTCGGAACTGCTGAATCCAGGGATCACAGTGGCTCTCGGGCAACGACCCAAGACACAGGCGCATATTTTAAGAGCATCATTGGAAAGTCTCTTTCGCTGCGTCCGCCTTATTTTTGCGCTTTTTCCTCGCGCCACGCTGCGAACCCTGTGGTCAGCGTGGGAACGCCAAGCCAACCGCTCTTCTCCACTCCCGTTTCACCCTCGAGCCAACCCCCCGGAACCCGACGAAACTCATCCCCGTGACAGCGTGCCGGTTCCTTGCGTCCAGATAAAACTTGAATTCGCGGCGTGCATTCTTGCCTCGGCGGCTGGTCGCTGTGCTGCGCTTTTAAAACGGCGGTCGCCGTTGCAACCAACGACCCCGTTGCCAGACGTTTCCGGTGGTCGAGGCTGTCGCACCTTCCGTTTGAATAAAGAAACCTTCAACCCCGTCCCTCTGTGCTACAGGGAAATCCACCGGGAACTTCCCTTGTCCCCATTCGACGTCCCTGAAATGCCATAGAAATCGATCCGAGAAATATCCGATCCCATAGAAAATCCGCGAGATCTACTACCTTTCTTGGAGATTTGGGGCATTCTACCCCAACTGGGGGTGGCTGGCGAAACCATGGCGCACCATTGCAATTCTCCGTTCCATAATCTCCATTTTCACTATGGATCTAAATTCACATCTTATCCCTCCTTCTCGAGGTATTTAGAAAACCGTCTCGCGGATGAATTCGCTGTCATGGGGCAGAAACAAGGAGGTTAGGTGAATCGGGGCGCGTTCGAGCTTCTCGGAATCCTCAGTCTATCGAATTATTTTCGCCACGCGCCTCTCCGGTTCGGCGCGCGGTTTGTCCGTGAAAATACATTTCGCGTTTCAATTTCGCCCGGGTTCAATATCCAGAGGGGAACGCGCAAAATCGATTCGCGGAGGCGAAGGAACCCTCGAGAAACCGTTGACGGCGGCGGCCTGTGGTTTTCCAGCCGCTCTTCGAGTCGTTCCATGTTTCTTCGCCGACGTGTTGCATTCCCATCGGATCGATGTTCCGCGCGGCTACCTCGAAAATGATCCTCGCGCAAATTTACTGCCAACCCGCCGTCGAACGCATCAACATCGGCCGCGATGTATCGATTTGCGTATTTAACAAACACCGACACGACGCGACGGGCCGTATTAGATTGCCAAGTTTGCGAACGCGAACGCATCCCGGTGCTCACGAAAAATTTCAGTAATTACCATGATCCTGCTTGATATCCGGAACTGTGTTTCTCCGCGTTATTGTTTGTTGATCGGGGATTTTCTGTGTTTATTTTATGAGCAGTGAAACGTTGTTTTTATATAATCCGTTCCTTACAATGCGGATGGAAACTATTTTTATTTTGTACAAAGATCCCCGGTATAACACTATCCTTCTTTTTTAGTAGAGAATTTAGTAGTAGAATTGGTTGATCATGGTCAGACGCGTCAGACGATTCCTATGCAATAGCACGTGTATTCGCTGCATTTTCAAACTCGATTCTCTCGAAAACGAGTTGCCAAACGATAAAATATTATTCCTTTCTTTTGACTTATTTTTTCATGTAGTATCACCCCCTGCTCGGTTGTACCACCAGTTACGAGACACCCTGTATATTAGTGCACGTGAATACGTGTATCCTCAATACACGTCCAAAACCGTGATCTCTAGTACCTACTGTTAGACGGTACTGAGGCGTAATCCACAAAAATTGGGATTCAATGTCAAATTCTAGAGACACTTTCGTGGATCTCGCATTACGTTACGTCTCGACTGGTATAGTGTATCAGAATTAATACTGTTCATGCAATCTTCTGTAAGGACGACGAGTAGCCAGAGGCTGTTTTCATACGTGACCCATATTCTATCTCCTCTGAATATCGTCTTCCATCTTGACCTCCTTTAAGCTGTCAAAAATCGTTCTCGCTAAACGACCAGCACTTTTTGTATTAAAAGTCTGAAATAAATGTAGATGTTCCACTAAACGATCTTTTGAAACGGTAAATGTTTGAAACGACATTTTCTTATACAATTCTAAAGGAGCCCGCACTAATCATATATGGAAAATCTATCTATCTAAGATAAAATCTATTGTATTTTTCATATGTTATAGCTTATGATCTATTGAACGAAAGATGTAATGGGCACAAAGTTCAATAATGGACAGTGGAATCGGACAATGGAATTTGTCGTGTTTGACTGATTATAACTCGATAACTGTCCATTAATGAGCTTTGTGCCCATTACATCTTTCGTTCAGTAGATCATAAGCTATAACATATGAAAAATCCAACTGATTTTACCGGGATAGATTTTCCATATGATTAGTGCGCGGGGCCCTTTATTTAATAATCACTCTGTTTTGATTTCTAAGACTGATGAATATACTGCGGGTTTTTTTATGCAACATACGGTGGGTTTTACAGGTTGATTCGCAACGGTGTTGACCAGAAAGGCACTGTCGCGTCGTCGGCGAAGCATCGTCGAACAGTCTGTCGAGCGCAGATACGCGTATCGAAGAGAATTCAGGTTACACGGACGGTAGATCAATATGCATTTACGGATGCTAGGGAATAAATGAACCGACTCGTTTGCTGCAGCCTCCGATCCTGATATCTCGACCAATTCCCGCTGACACTTCTTCGACAGCGCTCTTAAACTGCACGGAACCCCGTCGTAATTTTCAGGTATCGGTTTTCCTAGTTTCCCTAGTCAAGTGGAAGAAATACAATAAATATCAATTTCGCTTCTACGGAATTATTCGAGACAAAGAAAATGAATATAAATTTTGCTCTCTCTTGTAGGAAATGATTAGAATATTCATTATTGTAGCTGCGAAAAAAATCATTGTACAAGGGGATTTTGAAAAATTCGCTCATGTAGTAACAGTAGGACCTCGATTCGTGACGACAGTTTGTTTGTCGAAAGAATGGAAGAGGAGGCGAGGAATTCGTCCGGCATGCATAAAAATTAATTCGATTTAATATCTCGTGAAATTTTCAGCAAGCCGCGGCGCGGCGATACTTTAAAACGGAGTATATTACGGCAATAGCAGAGACATTTATGGCCGCGTTGCATGTGCCATCGGTGCACCGTCAGACCAGGGACAAAATGATTTACATCGTGAACGCGGTGGACGCGGCTGGATTTTCGCGAGCCGGACCCACCGTAGAATCGGCGTCGCTTCTTCCAACGACGTCGCCAACGAGTATGTATAGTACATCTCCCGTTAAATTGCCGCGAAATTGCCAAGTTCAATCCGAGTCTCCCGGCACTAATTACCATACTTTTTCGCCCCGGGGTCCGCTCATGATAATTCCGGCTCATTAACGGGCCTAACGGCAACCGTCCGGGGAGCTCGACTAATTTTCAGTCTCCTGGAATCCCGCTTAAAAAATGAATGTTCTTCTCACTCACCATTTCAATAATCGTGATTACTGGCGACGAAATCTGATGTAGCAATTCCGGGTGGAATGAAGGCTAAAATTAAGCGAACAATAATTTTATGTTCAATTCCATCTCCATTTGGGAAAGAATATTGACAGAAAATGTTTAATAGGTTTGTCAGGGCATTAAAAAATGTTCATTTTCGACATATTGATCAAATACCTTCAACCGTTGAATGAATTTCTTTGCAATACCATATATAAAAAATACGATTTTGTAAAAAAAGAACTGTGGAATCGTGTTTGTATGTAGAATGACGTTTGTCTGTAGAACGGTGCTTGACTGTAGGGTGGTTTTTCGCCGTAGAACGGTTTTTGTTGGCGTTTAGCGTTGACGAATTGCCCGTTCAACGAGTCTCAGTGACGCCGTTATACTTCGCGGATATTATTCACGGTATGGGGGTCGAAAACGACGTTGAAACAGGAAGTGTGCCGAGCGCCATTACAGTTAACAAACTGATCACGTACTTGGGGGTGAACAGTGGAAGAGGAATAATGATTCGGGGTGATGCACGGAGTCGTTGGGAAAACGAACACCGAGCGTTGTTTAAAAAATTAGTTTACCGGCAACACGGGTGTTGTGCTTCCACGGGGAACCTGGCATTGATGTATCTCGCCGATGTACATCGGCGATGCGAGGCTGTAACTTTTTCTGCTAATACCTCGCTGCGTTAAGAAACAAACAGCGTGCCTATTAAATCGGACTCTCATTTAACACGAGGAAACTGCCATTAAATGGTCCCTTGTGTTCTCTAACTTAATCAAATTTAGTACCGATTTGATTTTAATTTAGAACTGGATACAGCACTCAATTAACTGGACTGATTTCTATTTGATTACTGTCTGTGTAAAATCAGAGGGAGAATGCAGAAAATAATTGCGTGCATTTTCAGTACATAGACAGTTGATATAAATCTACAACACGTATATTATTAATTTTCAATTCAACCTCAGATAAACATATTGTATAAAAACTATTTTAAAGAGTGTCCCAATATTAATTAAAATGACTATATTTTTAAAGGACTGATTTATAAATTACAAAATCCCACAGCGAGTTGTTTGACCAAAACTGATCTACTTGATTAGTGTCTGTGTAAAATCAGAGGGAGAATGCAGAAAATAATTGCGTGCATTTTCAGTACATAGGCAGCTGATATAAATCTACAACACGTATATTCTTAATTTTCAATTCAACCTCAGATAAACATATTGTATAAAAACTATTTTAAAGAGTGTCCCAATATTAATTAAAATGACTATATTTTTAAAGGACTGATTTACAAAATACAAAATCCCACAGCGATCTCAGTATTAACAATTATCTTGAATCAGTCCCATGTCGTGAAATTCACAATCAAATGATATTCCTGGACTGCGAGGTCCTTTATCTCTGCAAGGACTACGGCAGATATCGCGGCCAATTAATCCCAGGACACGGAGCCACGGGTAACGAAAAATAAGGAGGTCTTTGGCGGCCAGGGTGGAATGTAAATGGAAGATTTATGTAGGGGCGAAATGAAGGGTGGAAGCGGAAAAGGAGCGCCATTTACTCGCTGGTGAAAGTTCGTCTTCCTGGACCTGGTTCGCGGGACTTGGTTCTAAAAGGAAGCGACTTCTGGGGGACTTCCATCTCGCGGTCGATCCGCTAAGAGGAAAGTTCGTCCCACGGAAAAAATCACCGGGGGACGGTATAATCCGCCCCTGTCATCTTTTCTGCGGAATCCAAGGTCCTCCGTCAGCCGCAGCCCTTCGCCGAAGAGAAAACCGTCCCTTCCCGTTCCGAATGGCAAATCCGTGATCAATCCAGGGATCAAATGGGGCGGGGACCTTTATGTTCACCCGTAAAACTAATCCGAACGAATAGAAATTTGTTACTTACACTTTTATGTCAAATTAACTGAGTCGAACACCTGACGAAGATTTCAAAGCATTGAAAAATGCTAAGCTAGTCAAAATGACATGTTTCTGATTTGTTCCCTGGCAATTATTTAATGAACATTTTTATCCTTTTATTATTTTATTCCTAATTTTTCTGCATTAATAGTTCGAAGTTCGAAATGTTTATAAAAACGAAGCACACGATGCTGAAACACATTAAACGCGCGAAATTCGTGCAGCATCGAGCGTATGGATCTTCTCACAAGAGTCCGGAGCCTAGATCTGCGATTTTTCCGCGTGCTATACCAGGAGTTTCGAATTCCAGCGAGCTAGCGTAGCGAAAGTTTTGTTTCCCGTTCAGACAGGCGCGTTTTCCCGGCGAATTTCGCGAAGCGCAGTATATTTTCCAAGCACGAAATCCACTCCGGCGAAATCCAGAAAGCCGACCCGGAGAATCGATAGTTTACGAGCGATCATCGACGAAATATTCCGTTCCAGGGATTACGTATCCCGAGCGGCCATTTTTCCGTCGGTAATAAAAGTATTTCCAAGTGTCGCTTGGGAAAAATCGGCAGCGCCCTCTCTCTCTCTCTCTCTCTCTCTCTCTCTGTCTCTCAGTTTCCACGGAAGGAAAAGGAGGTCAACGTTTTTTGAAGAAAATTCGTAACAACTTCGAGGGACGAGGCTCTCCGTCGGCCTTTCTATTTGAAAGTCAAACAAAATTGTATCGGAGGACGCGTTTCCGCAACGGTTTATATTCCGCGAGAAGCTGCTGCGCCCGCGTTTCCGGCCGCAGGGCTCGTCTCCATTCGATACCAGCAACGTTTCACCGAGTTTATCAATCTCGAGAACTTTCCTGCGATTCGATTTGTCGAGCCAGTTTCGCGAGGACGCGCTCCTTGTATCTGCTCGCCCTCTGCAAAATGGCGGATCCGCTTGAAGCCGTTTATCACATGGATTTCTCGCAAAATGACATAGTTTATCTGCAATCTACCGCTAATATTTCTGAAGTACGTTTCTTTAAACATTTTGTCAAAACAGCCACCATTTCACATTTCAACCAATTTAATTTAAAAGTAGACCATTGATTTTTATTGCAATTTTTTTTCACATAAAAAGTAACAAAACGATCGCTATTATTTCACTTCATACATATTGGTTCATGCAATTTTTAATCTAAATTTTAATCTAAATTTTAATCTAAATTTTAATCTAAAAGAGTAAACCATCGTGTTTTATTGCAATTTTTTTCATGAAAAGTTATACAAAACGGTCGCTTTTACATCACTTCATGCACATTGATTCATGCAATTTTTAGTCCAAAGTCATCCCAAGGTTGTTCTATGTTTGAATCCATTTCGACATCATCTTTGTGATGCTAAACAAAAAATCTATTGTCCGGACTAAAACAATAGACTATTTTACAAAAATCTCGAAAATAAGCCCCTGAATAGACCGTCATTTCCATTCCCCATTTTCCTCTTAAAATGCAATAACTTTACGGATATTTTCGTATACATTCACAAAGAAGTATTGGTACAGTTTTTTCGAATTTCTTTATTGAAAACAAATCAAAGCGAAAAATGCAATAGTCTTATCGAAATTCCAAATCATCGTCACTTATATTTTTACAATAGCAATACACTGTTACACGTATAGTCGTTGAATTTTTGCCAGGTATTTTGGCAAAATCTGCCGTAGCGGAAAAAAAAATTACAAAAAATATCGCTGAAAAAATTGACGTCCTACACGTGAAAAAAAGCAATTTCCTCTGCGAATTTTTCTATTTTATTTTGATAACTCCAAATATAGTATATTTCTTTCATGGTACATTTTTTTGGAACAACAATGAATAATATTTATTTTAACAGGGTTTAAAAATGTACATAAAAATAATTTCACGTTGAATGTTTCAGACCATTGTCGTTTTCCATTTGACGTTGTCTATGTTTGCAAAGCTAGTATTTTAAAGTGTAAAAGTCGTCGATGCCATGGTCGTTATATCTTTTTCTATAGCTACAGCAATTAGAACATATTTACCTTTAATGATGTCTGCCATCTTCATTCACTTCAGAAAACGTAAATAAAAATATTATAGAACCTGGCAACGTCTAGCTGTCGAGTTCATTTCCTCCGAATTAATTTCTCGCTAATTAAAACGATAAACAGAAATAAAGAAACGCGCAAAAACTTTTTTAATCAATCGTCGAAGTTTACAGAAATATTCACGGCTTTCTCGCGTTGCTAATGGATTTCGTAGTTGAAGAATAGTCTATACCAGAAGCCCGAGCGAAGTTCGACGAAGTTCAATTTCGAATTCGCCCAAAAATTCCCAACTCGCTTCGAAACACGCCCGGAAGTTCCAGGCAATTTCAGATACTACCGGAACGCTTTTAACTTGCAAATCAGCGCTTGTCTCTCTCCTCGTGTGCTTCTTCCTTTTTTTTTTTTTTCGTTGGTCAGCACCTCCCCACTTCGGTTTGCGGCAACAAATTTTATTGTGATTGCTTCCATTTCTTCGAGGTTTCTTGTTGCGTTCCCAGCGCTGTTAAGCCGGGCCTGTATCGTTCTTTTATTTATTCCACGCGGATGGAAATTATCCTCGATGCTGCAAAGTGCGTTTAAAAATGCAGGAACGATACCGAGTACCTCGTGACAGCAGCACGGGACCCGTTTCCTGGTGAGTTATGTTTTTAGAGCAGCGAATCTCGGGGAAAAAAGTGCTCGTGCTGAATCGCGGATGCTGCGTGCCCCGGTAACAATTGTGACCGGCGAAATAATCATTTGTATTCTGAAAGAAACGTGTTTTATCATAGTTCGTTATTATATTATTACGAAATCAAGACTTAAGCTACTTAGATCCCCTGAGATTTTTCGAGGTGACCTGTCCGCAATCAACGTGTGCATTTTTAAGAATTTTAATATCGAGAGCGTTAGTACGCTTTCTATACTATCTCTAGGCTGTTCATATCTTCGAGATAATTGTATTACACGGTGCACGATTATTAATACAGCCGGATTCTTAGCGCCCAATTACCAGCTTCCTCGAGTAGCCATCCGATCCAACTAACCGCAGAGAAAACTAAAACGATTATCCTTTCAGCCGTTGTTTCTTAATTGCTTCTTAGTTGTTCGAGCCTTGGCACCAGGCAACAGAATTCAGTGGGAAAAAGAAAGCTTGCTTTTTACACGACTGCCCTGTCAGTGCCATAAACATAAAAAACGAACAAGTTTTATATATATATACAGTTTAAAAATCCAAAGCCTTCACAAACTGTAAAATCGAGAAAATGACCCCATAATAGAAGCCACCCTCTGCACTTTGAATTCGTTTATTTCCAATTATTTATCCAATCGTCTCAACCACGCATAATAAATGAAACACAATTCAGAAAAGAGTATAAAGAACACACACAATTACAATTCAGCCGCCCCAATCTCCGTCAGAATGAGACTTTGAAACTGGTGCATTCTGGAACTCGTTCAGGGGAATAGTCCCGCGCGAGTCAGACCGCATTAGGTGTCCGTCTCCGTCTGCGTCGATAATGAAGAATGAAACTCTGCCTTTGGAAAGGCATCAAGCCGCGATCTATCGAGGAAGTATCGTTCGATATACACCGTCGCTGGAATAAGAGAAGAAGAGGAACTCGTCCATAGAGTGTACCGAGACAGAGGGAGAGAGAGAAAACGGTAGTCCTATGCCTAAACGTTCTCCTCTAAATGCAAATCCGTCGAGATTACGCGGCGGATGATCCTCTTTTTCGGCGCGGGGTTGGATGGATCGGGCTCGACGTACATCAGTTGTCTTATCAGAGACGGCGGAGCATTAACCAAATTGTTTCTGGCTCGTCGACGCGGTTGTTTTTCCGTGTACAGAGTGAGGCACGGACGAAACCGGGTGGAACCGCCGAGAGACAGAAGGAAGTCTGTTTCGTTGCGGGGGGATCTCATAATTCGAGCTCCCGAGAGCTCCCGGGAAACGGGAACAGTTTTCGGTTCCACCGGAAAAGGAATGGAGAAATTCGGACGGAGACAGAGCTTTTTATTATCGTCGCTAATTTACCTTCCGCAAAGTTTCGCCAATTTCCGGGCTCGGCCGCTTCGCTGTCCCCCCCCCCCCCCCCCCCCACCGTTCTCTGTCCTTTCTGCCAGCCGTTGTCCTGCAGGCCTTTGTCCTCGTTTTGTTTCCTCTTCGAGGCCTATAGCCCCGCTCCGGACAGCGCAATTTAATCTCGAGGGCATTCGACGGCGCCTGCTCGGTCCCAACGTTTTCCAAACGCGATTGAAAACGGATAACAATGCGCGTTTTGTCGCAAGATTTCTGGTTCTTCGGAACGGGCTATTCTTCTTTGATTCCACTAAATTTGGTGGACGTGGGCTCTTCGTGCTTCCGTGTACTGTGCGTCTCTGTTGAACAGGCGCTTTTTGTGCGAGAGCCTTTCACAGGGTTCTATCAAACCTCAGTAGGAGGATGTGCTCGATGACAGTTGTATTCTTGTTCTATTCGAGTAATATTTATCCAGATTCGTCTCAGTTGAAAATCTACTAATTTTCTGTCTTTAGGTATTGCACAATCTTTATTTCCTTTATATTGATTCTGCTTTTTTTCCTCGAGGAAGAAAAATATTCACAGCATTATTAACGGCCAAACTGTGGACCTCTATACAAAATAGAAATTTTCCAATGAAGCAGGAGTTGAATAATAATGTCTTTCTAAGTAGGATAAATTTAATCCATCGTAAGAATGTTCCTAAATGTTTCTCAAGCTTTCACAGTTTTGTATTCCCATTATTTTTGACAGGAAAGCTGCGGTAATAACATCAATTCGACTTTACGAACGAAGCTACCGTCTGCCAGCAGGTATACATGTATTATTCGAGCGCGTTGGGTTTTGTTATCGCAACGTCCGCGTCTGTCATGCTAGCGCGATAGATCGTAATTAAAAGTATCTACGTACCTGTGGGCATTCTCGCAGTACTTCGCGGTCTTTTTAGGAACACTGCTCCTCCCACCCCTCTATACACCGACGGTTTAATTAAACGCGGGATAAACAAAACTCCCACACCGACGGATTGAACCGAACGCTTTTCCCTTCGCGCCGAATGGAAATTAAATAGAAATTACGTTTCACGAATCGCTGAATTACAGCCAAGCCCGACAAGCCATAATTGCGTTATTTCTCGAAAATTGCTGCCGAAAATGCTGCGACACCCCGGGGAATACCATGTAAAAACAATGCGTTACGCCATTCCGGAGAAGAATAGGAGCCTTTCAGATTTGAACGGACTTTGATTCTGTAAATACCGAACTGTGACACACAATAAAATTTGTTGCATGGTGAAATATTAGGTCGTTCGGAAAGTCATTTCACGATTTTTCAGACAACTTAAAAATCCCATATTCGCAGTGTTTCCGTTTTTCATTAGCAAAAAATTGAGTTATATGACTTTTTATGACTGCATTTGAAACGAACTTTACGCCGCATAAAGAATATTGAAAAGAGTGAAACAAATGGTAATCCAAAGGTACATTCCTCTCCGTAAACAGCACCCAACTTTTTCTCTCGTGCAGTGAATTTGTACTCTTGCGGTAATAGTAAAGGAAAAGGTGGAAAAATGCTTGAAGAGCTTATAAGCACTTACAATGCACGAAATTAGTCCGAAATGTCAGCTGTCAAGATATACCACGATTTTGCGATTTAAAATAAGGTCGAATAATAAGAAATTCAAGCACTATGCCATCTCTCATAAGATGATTTGGAATTAAATTTAGTCTGGCATAATGTAATTCTCCAACAAGGGTAAAAGGATAAAATCAAATTCTATTGATCAGGACAGCTCTAAAACTCATTAATTCTTTAATAAAGAATAAAGAGTAACGAAGTTAGTGTCATTAATAGAATCTTGTCTAGGTTTCGGGAGAGATCTGCGTCGAATTAAAACATTTCTCGTCGCGTCTCGCGATTTCTCGTCGCGAACGGATCCGCTCCGTTCCGCTCCGGGCTGACGGTATGATTCGCCCGGTGGAATCAGCTCGCCGAGTCGCCTAACGCCGGAAGCTGAAATATTTTATGAACTGATAACGTCGCCGGAAACTGTGTCACGGAAAAATCGCTCGGTGGATGCGTGTCGTTCACCGTTCGTTCCTTCGTACGTTCGGTCTCCTCCAAGTTCGCTTCGGGATCTTGACGTCCCGAATAATGTATACACGAAGCGTACACTCGTTCCCTAAGAGGCGCGCTCGGGCCCGCGCGTTGTGCAATACATACATAGTAACGTCCTGGACAGTTTTAAATCAGAGCCAGTAAAAGGGACGGGCAATTCCGCGCTCTTGGATATCACGTTTGAAATAAAACACTCCATTGTCTTCCGTCAGAGGTACTTCAAAGAGCCCCGCTACCATGATAAAGAACTTTTCCCGTGGTTCTAAACTTTTTCCCGGGGAACGATGTCTATTACGCCGGTGCACGTGAAATGTCGTTTCTTCGAATGGAAAAACCACTCGACCTGCCTCCTGACTGCTACGCGGGGCAGATTCGATCAAAATTATTCCCCGATTCTTTAATTCCCCGCGGTTCTCCGCGGTTGATACTGTTACCCTATAATTGGATTTGTTGCTCTACAATTGTTGGCACCGGGAAATAAATTATGCGAGGTGATGAGGGAATTAGATTCCAAGCTGTGTGGGTTAGACCGCGGATTCTTTTGCGAAATAAAAATTGTCTTCGCCGTACATGCAAGAGCTACACACAGACGTCAGTTCGAAATGGGAAAGTAGGATTTTTAAATTCCTTAAATGGGTTTGCTGCTTTGTGTTCTATCTGCTCATTTTTGTTATAAATGCTATTCATTTTCCAATGATTAAGTTGCTTCAAAATGAAGAGACTGTAAGAGCAGCACTTGAAGAATTTTCTAATTCGAAGAGTTACGGCCATACCTGTGGATTTTTATTCCTTCATGACATTTCTGCAAGCTTATGAGATATGAGAGACCATTACCGCAGGAAAGGAACTTTTTAGCAAATAGCATGAATATTTTCTCTATTCTTGTCTTCATAGAATAATTCATAAGATCCGTCTATCCAAGATTCTTCGAGCACAGTGAAACCAGTGAATCATCATTTACAATGCATCCGCATGTAAAATAAAATTATACAAAATACATCAAATTTACGGTTACCTATTAAGGTAAAGGTAGTAGTAGTTGTGACCAGTTAAGAGAAGTTTTCCACACGAACGATAGCAACCACTTGCTCTGTCATCAAATAGCGAGAGTCGATGCCTGAAGACACTCTTTAAGTCTTCTAGATTATATACCAAGGCCACTTTTTAAAAAAAGTTTACTTATACAAATTGAAGAAACATATTTGAAAATTCAGTAATTGCTTCAGAAGTTGACCACTCTGGAAAATGAAAAATCTAGTAATTGACCTTCTGCTCGTTAGTAGTTGACCACTTATATACTAGAAAGAGGGTTAAAGCAATAATGTTGGGAATCATTTTACTATCATTTAGTTTCAACAATTACCAGCACAAATTACGATTAAAGAATAAAATAAGAAATAAAACAAATCAATTCCATAAAAAATTAAGTAATCTCGATAAGTAATGAAGTAATTTCTGTGAAATAAATAATTAAATAAATGCATTTTAATTTTCCGTTGGTATTTATAATGTCACGCACATGGCAGTTTTAAAAAAGTGGACACTTTTTTGTCCTTTTTTGACAATACTTGACCGTGAATGCAATCAATAGTTGACCATGTGGTTATCCTCTAAAACACAGCATGCTACAAAAAATTTAGAATTATATTTTGTACTCCAAACAATTTAACATCTCGTAGATGTAAAATGGATACATTTTATAGATCGTAAACAAATTTAAATGATCCACGTCAGTAATTGATCACGCCTGTCAACTTCTGAAAATTGTTCAAAAACAATATTCAGTATTTGACCACCTAATATACTATTGTTTTTCAAGTTAGAATAACAAAAACAATGCATTTAACACTTATAAAACTCTGTGAGAATTTAAAAAGCAAATAGTCGCGAAAAGTTTACAACGTATGGATTCTTTTACCTGGACCGTACAGCTGTTCTTAACAGAAACGTTAAGGAAATAGAAATATATCGGCATACGACTAATCTTAATGAATTCAGACGCCTGTTATTACTATGGATAATTCACTTCGCATGTAATTGTTTTGAAATTTAACCAACAGACGGCAAGGGCATCCGAGATTCACTTTCATAAAAAATCCACAGCTTATTAAAATATTATTTTTTATATTTTTCTCTGTACGATGGTCAACTACTAGTACATGGTCAACTACTGGTACCTTTACCTTAAATGCTTTTAAAATCCACGTCAATTTCACACGTGCTTCGTTCAAACAACAGCATAATTCGCAATTGCATCGTAAGTGGCCTAGTCTCGGACAGTTAACCGAATTATTAACGAGTCTAAAGACGATCTACAGTGCCTAATGGCCGGTGATCGATCGTCGGACGTGTGCCGGGTGCCTTTTAGGCGTGCCGGTGATTAAAGGGCGTAAAACAGAGGCGGTATCGTATCCGGGTTATCGCGACGTTACAAATTTTACAACGGTCCGGGTTAAACTGTCATAAAAGCAAATGAAAGCGCGCCGATAAATCTTGATATAAAAGTTCATCGTCGCGGGGGCCGGCCACGGTTGGAAATTGCCCCTCGAACGATCATCCGGGGATATCTTTCACCGGGGCGTCGCGCGTCGCGTTGACTTTCCGCGGAGTAAAGCGGTCTCGGTCTCGCGCGTTCGCTGCCATGATTGATACGGTATGGCCGGAGTTGATCGTCACACCGACTAGAGACATAAAGGTGCGCCGCCGTTTCAAACTCCTTTCCTTCCCCGCCGGCCCCTCTTGCGTTTCCAACCCCCGCAGGAGGGTCTCGTATTTTATTAAACGAGCTGCGGGGGCGACTTACGCGAAAGCAACCGGGATCGATAAGTCGTCGAACGTCAACGTTCCGCGTCGGCCGTCGGTGCATTGCCCTTTTGTACCCGCGATACGACGACGCGAACACGTGTCACACGGCGGACGATGCGTCCCGCCGACGTATGACGAACAGACGCATGCCAGTTTTTCAAGAAACGATGCTCGCACGGCGTCGTCGCCCAGGGAAATTGCTACCTGGCCGACGGGAGCCGAGGACGACAAGCTCGCTACGTATTTTCACCGGGAAACTTTCGCCCGTGACACCCCTGCTTTGATGGACACTGATTTCATTATCAATTTCTATCACGGAGATTGTAACGGAGAAGCGAGTAAAACACTTCCGAAACACTTTTCGTCGCGAGCTAATAGAAATGGCGACGCCGGACTGTCCAACACCGTGTTCCCCGCCACGGCGCTCAGCATCGGCATTGCTCCGCGGGCTACGGAATAAAGCGATGTTCCTCCTGGATCCTGAAGAACTTCCGGCAGTTTGCGACTCGTCACCGAGCGCCTAAGACGCACGGGGCGGAGGATATGGAAAAATTCGCCGGGAATATATTCCGGGTGTAGCTTCTATCTTTCCGCACACGTACATCCACTTCCCTTCCACGTCGTCGCGGCGATATATCGCTCGAATCTAGTCGAGTCGATGCCAGTGACCCGGAATTTGCATTTCCCCGGAAAATACAGGGGGCGGGGGATATTGGCGGAGGCCGATGGGAACTGGATTCAGCGCGGGGGTGTATGGGGGATAGGACAGTCGACCGGGTTGCGAGGGTGGTCGGGTCCCCGAGCGGATTCGAGCGGGAAACTCTCTCGCTCGCCTGGTAGCCGGGCAAAAGGCTACGAAATTCCGAGCGGCGCTTTTTAATAGGCCACACGTACAACCTGGAACGATTTTCCCCCGGGAAAACGGCGACGGACAACCTGGTAATTAGATGCGATCTGCCGCGAATTCGTTCCACGGTTATTTGTGGGGGCGGATGGCGCTCGCGGTCGATTGCTATAGAGAGAGAGAGAGAGAGAGAGAGAGAGAGAGAGAGAGAGAGAGAGAGAGAGAGAGAGAGAGAGAGAGAGAAATTCGATTATTTGGGAAATCTCTTGAAACCCGCCGGAGGTGAACTCGTGGTAAAAATGAAAAATCCGTAGGATTGAATTAATTCAAGCAATTTTCAGTGTTATTGTATTATGCGATTTGTTAACCACGTTCGTGTCACGGTTATGTGACGTTGATGTTTAAAGTAGAGAACTGAAACGAAAATATATTGTAGATCTTCAGGTATGAATAATCACGACAACCAATATTGGTTCTGCTACACGATCCATTTGGAAATTGAAGCTCGAGGAAAAGCTTGCGCTTAATTACGTGTCGCGAGTCTGCCTAAAGTGGAACGAGAAAGAAAACCGCTGACAAAGAGTGGTAGACTCGATGTTGGCAGAAGCATGAACGCTCGGAAATATCGATGGTTTCGCATTAACAAAACGACGCTCTCCCCAATAGCGATAGAAGCGAACGGGGGTAACTATCCCTCCCTACCAACTTGATAAGACTTCTCCCTGTTTGCGGTACGCATCGCGTGCATCAAAGGCTGGCAACCCGCAACACGACACCACGGAAACCCTCAAACGACACGGCGGCTCCAATTTCAGTATAAATCCATCATAGGTACAGTCCGCCCCCGCATCACGAAATTCGCCGAACAATTTGCGATATTATTGTCCGCCTAGCGTGACCGAAAACGCTTGCTAATTAAACGGCCGCGCAGAAAGTTGTCGGAAACCGGTCCCGCGACACGTTCATGCAATCTCGCCGCGCGCATAGAAAAAACCACCGTCGGTCAAATGTCCAGTCTTACTTAATTATTGAAACTGTGAGGATACATTAGAGAGCGGTGAATAAAACTTTACTGTTTTTACCGTAACATAGCATTCGTGATATTTTTCTGATTAAAACGAGTCCAAACACGATACGATTTGGATCATGTTTGCTCGTTTAATAATCCATGATACAGTGATCACCTCAGTTATGCGAGCTGATCAGAACTGGAGCGTTCCTATAATAAAACAGTTACATTGTTATAGTGCTACGTCGAACTCCTATTAATTTGTAAAATGGATAATACACGAATTAGATAGATTTAGAATTCAATTTATTATCAGTTCGCATAATCGAGGTTCTACTGAATCGTGGATTAAACAAGTAAACGAGATCCAAATTGTATCGTGTTTGGACTCGTTGTAATCAGAAAAATGTGACAACTGTATCGGTAAAAGTTTAATAAATAAATATATTCGCTATCGATTTAGTATTGTCTCACCAATGTATGTAATTCCGGTCATGATGGCGTACATTCGAAGATAGTGGGGGTAAATTTTTCACAGGTATCGCGTGCACATCTTTTTCACACGTATCGAGACATTATATGTATAATATATGCTTCTGGCTTTCAGTGCTCGCGCTCGGCGTTAATGTATGAATTTTTGAGAGGATATTAGACCGTGCCGACATTTAATATTCGCAACTAAGTGAGAATTTCATTTCGAGATTGATCCGGCGCGGGGCCAATCCTCTATATTAATGCTCAATAAAACGGTAACAGGATACAGAGGGAGGGGGAAAGAGGAGGAGGAGGAGGAGGAGGAGGAGGAGGGCGATACATTAAAGCGGAGCGTTCGAGCACCGAATTTTTCCGGCGGTATAAATCTCCGGCAAATTCGTGTTCATATTAAATTCACAATGGTACGGCGCATCCGGTATTTGATATTTTTTGCCTCTCTATGAGCTCTATATGACTCACGGTATTTATTAATCGCCGGTGAATGTGCGCATTCATATCGAACTCACAATACCCGGCCGATATTTTCTCGAATTTCGTCCGGAACCTGGTAAAAGACAATTACGCCCGGAGAGTAATTTCGCATTTTATAAATAGACTTTCGTCGTGTTGGCTCCGGTGCTTTATGGGCAAGGCGAAGTTCGTTAAGGAATTAGACGCAGCAGGAAGAGGCAAAAATTGCCCGGACTTTCCTCGAGGAAAGAAGTCGTCGACTGGGTGAAGCCACTCGGACTTCCGAGGGAAACCTTGTCGCGAAATGGATCAATTCGAGGATTATCGTTGCGGTTAACCGAAAGAATTCCGCAGAACGGTCCCTTCGACGGGCCACGTTGGTGTTCGTGCCAGACATCCACGGGGTTGCTGCCAGATATCCACTCGCGAATCTCTTCCACAATCGGCCACGACGGTCGAGCAGCATTGGCACGAATTGATCGGCGAACGATACACGCTGGCCATCCAGACGACTCTACTGGCGGAAAACGGAACCATAAATGCTCCATCACGGGAAAAATCAAACCGGTAAATCATTAGTACACAAAGTTTGCCTGATTCTCGCCTGTATGAATTTACTGCATGCAATTGCGAACTTAAGAGTGCAGTGAAAAAGACAACTTTAGATTCGATTAAACCAGCTGCACCTGGATACAAAAAATTATATTTAACACCCAGTGAATTTATGAAACACATTCTCAAATTCCACCGGCTATGCTTACCTCTCTCTCTCTCTCTCTCTCTCTCTCTCTTTGTTTTCTGTTTTAATTCTCCTTTATCCAATTAGCACATAAAGTTCTATTGTTTCCAACCGTCGAAACCAGCTTCAAAATTCTCGCTCGCAGCAAATCAGCGCAGCAGAATTTTCATTTAGCGTCGGGAGGCAGACAATAAGGTCCTGCGAATTATATTTAATTCGCGGAGCTCGTCCCCAGTCCATTTTCCTTCGACTTCCGTGGATAATAATTAACCGAGAGCCGTTTCTTTGATCGCGTTCCCATCTTACGGTTTACTGATTCGCAGTGTCTTCTTCAGGTTCAAAAGGCCATCCGGCGACGCACTCCGTCTTCTCCAGGGCATTCCCCGAGGAATTTTGCAACACGATCATTCCGGATTCCGACCGCGTTCGCTGTTTCCTCCCGTTTCAGCATCGCTCGCGTTCCCAACGAAAATACTGCCTCTGAGCGGTCTCCGTAATCCGAAAGTCCGATGCTCCCCCCTGGTCTTTAATTAATTAACGCGCTGGAAAATTACAGGAGCTTTATCCCCTTTTTTTCCCGTTCGTCCCTCCTCCTCGTGCTCCTCCGCCTTTTATTTCCCGCTTTCTTCTCTGTCGGCGAGCGTTCTTGCGAGAACGTTGCGAACGCTTTAAAGGGCACCTCGAGTTTGCAAACGTTCCCCGAGACCGAGGCGACCCTTTCGACCAACGTTGAGGACGCTTTACGACTCCACTCATCCAGCCGAGTCCCTCGGACGCGTCCGGAAGGAAAGAAACTTCAAGAATCGAGTAATTAACTAAACGGAAACGAATGGCTTCAATGGAATGGATTAGCGGATTGCTACCGAGCAAATGGCCCTTTCGACGCGCGAAAATGTCATCGCGCGGAAATCGAGTCGCTGGACGCGCTGAATTTCCTCCGGGAAGTCGTTCATTCGGCGAAACTTTTCGGGAATTCTGCCTCGGGTTCACGAAGGAAAACACGTTCAATCGCGAATCCCGCTTTTCTTTGAGCGTCTGTTATTATGGAAGCTCTTGTTAATATTATTTTATTGGATTAGCAGGGAAGTGGTGTCAATATTCTTTGCCGTTCTTCATTGACCGATAAGTGATTGCAATGTTTCGAATATCTCAATCGCGTGCTTCTTCGCGCAACTTTTCTACGCAAAGGATGAAGGGTGGGGTACCGCGTGTATAAAAGGCGTCGCGCCAGTGACAGTCTTCAGTTCTCACCGGAATCTTCTACCTGGTGGGACTGCCTCTTCATCCCCCTAACCTCGGATCTATATTCTTTTCACAGTATTCGATTGTCTACAACCTTTTTATATTTTTTCTAAGGTCGTACAGTAACTTCGGACACGCATACATTGCTAAAATGTTGGGTCTACTCTTACAGTTCATCTGAGGAATATTTCAAATTCATGTAAATATTTATGTAATTTCCAAAGAAGTCTAAGAAGGTTGCTGCCAATATTTGTTTAACGAAACGCGAATATAATAGTCTCTTTGATACATCGTTATTTATAAGAACGGAGGAGGATACTCGGAACTTTATTCTCTCTGCTGGAGGCTTTCCGATGCAGATAAAGAGCTCGCGGTCGCCCGGCCGAATAAATTCGCGAGATCTTACGTAACCGGGCGTAGAGACCGTGAAATTCGCTACCGTTGAAAAAGAGAGCTCGTTACCACTTTCAATTTCGTACCGCTCTCGTAGTCGAAAGACCAGGGCCCCGGCGATTTGTCTTGCCGAAACCGAGCGCGTTCACGTGGAAAATTGGCAAGGCTCTCTCTCTCTCTGTCCTCTATCCGGGGCCGTGCCGCGCGCATCGAGTTAATTTCGGCGAACTTTCGGCGTTCCCGTTGTGAAATACCACGAGCCACTCGTCTGGGGCCAGCTTTTCATATTTCGTATTTGAAAGCAGCTGTCACGTTCAGCCGCGTGCACGGAAGCCCGAACGTCCACTGTTTGACCCCCGGGGGATAATTTTGCGAAGTCCTGCGAAACATTGTCGAAATATTCGCACGTTCGACCCGGAGCCGGAACGAAGACACGCGAAAACGCCGGATGTCGTTGCTCGGTTAGCTAAATCGAGGATTGAGCGGTGCCCGAAGCGGCAAATTCAATTTTCTTGTTTCAAAGGAAGAATTTCAGCAAATGTTTTCGGACACTTCCGTGCCGATTGTCTCGCGATCCTTTTTCAGAAGGATAACACTCGTCCAGCGTTGCTCGCAGCTGGAATTGCAATTAAAAGAATCTTCGCCGCGAGTTCGGCGCGGAATCCGGCGTATTCCAGAGCGGAAAGCCCGAATCGCTAGCCCCATCGTTGTACTAATTAAACGATCACGAATTAAAATTTGCTGAAACTTCCGGGGAAGTTTTTCGAAGGAATTCTACGGCAAACCCCGTGGAACTCCGTTCCGCGTGTTGCTGCATCGCGATTCCGTGAAACACGGAATCGGACAGCGCGTTTCGTAGGCTTCCGACTGCGCGAAACACTGCGAACTTATTCGTTCGGAATTGTTTAACTATCTCCGGCTTAGCGATCATCGGGGACCAAGGTATTCGGATCTAAACGAAGTTCCTCGACTATTTGTTTCCCCTGCAGTTCGCTTTGGATTAATGGAATCAGTTTGATTTCGTTAATAAAGCTGAGAACATCCCATTACGTAAGCATTCGCAGTGAATTTATATTTCTCATGCTTTTTTACGATTATAACCTCCAATCACCTTGAACGACTATATCGTTGAAATTGTGAAAGAACTAACTTGACCTTCAAATCTCTCGAGTATTTCCAACGACGTACACACGGCTGAATGACCACATTACTCTAAGAAACGGCCCACAATGTAGCGTGAAAATTTTTTTTGTTAACGCAGTACATAGTTGGTGCACCTGTGCAAAGTGAGGTTATGGTTCGGACGGTGAACCTCAGTTGTTCGCGCCAATAATGTTGACGACATAATTGCGTTCATCCTGTTTTCTCCAATTAAAATTCGCTAAGTTTTCTACATGGATATTGAAGCGTCAGGTTCGTAGTTTCATCTGCAATTATTGTTAACACAAAGATAAGTTGTACATACTGTTAATATGCTATATTGTATCATATACTATTTTTGGTTAAGAAATATTGATATGCTTACTTTAGCTAGAGTTACAAAAAAAGTTCCAACGAGTACCCCGATTTTTCTTTACTAGTTCGAAAAAATGGCTTATAACTAATATAAAAAATTAAAAAATGAGTCCCCCCCTTTGTCCCTTCGATCAATAGAGCGGATTGTTTACAGGTAGTCGCTCGACTGTGCTGTACAGGAAACGAAAATTACGAGAAAAGAACTATTTCAAGTGTTAAGAAGTGAACAGTTTCTCAAGTTTTCGTCATTTAAGTGTAATGAACGATTGCTAAAGTATGCAAGTAGCAAAGTTTAATCAGGTTGTATTAAGCATGCTAAGATAGCCTACTTTCTGTAATAATGATATTGAAAGCAATGATGATCAGGAGCTTGATGATGATGCTATTAATGATGCTGATGATAATGATGAAAATAACATTGAGGATGTAGAATAATATTTTTATTGCATATTACATCTCACTAATCAAACTACAGAAATAATTTAGTGTTTTAATTTATTTAATTTTGTTTTGATCAAAATACTATGGACCCTTGATCCTTTTTTATGATCTCAATTAACCCTAAGTAGCTACTTTTCCGAAGATTATTATTAAGCAGTCTCCTTATAAGCATTTGTAACCAGAATATCAAATAAAATCTCATTTTATATTTTTGTCGTGGTAATTTGGTCATTCGGCCGTATGTGCGACGTCCCTATATCAATCGAGTATCATTCGTGGACAAGTGTGGTCGTATAACGCGGTGACGAATAAACTGAGAACCGGTCGCGTGAGAGGCGTAGCGGCGCGAGGTTCGCGTCCGGGGGTTGAAGCGTCAGTTAAAAGGGGGTAGCGTCAGCAGGGGATGCATTCCGTTAACGGCAGTGTCAGGCATCCTCTCTTCTCCTCTGTATATTCCTCTCAGTTCCCCTCTGCTCCTCTCAGTTCCGTTCCTCCCGGCTCAGCTCGCGTGCTCGCTTCCGTCTTACGACTTCGGGCGCACTAACGGCTCGTAGATAGCAGATGACGCTCCCGGGATACACTAAGATGTTAATTTAGCTATTACTTATACCACGACCACCGCCCACGGGCCTGCATCCGAGAAGTTGGATCACCCCAGCCACTGTCGACGGTAGTAGTTTCGAGGGAACGAACGCCCACCGGAAACTACCGGTAAACTCGTTCCATGCCGGTTTCCAGAGGCCGCCGTCAAGATCGATCCCGCCGCGCCGTTTTCCCGGGGCCTAGAGATGCCAAACTCCCGCGCGTAACGCAATATACCGAGCGACGGGGCCGTTACACCGGGCACACCAGGCCTCGAGGAATCGGACCAACCCGAGAGCCAACCCGTTCCCGTTTTACGATCCCCGGACAAGAGCGAATAAAATATTCCCGTCGGAAGAGAAGGGTTCCCGGCCCTCGGATGAGGACGTCTTAGGGTGCTTGATGGCCAGATTCAAGGTTTAGTGACCGTTCACCGAGATCCGGCCGAACGGGACCTTAGACTCGAGACTGCTATTAGCTTCCACCATAAATCCTGTGTACAAAGTTTTCATTAAATCGCCGAGCCCCGCCGTGATTTGTCTCGGGGAAAACTTTCGACACTATTTTGCTTCTAGTCGCGCGTCCGCTTTACGAGGTCTGTTCAAGTTTATGGCGATGGGAGATCTAATTTGTTGGCTTCAGTTCGCTATTTTCGTGTAGATCGGGACTTTTTGCCGGGTTCTTGAAGCTTACGAGATTGGAACACTGTTTTGCTTCTAGGCGATCCAGAAGCCTTAAGGCTGGTTTACGAGGTCTGTTTAATTTTATGATTATGAGAGATCTAATCTGTTTTTGTCGGCAGGGTTCTCGAGTCTTTTGCTCTTGATTGTAGAAAATTCGAACGTTTACGTTTAATTAGGTGAAGTTTAGAGTCTCTGCTTCTGTATTTGTTCACCGCAGGACCCATACGTAGAGCAAGCAGCGAGACAATTGCTTTTATACTATCGGAAGAGCGATATCTTGTCAACTTCGAGTGTACAAAATACTAAATTTCCATTTGTACCTCTAAAATTGGAACGTGTACGTTTAATTAGATAAACTTTAGAGCTCCTGCTTCGGTATTTACTTACTGCAAACTCCATACATAGAGCAAATAGAGAATTGCTCGTATGCTTTGATAAGCACGATATCTTATCAACTTTAAGTTTATCAATACCAAATTTGCAGTAGAATCTCCAAAATTGGAGCGTGTACATTTCGATAAAGTTACTCTGCGTCCGCATGTGCTTAGTTACAGACCTCATAGCGCACTTCTAGAGAAAATCGAGGGCTCTCGTGCTCCAGATGGAAAATATTCTTTCGATTTTATTCTCCGGTTATAATTCATTCTTTTTCATCGATAAATTCGAGCTCCGAAATATCTTTTAAGAGGAACGCCGTTCAAGCGCAGGGTCGTAAGGCCGAACGTGAAATATACATTCGAGCCCGTTCCAGGTCGGAATAGCCATTTGCCCCGGCGATTCCGAGGAAATTCGCAATCCAATAAAGTCCTGCTGCCGAACTTTTCCCGGCAGAAGTCCTTAAAAGCAGCTCGTTAACGTCGGTCGCCGTCATAACGACCACATGTCCACTTCGATGGCGAGTTGGTTCTTCTCGCCACCCGTCCGTCCTTTCTACGGAAAATCCGCGAACACTGGATCGATACGTGAAACAGTGAATTCTGAAGAGATCCTTTCATACAGATCATAATTCAATTTAAATTTCTTGCTGGAGGTCATGTTTATGATTCAATGATTTTGCACTAGTATAATTCCAAATCTGTTTGCATTACTGAATATTCAATCGTGATTAAATACGACTGTTTATACTGATGTATATTAACACAAAATTATATTTCAATGCTCGGACTAGTGTATATTAATTAAGATGAAACTCGAAACGTTTACACCAGTGCACATAAATTAAAAATGAAATAAAAAAGTGTGCACGGTAGTATATGAAACAGTTTACCAGGTATGTAAATATGAAACCGGAATTTGCTCATAGGTGGCTCCAGCTGTCAATGTAGTTACCGTCAAAACGCATCATTGACGCCATTTTCTTGTTTTGACATCTGGTAAAGATTTTCAACTCGCAACCATACAAGTTTCATACAACAGCATAGTTTTTAATAACGTTGAACATGTCGAATTTTGTGCCTGGACAGCATTGATTTTCTGTTTCCATTTGAAGAAAGCTGCTGCAGAATCGCATCGAATGCTTGTCGAAGCTTACAGTGAGAATGCTCTTGGTAAATCACAGTGCTTTGAGTGGTTTAAAAAATTCAAAAATGGCGATTTTGATGTGAGAAACAAAGAACGTGGAAGACCACCGAAAAAGTTTGAAGACAGCGATTTGCAAGCATTGTTGGATGAGGATGACGCTCAAACGCAACAACAAGAGAGCCATGGGAAGATTCAGAAGATGGGAAAATGGGCTCCACATGAACTGAATGAAAGACAGCAGGAAAACCGAAAAACCACTTGTGAAATGCTGCTCGCCAGGTACAAAAGAAAGTCATTTCTCCATCGAATTGTAACTGGCGATGAGAAGTGGACATATTTCGAGAATCCTAAGCGTAAGAGATCATGGGTAACTCCAGGCGAACCATCGACATCGACTGCAAGGCCAAATCGCTATGGACGGAAGACAATGCTCTGTGTTTGGTGGGATCAGAAGGGTGTGATCTATTATGAGCTGCTAAAACCTGGCGAAACCGTTAATACTGAACGCTACCGATAACAAATGGTCGATTTGAATCAAGCTTTGCGTGAAAAACGACCGGAATATCAAAAAAGGCAACACAAAGTGATTTTGATTCATGATAATGCACCATCACACACAGCAAAAGCGGTAAAGGAAACGATTGAGGCGTTTAGTTGGGAAATACTTTCGCATGCGGCTTACTCATCAGACTTGACTCCATCCGATTATTACTTATTTGCATCGATGGGATACGCACTTGCTGCGCAGCGCTTCACATCTTACGAAAATGTGCGAAAATGGCTCGATGATTGGTTTGCCTCGAAAGAGGAACAGTCTTTTTGGCGTCGCATCCACAAATTGTCGGAGAGATGGGAAAAATGTGTAGCTACCGATGGGCAATACATCGAATAAACGTGCATTTTCTATACAAAAATTCCGGTTCCATATTTACATACCTGGTATTCATTGACCAACTAAGAAAATATTATTATCATTCCCATAACATCGGAACAATTTGCTAAGCAAGGAAACGCATCCATTCGGTCCAGGAAAATTCGCATTCCTTATTCAAGGCGTCCGCGAGTCTTTCGCGTTTTATTTCATGATTATGGCAGAGTTCCCGCTGAAAGGACTGTGATTCTCTCGTGGCAGAGTGTCGCGGGAGGATCAAAAGACGACGCAGGGAAATAAAGGGCCCTGTAAAACCTCGATTTGCACGGTTTTCCGCGACAAAGGCGGACACGATGCACGAAATTGCAACAGAATCCGCGGGAACGCGACGAGCTGTCGCAAAACTCGCAGCATTGTGATCATCGTGTAGGATCCGCGAAGGAAAGGGCCCACCGTTCGCTATTCACCTCTGAACCGTCACCGACAGAATGGTGAAGCTTGCTCCCTACGTGACGCTCTTTGGTATTCCCTTGGATTTTACACGGTGAAATTTTTCTCCACGCTATTTACATGGGAAAATGGCGGAACCGCGTCGCGATCGTTATGAAAAGATTCCCCGCCGATTAGAATACAGAGTGACTCATAACCGTAGTTCCGTGGGGTTTTAATAATTCACCGGATTAATATAGACGGGCCGCGGTTTACTCGAAATTACACCGGCAGCGCGCAACAGCTCGCTGGAAATTCAATCTGTAAATTACCTCGGAATAGTTACCGAACTTGGCGAGGGGTGCGAGCACTAAATAGACACCGGTTCTTTTGGCAAAACCGTCGAATCCCTCTGCAATCTTCCTATTTTCCAAAACCACGCGTTAGATAGCATTAAATCGCTGTCATCTTTATGCGAAACCACAGTTTTCCACCGCTATTGAAGAGCTCGGTGCGAGGCCGAATAAATCCAGATTTAGAAAATTCTGTGGTTCTTGTACCAAACAGTAAACACGCAGAGTTTCATAAAAAATGAACCGGTTTTGGCACTAAGTTGCAATCGTAACAAACTCGAATAAAGTTGAAATTTATTTCCATTATTATTACGTTGGTAACAATATGAAAATATTTTTAAGTTCTTTAATGGTTTCATTGTTTCGTGTTTCTCCAAAATATTTTCATCGTAAATGCATGAAATTCGAGATTCTTTTCATATTTTCGAATATATTTCCAGCTTTTATCAGAACGCGAGAATTTCGCGAATATTAATGGTATAATATTGTTTCTGCTATTTGTACAACAGCAGATTTATTCTACTTAGTGAAATGGTGTGTTAACGCTTATTTTTCCATATTACTTTTTGGTTAATCGATGGATTTACTCCTCGTTGTATTGTCTAATGAGAAACAGGGTTTATGTTTATTTTACGTCTACATTTACTGCTATGGCTAAATGTTCATAACAGGGAAATATAGTTTTATTTCAACCAGAAAGACGAGAATAATTTACAACTTTAGTGGATTCCGTATAAAAGCTTCATCACGAGTTAAACTCGATATTATACGGCAAGTAGTTAAGGTAATATTGAGGTACCCTGAGTGCACATTGTTACCTATAAGTCACTGCACAATTGGCTGTCTTGAGAAAATTAATTCCGAGATGGATACCATCGTCTAAAATAATTTTATCTCCTCTCTTGAATCTTGGAGATTAATTGCTGGTGGACGAAGTACTTAATAGAAAATGTAGATACATTTTCGACGATTGTTCTGCAGATTGTCATTTTTATGCAAAATTTCATACAAATCGGAATGCAGGAGGACTTCGTGCAATAACAAGTAAAAGCTTTTGGTAATAACAATTTGTTACAACTCCGTAAAAAAAGAAAAATCGTACACTGATGAACTTGGACTTAACAGGGAAATGATACTCGGCAGTCGTAATTCTTCGGGTTCCATTAAACTGGACGCAGCCGTTACCGAAAGTAAATCGCGAGCAAGGGGTATCAATATTTCAGTGTGCTCGGAGATGACGGCAACGACGCAAGGGCTGAGTTTCTGAAATATTCGCGGGACGAATGGGCGTGCTGCTTTATGGCGGAGTTACTTTGATTGAATTAATCGGCTATGAACAACGACTTCGGTATCCGGGATATCCGGGGGATCGCGAAATAGTCGGAGGGCCCGAATTAAATTATGAACGCATTAGTAAATGAGGTACCATTACCGGCGGATATGAACAAAGTTGGCCGACTCCGGGGCCGGGACGAGAGCGAAATTGCGCATCGAGAAAACTGTTAGCGGAATTGGTGGTCGCCGTAAAACTCGTTAATCATTCCGCGGCTTTGTTACCGCGTCCGCGTGAAATTTTCAATCGTCTCGAAACCGGCCCCGCCCACGCAAAGGGAGACGGCGGGAGAGAGAGAGAGAGAAAGAGAATTCGTGTACCCGGCTCGCTGTATTAACGCCGCGCAATCAGGGAACCCACGGTGCATGTAATTGCAACGCGTCTTACGTTGCATCGGGCTGCGAACGGAAATTACGGTCCCGTGAATGTCCCAGAATCTGCAGAAAACGTTCCTGCGTTCTTTTTGCACCATTCTTATCCTACCCACGGGTTACGAGACCTGGGGATCTTGTTGGATGTCGCTGGCGGTGCCTGGGTCCATTCGGACCCTGATGACAAAAATTGGTTGGGAATTTTTAGTATATCTTATCGAAGAATTACAATACAATTACAGTGGATGTACAAAGTATCTCCTTACGCCTTTTAAAAATTAATAACTTTTTTGTAATTGTACCAAACGACCTCATTTTTTAGAATCGATTAGAAGCATTGGTTTACGAAATGATATGCTAACAAGATTTTCAAAAATTTATAATTTACAAGGTTACATGCAAAAATAAGAAAAGCATTTTTTTAAAACTTTTTTATTTGGATCTTTAATGAAAATTGAAAACATATGTTTTGTAGATCTATGTTAGTTATACACATGAAAAAACAACACGCATCGGAAGATGTACGATTCTGTGGATTTTAAGCAGAAACTGATCAAAAGTCGCGAGAACTACGATTTTCACAATTTTTAACCGCTTGTAGCTCGTGTGTTTGTTAATCGATTTCGATGAAATTTTCAGCATGTGTATAATTAACATAGATCTACAAAACATATATTTTTCATTGAGGGCCCAAATAGATATGTTTTAAAAAATCCCTTTTTTAGTTTTGCATGTAACCTTGTAAATTATAATTGTTGGAAAATCGTTTTTGCATATCATTTCGTAAACCAATGCTTCTAGTTGGTTATAAAAAATCAGGTCGTTTGGTACAATTATAAAAAAGTTATTAGTTTCTAAAAGGTGTACGAATACTTTCTACAGCCACTGTATATATTTTTCTCTAAACATTTAAAAAAGTTATAGACTAACGAATTTCTATAAACATTAAATAAAAATTATGGAATAATGCATTTTTTATAAACATCAAAGAATTATTATACAATGATGCATTTTTCTAAACGTCAAAAACAATAATAGAAGAATAAAGTTTTGTAGAAATTTAATAAGAATAATAGAATGCCGCATAAAAGAGTGCATTCAGCACCACCACTGTTTACCAGGTGCGAACATTCAGTTCACGGTAATAGCGCAGCAAATAAAACAGCGTAACTCAGCGTACCGGATCATAGTGAACGCGCAGCGTGAATTATTACCGTGGTTTTACCGCCGAAAGAGCAGAGGAGCTTTCCCTTTCGCGGGTAGTTTCTCCGTTAAAAATTGAAGCGGCTTTCATATTCTTCGGGTTTATCAATTTACCCAGTGAAATTTTACGGCGAAACTTGCCGGCGCAGTAAAATTCTTCGAAAACTGCTCCGTACTAGGTGGATTTCCGGATTCAACAACGGAAAAAGGAAGGAAAATTCGCCAGCCACCTTTATTTCTCACAGTTTCACGGGAATGAAGTTCAAGGCTGCGTACGGTTGGATGAAGCAAGAGAAAGTGAAGGATCTTGGGAAAAAACGGAGTTTTTTCTCTCTCGTTTATTCCTAGGGAAAAAGGAAAGAGTAACAACTTGGACTTTCCGCGACAGGGTCTCCTATAATGAAACACAGTCTGCACAAGAAGTTGCGACAAAGAGTCGACCGCGGAAGCCGGTCGGACCGTCAAACCTTCTGGCGATCGATCGCGGGCTGATCAACCTCTGGCTTCCTGTTCGACGCTTCCGCAAAGCGTTTCATAATGCATCGATAGGCAAAAGGGGACACCATGGGGGAATGAACTCCTAGAACCGACGGCCAACTCTGGAATCGAGCGACCAAGAAACGGAAAGTGACGCGGAACCAGCAACGTTCGCCAGAAGAATTTTCTTTTGGACGTGGAAAGACGATTTCATTCCACGGAGCTAAAATTAGGTACTCTAACATTTTACGTAACGGACGTATTATGTACATGAAAAAAGACTACGTAATTTTCTTATAAATTAGATGGAATCCCGAAATGAAACTGATAGATTGTATTCTTAGTGCATAAAATCCTCTACTAGTAAGACATATTTGAGCAGTCAAAGGAAGAAGTAGTCAACGTAAACGGTTTCCATCACGGAAAGGACGAGAGAACCTCGAGGGTATCGTTTTTCCAGTAATAAAAAGGTAAAGCTAGAGTATCCAAGATGATAAATAGATGATCGCATGAGAGATCAAAAAGGCGGATCGCAAAGAAGAGTAAAAAATTGAAGAAGGTCGTATAAAAGCGGCGACGCTCTAAAAGAGAATCGAACGAGACGAGCCAGAAGAATGGAAGCTCGTAGCCGAGGAAGACAAAGAAAGACAGTCAGGAAATCATCCAAAGTAATTTTCCTGCGGACCAGAGAGGAAGATCGAAGACAGAAAACCTAATATCCATCCTCTTCTAACGAAATACAAACAGGTTGATCCAAGATATCTCGTGTAGAAACGAAAAGAGGGTTAAACTAAGAATTTAGTATTATATTTCTTCCCACGTAGAAAAATACGAGATGGATGATCCAAGATAATCTATAAAGAAACGAAAAGAGGATTAAACCGTGACCGCAGTATTTTGACTGTGTCTAACAAAAAAGCATGATCTGGACGATTCGTGGTGACTTATGGGATGCTGTAAGGATTCTACGGAAGAGGAAGAGGAAGAATAAAGAAAACGGACACTGCACAATATCAGAGATTCTAACAAGCATGGTCGGGACAGGAAAAGAGGCGAGAAATAGTAGGCGAATCGGGGTACGAGTGGAATTTTGGTGGCGCGATCGAGTGTCATTGAAAGTTACTTTCTTTCGGAGGAGAGAAGAGGATCAAAATGAGTACTCGGGAGATTCCTATTTTCTCTCGATATATAAAGAATACGACATGAATGACTAAAAGGTGAGTACAAACACGTAGAAGAGGAGATGAAAGTGGGAACAGGCTGTTCTAATATTTACAGTATTTTAACTTCTTTTATCGCCACAATCAATCCATTCGACATAAATGAAAAGCTGGCTCGATCGCTGCTAGTTACCCCTAAACAAATTCTCTCTAGACAGTGGTCCACGTGTCGGCTCGTAAAGAGCGCGGCAGTTAATTAGAAACAGGCATCAGTAGACGCTTCTAGCTCGCAGTTCCAGCGCGGCGATGATCGATAGGAATCGAGGTTGCTCATTAAAGAAACACGGGGAGACGGCCGCGTGTTTTCCCGCGCAGTTCGCACCTGTAGCTTGTCGCTGGGATAAAAAAAGAAAACGAGGAATGTAGACTGGTGAAAGTTTAACGGCGTGGACCGCGTTCACGGTTCCGGCTCGCGGGGCGGGAAAAGGGCGAGGAAGAAATAATTAAATGCGCGGGGGCAATTGGCCGCGACAGCCGACGCGACTGCAGTTGGTACGGCTGGTGGTGCTGGTGGAAAAATCGAATCCCGATGCGACTAACCGTGGCCTGAAACTTTTACGAGGAAAAGAACGAACCCCGACACCTGTTAAAGAATCGGAAACCCGCCCCCCGCCCGCAGCGATGATCGCGCCAAGCCTGACAAGAGCAATCGACTCGTGAGAATTTTCGACAACTCCGGGCCCAATTATCGAGCACGGTCTCCGCAGCTTCCTGAACACTCGCTCCCGGCTTCATTTCCCGTCCTCACCTGCTTTCAAATCGGTCCACCCTCTACCCTGGTTCCTATCTCTCTTCCTCTTCCGCTTCACCCCCCTGTAGAGTTTTCCTCGCGGCAGCCCTCGCACCCCTATTCGTCCCTGCGGAGAACTTTCCTTCTCACGACGCTGAAAGCCGGGGAACAATGTTACCGGATGCAGATGAGTCTCACTTCCCACCTACCCTCTTCGCTAACCCAACCCCGCCTCCCTGATCCCGGGACCACCGATCGAGCCAACGGCCTCCGAAGAGGACCGGTAGCTACCCGCTTCCTGAACTCCCAGCGGTTTACGCTCGGTCTTGACTTTATCCCACCGCGATCCTTTGAACTCGTTTTCTTTGCGATTTTTTCGGGTCTCTTGGAGTCATCGGCTTCTTGGACCAGTGAGTTCTTCGACTTTGTAGCCTTTGGGTACTGGTAATTTGGGTCAGTCGGTTTTTATACTCTTGGTTCCAAATAAGAAGGTACTTACTGGCGGACGAATTTAAGACTCCACTGTGTGTGCGCACATTACTCTAACGGAACTCGTTCATTGGCTAATCGCGTACCCGTACTCCGCCGACCAGGTGACCATTGAGACAATACCGTGTGTTGAAATGAAAGCGGAAAGGTATCTACATACGTCGCACCGCCACAGTTAATGAGGTTACGTTGACGTACGAACATCAAACCGGTTTGAGAGTTTAAGACGACACAATTACAAATTTTTGTCACCTGGTATATGAATACTCACGACGTATGGGTGATCTAGAGACTTTACAACAAGGCTGACGCGCAACGACATGCGCAGAACAAGTACCTTCTTATTTGGAGTCAAGTATAGCTGGCTTTGTTCGAAGAAAATTGGAATTTTGATCTCATTTGATGGTATTTTTCAGAACAGGTTGCTTTCTATGTCACTAATTGGTGACCATAGATCAGCACTGTAACATTGCTCTTATTGCCATTCATTCTATAAATTGATTTATAAAAGATTGATCGTGCCTGAGCTATTCTGGGGTTGGTTTTCGACAATTTCAGAAATTTGGATAATCATTTTTAATGGTTTCATAGTTTATTCATACTCCCAACGAAGTCCACAACAAGTCTGCATTAAGTCCGGGTTCAATTTTGTTCTTCATATAGCTGCTATTTTTGAAAACAGATATCTAGATGGCGTTGCTGATTTTAATAATGAATTCTAGTGGCTTAATATAGTAGCTTAATGAGTCTCACTTCCCACCTACCGTCCTCGCTTACCCAACCCCGCCTTTCTAATCCCGGGACCATCGATCGAGCCACCGGGTACCAGAGAGGACCGGTAGCTACCCGCTTCCTGGACTCCGAGCGTTTTAAGCTCGGCCTTCGCTTTATTCCATCGCGAACCTTTGAACTCGTTCTCTTTGGGATTTTTGAGGTCGTTTGGTGTCATCATTGGTTAGCTTGGAGCGGTGCCCGTCATTTCTCAGACTCCTCACAGTGTCAGAAAATTATGGAAGATTTCCCGGTAAGAAAATGGCGTCAGGGGAGGATCGCGCAACGCAAATTGTTTGCAAAGCGATGCAAGCGACTCGGATCGCCGACAAACAGTTTCTTGGAGTTTCTTTTTCGACGGGACGAGCATCTACCGGATCACGGGACTCGGGGAAAAAGCGTGATAAAGCGAAGAAAGAATGCGAAAAAGAGAGATGGGCCAGGGGCGCGGAGAGGCGGAGGGGCGGTTGCCGGGTTGGAAGCTCATCGGCATTCACGCGTCGAGCGAAACATTCGATCTGTCTGATAAAAAGCGGCAGTCTCGAACAAGAACAGAAATCCGTGGAGCTCGGCTGATTCGAAATGAGGATGAAAGATAGTCAGCCGGCGCGGCGTCACGTCCCCGCGCCGAGGACTTCTTGCGCTCGCACGGGAATCTAATGAGCCATCGGCTCTCGTCGTTTCGAGCTGCGAACACGATGTCTCGCAAAAGTCCGCTTGAAAGACGTCGAAAGATCGAGCCGATACGAGCTTCCAGGATATTTTCCTCTTACCGAGCAAATCCCTTCGGTTCCCTAATCAATATTCACTTGCATTGCGCGGGCACGTTGTTCCCTCTTCTTAGAGGCCGTTCATTCCCTTTCTACATTGACGATTGCGTGATTCAGTACGCGAGGCTGTCGGAAAATTTTTTAATAATTATTACAATTTTATGAAATTTTAGGAAAGCTGTGCAATAGACGGTTACGCTTGTTGTTCATTGACTTAGAAAATTGCTTGGATTTAGGACCGTAATCTTCATAATAAAATGGATCTACTAGATTACACATTTTTTTTACTATAAACAGCCAACAGCATAATAATCCCCAAAAATGAGAATCTGACCGCAACTTCGAACTCGGCGAAGCAATTAGCACACAGAGTAAGATTCCACGTGATCTACGCCGATCTACAGAATTTTGTACAAACCGTCGCAATCTGGTCATTAGCAACGAGTTTGCCGTCCGCAGCCAACCCGAACGTTTATTTCCCTGCAAATCCGGAATCTATCGGACGAAACCCTATGGAAATGAATGGAGAAATCGACAGAAATCCGATCGTCGTTAATCGTCGCATCAATTTGAGGGAAACAGTGGTAATGCCGAGAGTGACGCTTTAAAGGTGGAATTAAGAGAAGTACGAAGAATAGGAAAACGAGAAAGAGAGAGAGAGGGAGATAGAGGGAACAGTAGCAGCATCGACGTTTTCCTTTTTGCGCGAACCGCGCAGACCTTTCGGATTAATCGCGAGATATCTCGAATGCCTTTCTTGCGACGTGCCTCCTCTCGTTACCGGGGACACCATCTTCGTCGCGCCGTTACAAATGGCACGGTTTTTAAAGCGTCGAGACGGCTTAACAAATGTTACCGGATTCACGGCTCTTTTAAGAGACTGCTGTTCCGCGACCGCTGCCACCCTTTTTCACCGGTCACCTTTAATCGGCGGACAAGCGGAATTGTTTCAATCGCTAATGAGCACCGTGGGCTTCTGCGAGATTCGCACGGCCCTGTTCCGTCAGCTGGAAAATTCGGTGCGATTTCACACGAATTTTTTACCTCAATTTTCACTATTGTACATCACTGTGAGCTGCAATTGAGTAATTCCTTTTCGAACGATTATTTAAAGGAACATTGTTTCGGAATTTTTTAGGTCCACGGTGTACAGCCGAGAATTGTTTAATCATTCGACAGCAATACCAATTTCAATCGTGAACCAACATGTCACAACCCAGTTACGCAATCTAATGATTTCGCTTGGGATTATTTCCTCTATATTCGTTCCAGCTGTGGAAAGCTTACGGCAGCGATTCCTTCAGCTATGGCGCACTTTCCCGCGGATATTCGTAACAGAGGAGGAGGGGGGGGGCGTCGATTTCTCAAACGTAACTGCAAACAGGTGTCCGGATCGGTTGGGTTAGGCGAAAGGGCGCGATCAGGAGGGATCAGATTGGACGTCGGGAAGAAAATCGCAGCAAATGCAACGTAGATCCTCCGGCGAGGCGGTCCTGCGCGGCAGGAAACGCTGAAACGGTTGAGCCGCGGAGATTAAACGTCCTTCCGGCGGCGTAATGGCGCACTTAGATCGCACGAGAGATCTCGCGAACCTCGCGGAAGGGAATTCCGGGCTGCGAGCAGTTCGGCCTCGTATCAAGATGTTGCGAAAAAAAAAAAGAGCGCAGACCCTAGCCGCACTCTGCGAAACGCGTCCTCGGCGATCCAACGAACGCGATTCTCATTTATTATTTTGTGCAAAGAGATCATTGTTGCTAGATGCCTCGGACAGGTGTTCGACACCTTGCAATATTTGTTAAGTCGGGATTGAGCCGAGGATTTCGAACTAATTAAAGAAGTATTCTGGCTTTCAAAGCAGTTTTTGTGTTCGCAGATGTTTCAATACTCTCTACGGCATTTCCGTCGGCATTATCGAGTGGGTCAGCGGATCGGCGTCGGCTATGCAGCTATCTCTGCAGAATCCTATACGTTTGTTTTGACTACCAAACCCATCGGCCGTTTCTTTGACGTCGGCCAGGGATCGAGTATCCCGGAGGCATCGGCCGATAGTTTGACTGTCGTCGAATTTCCTCGGCACTTCATGCGAGCTTTCCCTCCACAAAACAAGTCCGGTCCGGGGCCGTCGGACTCGCTTTTGGGCGGGCCGCATTCGTTTGTCCACTATCGTAAATATTGAATATCCATTAGGAAATATTGCGCGATATCGAATATTCGACGCGAGATCGATACGCTTCGACGGCTTCGATAGCCGCCGCGGCACAACGGTCTCTCTCTCTCTCTCTCTCTCTCTCTCTCTCTCTCTATCACTCTCCCCATTCTTCCTCATTCCCTCTCTGTCAGGCAGCGTCGGCCAGCCCTCGGTTTCCGGGGAAAATTGCTTCGCCGGCACCGGTAGCATCTTCGATAATTAATACGGCCGTTGCAAGTCGAACCTGACGTGGAAATAATGGAGAGGGTCGAGGCAACGGGAACCGTATCGTCGGCAATATTTTCAGCGAGCCTCTCGATGCCGAGTACACGATCTCTCCTCTACCTCCCCCCAACCCTCTACAGCACAGAGCCAGTCGCCGTCGATCCGATCGTTCCGATCGTTGTTTCGTTAATAACGTCCAATTCGCTGTCGCTGACTTTTTCCTACCTCCCCTTTCTCTCATTGAGTAATGGAGATGGGACTCGAATGGCTGGGTGTCGCTGTCCCATAGTTCTGCTCGATGATTAACACTGCCGCTACCGCGGTAATCAAATTTCTGAAAGCCCCTGTTCCTGGCGAAAAATTGTTCGTATATTCTGTGATTGGAGATGGATTGCCCAGCAATCTAACAGATGCAGATTCTTTATTATAGAGATGAAACGCCTCACGTGGGAAAGGATAGGGTGAGAGCGTGGGTGTGTTCGCTGGTGTCTCGTGTCTTCGTTGCCCCATGCACGTATGTACCTTCGTAGCTACTCACAACAGGGGAAGCGCGTCCTTGCATGGAGATGGTTCCGCCTCAATTGAGGCAAATGTGCTCAGCCTTGGTTTACTGTTAACCAGAGTTGGGCAAAAATTTAATCAACGATTAACGAAATAAATTTCTACATCAATCGTTAATCGTAACTAACAATTAATCTCCTAGTTTAGTCGTTAATTGCGGTTAACGATTAAATATTTATTAATCGTTAATTGGGTATAACGGTTTTTCTACTTTAGTCGTTAATTGCGATTAACGATTACATTCCTTCCAATCGTAATTATCAATCGGATAATTGATTAATGATTAACTGCTGAAACTTCGAAATGAAATACGGAATCAGAACTGTATGAATACTGTATGGCGATTAACTTCATCAATCAATTGAATCAACCGCCGATTTTTCAATGATTACATATTTAATCGTGCACATTAATCAATCAAACTTGGTTAAAATTTTAATCGCTTAATACCCGCTTAAAACTCCGCTGTTAACGCTTTGCACTCGAAACCATTTTGATTTGTACATTTCATCTGATTTCGAATACTTTTTCGAATACCGTTATTAGCAATTGATTAAACGGAAAAACGTGGCGCCGCGCCGCCGAGGGAAAAGTCCAGTGGAAACTGAATTCATATAGAATGAAGAACGTTGGGACAGTGCCGGGGCACACGGTGTTTCGCGATGAAGCAGTTCGGTAGCCTTCTCGCCTTAAATTCACTGGAAGTAATTACAGGTCTTGCGGTGTTTACAGGGTCGGTGGGTGTTTAGAAGGGCAGTGGATATTGCTGTTGATTTAATCAACATTGTTGAAGTCTCATTACCGGGTTAAATATTTCACGTTCACGTCTCTTCAAGGATCCGCCGCAGAAACCTCGCGGAACATACCGTCGGCCATGTTAGCAAGGAGATACGGAGTTGTTGCCCCGGTCTAGAGGAACTTCTGGAAAATTAGCCTGGTCTACTGAGCGGAAGCGGGTCAAAGGTGAGTCCCCAAGGATGTATTACCCGAGAATTCATAGTGATTGAGGCGCACGCCGGCGAAACGTAAGACGGGAGGAAGGAGCAGGGACCGGAGGCTGAAATTTCCAAGTGAACCTATGTGTGTAGACGTGTATGTACGGTATTGTCGAGTCTTCCACTTTTCAGCTGCTTTTCACTCACGGATCGTGGAATGCGCCGCTGAGAGCAATTCCTTCGAGAAAGTCAATCTGCTAATATCCGAACACGCCTTTTTAAGACGGTTCTTGCAATTTCTTTTTTTTTTGTTAGAAATTACACAAATTAATGAGGAGACCGGTTTTAATGAACGTGTGTGAAGGGGCTACTTTTCAACAAAAATAACATTCAATATTTCACTTCGACGCGTTCCGTGATCTATAAAACACATGACGTATTCGTGATGCCTTACCCATGGAGGGGTTAATTTGTCACCGCAGACAAAGCCGCGCAGGCTCGCGAATTTGCGAAATTTCTGGAGCCACGGGGTTGCACCTTCAGGTGGGTGAAAGTGGAAACCGAGGAAGGTACAACGCGTTTGAACCGAACAAGCTACGTTCGAATGAGAAGAAAGATGAGAAAGAGGGTGAATGAAGGGGAAAAGAGAGGGGGTGGAACGTGTTCCGCAGCGCAACAATGCTTTGCGGCAACAATGCGCAAACAAATGATTCCACTGTGCCGAGCGTAATTACTAAAGGCACACGGTCCCTTTTCCCATCTTTCTCTCTCATCACTCCGGTTCTCTCTCCTCTCTTCGGGCGGATCCTTCGTTCCTCTCTTTCCTGTCGCTTGTTCATCTTTCCATCCGCGTTTACACTGTCCTCCCACCCCCCTTTTTTCCACCGCCATTTCCCAGCAGTAGCAGGCAGTAGAACGGACGGCACCCGTCCATCATCCCCTTTCTCATTGCTCTGTTTGCTAAATCAACGCATTTCCGCAACGACGATTGATCTCCCCTCTCCCTCTCCCCTATCTTCAGCAGGTTTCAGTAACCCACCCCCTCGCGCGCACTCGATGCCGATTGGAACGACTCGAAAAGAGTGGAGCACCAATCGAGCGCGTTCTTTTTGCAGAATTTTCTTTGTGCCGTAATGGAGGAGCGACTCGGCCTGTTCAGCCACGGAATTCATTCTAGGGCTCGACTCTCTCCCTCCCTAACTCTCTCTCTCTCTCCTGTATATCGAGCGCTGCTAATTCACCGGTGGCTTTTGTCAATATTTTTGTGCCGGGGACCGAGAACTATCGATCGGTCGTTGTTGCCCGACGAATGGATCACCGGGCGAACCCTTCGAGGAGAGAACGGCACTCCCGCCTTGGCTTAGAAATTTATTTCGCACACCGACGGAACAGCGCCCGGGAGATTGCTGATGAAAATTTGATGATGATCACGCTGCTCCACGCGCGAAATACTTTCGCCTGGCGAGATGAAGACTCGTTCCATGCTGCCCCGGGCAAACGAGATATCCTAGACTGTCCTAGACGATCGTCTCCGACGCGTCCGTCCGGGAAAATAGTTTCTCAATCTATTTAAGCATCGATTGATCGCTATAGGAGATTGGTAAACCAGAATTTTAGTCTCGCTTTGAGGTGCGATTTTTATCGTGCGAGCGTTGTGCTGCTGGAACGAATCGGGCTGGGAAACTATTTCAAGAGACTTTTCTTCATCGGTTACTGTTTACTTCTTTTGTTCTTTAACGTCTTTCGTCCCGTTTATATTGCCCCGTCGAACTGACGAAGTGTGCAAAAATTTCGCTAAATCGCATTATTTGTAAGATCACTTAAAGCGGTAGACTAGTTTACAGGATTGCAAGGGTGCGGAATTTGCCTTCTCATTTCTCGATAATACGAACACGGGGTTTTCAGTCAAAAGTCCTATTTTTTGTTTACGAGGCGTAATTTGCATTATTCAGCAGTATGTAGCTATGAAAATAGCTTCCGAATAATGCAAATTACGGTGATAGCGCCCTAGATCGATCGTTTATCTAGCGTTTTTGACTACTGAAAAACTCCGTGTTTGTATTATCGAGAAATGAGAAGGCGAATTCCACACCCTTGCAATCCTGCAGAAAGGAATCTACCCCATTAAAATAAAGAAATTGATCTGGTAAAGTGTACAAAAACATTCGTATGTCACATTCGAGTTCTCTCACGAAAGGTTGGAAAATAACATTTTCCGATAACGGTTCCCAAAAATCGTTTTCCATTACGATAAATCGAAGCTCTCCTGTCAGGCCGCCGCGGCAGAGCTGCAGCTAGCAAAACTCGCTGGAAAGTCAATCACCGAACAGCTCGGGAACAATGTCAAACTTCCTCCGACCATTAAACCGCGCAAACACATTCGAATTTCTCATCGCGGAAGTCGAAGTAGCCATTGTCCGTGCGAAAAAGCTACATGATCAACAATGAACGGTCGCACGCTGGTTCCTTGAACAACGAGTGCGTCGCAGCGTGAACCTAGCCTATTTCCCATCGCGACGGATACCCGGTAATCCTTCAGGCAGGACATAACTTCCGCAAGCTGGCTCCTCGCGCTCAGATACACACATTCTGGCTCCGGGCACTCGAATCGTGGCCTGTGAATTTCGATTGCTGGGTCAAGAACGAGAGAGAGAGAGAGACTGGAAACACTCTTGCACTCTCTAGGGGTGGTGGTGGAAGAGCGAAAGAGCTTACAGGGGAGATATAACCGGTAAGAGATGGCTTAATAACGGCGCAAGCCTGGGTACACGTGCACACGTGAACTCGACGACCCCGGATTCGCACGATGGCCTCCAGACGTAGCGAAGCGATTCGCACTACGAAAGAACATGATTTTCCCGTCGTACTTCGTGGGAACTACGGATTAACCCCTTAACTTGTGATTTAGTTGGAGACTGGTCTTGTAAGTGTCGCTTCTTTTATTGTTAATCAGTTTACGATGCTTCGTAGAAACTTTTATTGTCGAAATTTAAGTTCGAAATTCTTTTCGAACCCAGCCACGCAAGAGCTACGTTATTTTTTAATAGGAAAAAAATATTGTTTTGAGGCTGGCCTTGTAACAATTCAATTTTTGTTCACCCCTGACTAATCGAAATTGTAGAATTCATAGTTTACCTCTTAAGGAACTTAAAAATTAAAGAAGCAATACATTTATAAGATTGAAAATGTGTATCACATACTGAACAGTGCTTGAGCCAGAAACGTTCCCGTTCAACCAAGATAACCAAGAAATGGAGACAACAAAAATATTCGACCGGTCCCTTTTCTGCAAGAAAACATCTCCCGCGACTTCAGGTGAGTGAGTGTCAGAAAATTCGAAGGCCGACGGAAGTGGCAAGACCGGCGAAATCCCAAAATTGTACGGCAAATAAGATTTCCCAAAGTGACACACCTACACCAGCGTAGCTACCAGTATTTGTAGTAAAAATTCAACATCAAAAATCCACCCTCTGGCGGCTGAACTATACAATTTCTTATAACGAAAAGCACACAGATCATCTAAAAAAGGGAACCGCAAATTGATACTCTTCAGAGTTCATATAAAATTCGTAAAATAGTGTACAAGTGAAATGAAAATGTTCTCGGCGCAACGGTTCGATCTTGTAATTATAGAAAAGCAAATTTTGTGCAAGTTTATCATCACATAGATTTCAATTTCATTTTTAAGAATTTTCATAAAGCATGTGAGTAATATAATACAGAATGCTGACACAGTTATACAATCCGTTTCCATTATAATAATATATATAGGTTTTGTTATATTAGAAAATTGTTTCAGACGCAGTTTTCTTCTTTCTTGAGAACGATCCACATAAGGACTTTTCTATAATTACAAGATCGAACCGTTGCGCCGAGAACATTTTCATTTCATTTGTTAACAATCATACGATCGCGATAATAGTTAAAATATATCTAAGTGTACAAGATGTTTGTCTGGACTCATAAATTTTTATCTTGACAACTACTCATCCGATTACAATTTTCTGTTGCATGTCCAACATTGAGATTAGATATTACAAACAATGGAGGTATTTATATGGCCTCCTTCAGCTGGAATACCCTGTATAATTTCGTGGAACGACTTCTACAAGTTTTCGTGAACTTTACGACTTTCTGTAGAGGAAGTGGTCGGCGATTCGAGAGGGTGAAGAGGGGAGAGAGAAGCAGAGAGAGAGAGAGAGAGATGGAGGACAGAGCTGGCGATAGTCTCGAGATCGAGCAGCAGGGAAAGGATACGGTTCCATCGACGACTGACATCCGGCCAATATCGAAGCAATAATCTTGGCGAGCTTCCTACTTCCCGTCGCGCCGCGTTACCGCGCGTTACGACACGGGGATATTAAAGTTACCTGGTGGGTGTGTGCGTGGCTGGTGAGCGTGTTCAAGCGCGTTGAGCACCTTCATCCTCTCTCTGCTCCTGGGCCGTGCACTAAATAGCCCTGTGGGAGGATATCGGCCTCGTCCGACGTCCCTGCCGCGCCTGGAATCAATGGATAACGAAATCACAATTCTGGAATTGTCAGCCATCCTTCCCCAACGCTTTCGAACAACCAGCAATCGTAAAAATTTCGTATAAACTTGAAATCAGGGGTTGCAACCCCCGCGCAGGTCCTAAAATTTGGCATTATGTCGAATGTGAAACCGCTGCTCATAAAAATCTCACAAAATCGGAGCAATTCGTTCAATCATGTCCGGATAGAGAAAGACAACATTTATTATAACTGGATAAATAAAAAGTTCCTAACTGAATTGTCAGACGTTCAATAAAAATGTAAAGGGTACTCTTCACCTTCTTGCAAATTCATTTATCTTGATGCAAAACACACCACTGTTAATTACTCTCTTGACCTGTTTCGTCAGTTACATAGTTCCGCAGGAAGTTACAACGATTCTGTAAATCGAGATGAATAATTCCAGGCAAGATGCGAGATAGTGGTCCATTAAATAGCGATTAAGGATTAACTACTTGGTAATTTTAACAGCAAACTGAAGAGTTTGGAACTCCGTGACTTCTTAAACAAGCAGCTGGGACGCGAAGAGACGGGACACGGGACGCGACTGCGGGAGAATCTTCCCTGCAGTTTCACTTCGACGCTGATTCTGAGCCGGAATCTGTCTACCAAACAAACTAGATATTTCGAAAAATGTGGATGGAACTTCTGCATTGAAGAGACGCAATGTATTATGCAGGTTATCCGTTCAATTATCTGTATGGAGGAGATCAGCAATATGAATAAAATATTTTAAAATGGACATCATATAAATGTGTGTATTATTAAAAGATACATTTCATATATTTTTAGAAAGAAATCCCGACAAATATTCACAAAATCATAACCAATTTTGATCGTTGTAAATCAGGCTTCTCTTTCCCGAAGGGTATCGCTTATTCAATATTATATTAATATATCGCTTATACAAATATTATTCATATTTCCGCGTGAAACGAGATCGTGTAAAACGAAACCGCGTGCAAAAGAATCCGCATAAATGGAGAGGTTATTTGCCACGGTAAAAAGAGACTCGCGTAAATAAAGTGCCGCATAAATCGAGGGACCGGGAGCATTTTGAAAAAATTGTCGAACCTCCGTTTTGATTAGGAATTCCTTCGCATTTGAATTCTGAGAGCGCACGCGCGGTCCCGTGGGTGTATTAGCATTCGCATCCCCGCAGCCCCGTTTACTGCTCGTCACTTTGCGAGCGAAGCACGCGAGCTTGCCGTCTATCAAGATCTATTATCTCGCTTAAACACTGGAAGCTCGAATTTTCAAGCCGCGGCGCACGCGTAATTTCCTCGCGGCAACACGCCGGTACAAATAAAACGGCACCGAACATATTCCGCGTCACGCACCCACCCTAATTTCAGCCCGCGACGAACCTACCCTCGCTGTCCTCGAACAGTCCTTCCACCCATCTCTCGCCTTTATAAAAATTCAATTGCCAATTTGAAATTACAAACGAACGGGCCACGGTTAATCCTCTTTCTCCCGTAACCACGCTCAATATCTGCGAACGTTTTACGACCCGACTTCTTATTCCTTTCTTCATCAAACATCTCATAGTCAAAACTCCCGATTTTTCTGGAAGAATGTTATTTACGGGTGGTTAATGCAAGGTGTTTAAATAGGGAGGAGTTAGTAGATTACACTGTCTAACAGATTTCAACTTTTTTTTTGTATTTCGATTCCCACTATGCGATTCTTATAGTTTTTCGCGCGGAGATTTCGAACTGTCCTTAATTTTTCTCCTATACGTACAGTTTTTGAGAAACATGGCTTTGAAAAAAAAAAACATATTTTTCAACTTTAAACAAATATTGTGATGTTATTATAAAAGATATTGAATTGTTCTTTACAGCAAAAGATTCCTTAGACTTGCCCGAATACAGTGATATCTAATATTAATACATTATGATTGTTTAAACATGTTTAAAGGAGAGACACCACTTTCGCACCAATTTTTGACGATATTTTTGAATTTACCTCAAAAAATAAGGGTCCAGCGGAAAATCGAACTACACCACGCGATAGAGCAGACTTTTATCTTGAGAAGCCACCCTATTAAGTTTGGAACGCCGACGTTTTTTTAGAACCAGAAAGCAAAATATCTTCGACCGACTTTGACTTTGGTTGCGGCCAGTTGCGCTCGGGACGGTACCCTTGGGTGAGACCCTTATTTTTTGAGATAAATTCAAAAATATCGTCAAAAATTGTTGTGAAAGTGGTGTCTCTCCGTCTTTAATGATCGTTTAAACATGTTTAAACAATCATAATGTATTAATATTGGATATCACTGTATTCGGGAAACTCTAAGGGCTCTTTTGCTGTAAAGATCAATTCAATATCTTTTATAATAACATCACAATATTTGTTCAAAGTTGGAAAATATGTCTTTTTTTTAAACTCCATTTTCTCAAAAACTGTTCGTATAGAATCAGCGCGAGAAGCTGTATAAGAATCGCATAGTGGGAATCGAAATACTTTTTGGCAGTACTTTTCTGAAATACTGTTGGACAGTGTAATTCAATAAAATTTGAACTGCAGTGTTTCTTAGCCTCGAACACCTTCGAATAAATAATAAAAGTGCACTTAGGCTTTTTAACCTTTCATCCCTGTCCTGGAACATAAATTTTGATCAGAGTATATGCAGTAATGAGAGTAAAATGGATGTAAAATTGAGTTACAACGAAATGGCACTCTTAAAAAATGAACAATCCTCACTGAAATTGAGGTAACTTCGAAAGGTCAATTTTAGCAAGTCGACGCACTATCCAGCAATTTTGCGCCGAGTCGTCGAGCATTTCGCAGATAAAGAAACAGAGGCTAGAACATTTACGCCTGTTCGCCGCGCGCGCAACTAGTAGTTTTCATATAATCCGGCCTAATGCGCGGATGCGTCCGCCTTGCAGACACTCATTACTCCCGATTCCCTTTTTGTTCCCGAGGTAATCGCCCTAAAGCCACCATATTTCACTTCCGTCCTCATATAATTTCACCGCGCGCGCCGGATCGGCCGGATGAAAGTGTCCCGATACAGCGGCCTGATTTACCTTCGGCTGCATTCGGGGGACGGAAGGGATGCATGTCCCCATAGTGCAACCGGGTGAGAGGGCGGCTGCGGGAAGCAACCCTTTTTCACCCCCGAAAACCGAGCGTCCTTCTTACATGCTCCGTAGTCGGTGTAATGGGCAAAAAATTCCACTTCATGGCGACGGTCTAATGAGATTTTGAATTATGTTGTAGCCGCGCCATGAAAGCGTAACTCACAGCTATACGTACCACTCCCCCCTTTTCCCCAACCCCCGCGATTCATCTACCCGGCACACCATCGCGGCAACGACTCGACGCCACGGTTATATGCGAGCGGATTACCGGCAGACGGATTCGAGAAAACGACGCGAGCGGGTACCTCGTAAAACGTCCTAACGCGGTCATCGTCGCAACTCTATGTCTGCTGCTATTTTATTGGTCCTCGCGAGAGAAAGAGAAAGTAGACTCTTCATCCCTGTTCGACAAAAAAAAAAAAAGAAAACACGTTCGAACACGCTCGACCGTTAAAATCATCCTCTGTTCCTTTTTCAACGGTTTTATTTTGCGTTTTATAGGCTTCATTCGGCTTTACGCTCTATTGGCTTGAACTGGAAGGTGGTGGCGCTCGACGCATGGTTGTGGTGAAGAATTAAGTATTGTATGGTATGTAGTATACTTATACAATTGTTTATAGAATACGAAAAGCGTCTTTATAGACGTGGCTACACTTGTGAATTTTTATCTCGAAAACTACTTATCCGACCCTGATGATTTTTTATAATTGTCAGAATTCTTTTGCCCCCGAAAAATCAGTTTTACATTATCAAAAACAATTCACATTTTTCCTAGTGGCTCATTTTAAATATTCTGATATACGTCAAATGAACAGGATTATTTTCCTAGTGTCAGGCTTAAAGTTTTAACTACGTATCATCACGAGGTATTCGATTTTTTGGGAACGCTTCTTCGACTTTCACACTTTCCCTATTTCTCTGTTTTCCCCTATGTTCCCGCGCTCGGTTCTCGAGATTCCGCGAGGCTCTCGTGTCGATTCGATCGACGTATTGTTCGACGTAGGTTCTCGCGTGAGGTTCCCGCGACACCAGCACGCTTTTTATAACTCTTGTTAGCGCGAGTGGTGCTCGGTGCCGAAAGCAAGTGCTTTGGAGACTCTCGACCGGTAGCGTCCGCGTCATCGACCCCGCAAAGGATGAAGTAACAGGTCGGAAACCCGTGCACTTTCGCGTTCGCCATGCCACGCCGAGCCACGACATGCCGTTTGCTTCCTGCAGCGATCATGCCACCGCTCGTTTAAGGAATCATCCCCCTTGTCGCCTCGAATTATTACTCTCAGACTGTCTCCGGGCTTGAAACTCCACGACAATGTACGCACAAAGGGATTCGGGGGGATTTGCTTCTGTCCGGAGAGGTTGAAACGTACTCTAGGACTCTGGGAGTATTTCTTGAGCCAGGGGAAAGCTTGTGCGAATTTCCACTTTTCCGGATGAATGAACGGAAATTGATATTGGGCGAGTCTTTGCTGAATTTTGTTCAATTTTGTATTTCGTGAATTTTCTGGCGATTTTATATTATGTTATAAATGAAAATCTTTGTATGAAAGTTTGTGTAATGAATGGCATGAGATTATAAACTCAATTTCGAAAGTACAAATCTCCGGTATTAAGTTCCTTTATCTATGCTCGCTGTTGCAAGTGCGATGGCCGCGTCGGATAGTTCTCACCCCTTGCAGTTTACGCGCGCGCGCGTTCGCGGCCGCTTGTTTCTTTCTCAGATATTCCGATATGCAACCACTCTTGAGCACGTACAGTATTGATAAAAATAAACAGACATTGTAAACCCGGAAACCAGTAGCTTTGATACTTTCCCGGATACAGACATTACAAATGAAGAAGCCTACAGAAGAATAAACATTCGAGACAATTTATTTTGCGAAGAAAAAAGATAAAGTACAAAATAGAAAGGGTGAATTAAATATTCCATATAAAAAATTTAAGAGGAGAAGAAATAAATGTCCATCTACTGTGTCTTGTCAAACCATTTTCATTTCACACAAAAATCCGCAGTCTAAGATCACAAACCAAGACAAAAGAACCCCTAAATCCCGAGACAGCTAGCGTATCAAGGAAGAGCGGAGAGGGGTCGTAATTCGTGCCATAATTTCTCTGGGAACAGCGAAAATCTCCCCGGAACTGGCATCATAGCAGATCGCGGGGGCGTCTAATAGCGCCGTGGAGCAGGATGTTAGGCATCCAATATGGAGGGTGCATCGCGAGACACCGAAACGCCATTTGAGCCGGGCCGCAGGCTCTCTCGTTTAAAATTTACGCGGCCCGGTGAACGATCTTCGGGAGGTTTGGTATGGGCGTGGGGGATGGCGAAAATTCATGGCGTCGATATTCGCGGTTTTGCATGCGGAACCAGCCGGCGATTTGGCCGTGGAACGGCCGTGGTAGCTTTCCCGGGGTTTCCCACACCTTGAGTCGAAGGAGGAGGAGCATGAGGAGGATGAGGAGGAGGAGGATCGTCGACGCAACGATTTTCGAAAATTATTCGCGGCGAAGACGGCCAACACCGGGGGCCAAAAATTCCGCGCCGCGAGAGAAACACCCTCTCCCGCAACGAAGGCTAGTACACGCTTACAAGCGGGGGCCGCCTCTGCTATCGTATGCATAACCCCGGCCGCAAGACATAACGTCGTCGCTTTCACCACCCCCTTCGCTACCCCCCACCGAAGCTTTGGATACGCGGTTTTCGGGGACGGGGGGGGGGGGGAGGGGGCCAGCAACTTTATTCGACCTTAAATTCTCGGCCCACTTGGCTCTGGCTTGTATATTGCGCCGCCGCGTGCCAACTGCGGAGAAATTCCCCGTCCGCCGGCCGCGACAATGTGCATAGAAATGCGGATGCGCCCGATGCACCGTCGCCTAATCGCCGACTACCGAGCGCACTAGGATTTCCTTGATATTTCGCTTACCACTGCCTCCCTGATGCTAACCCAGAGCTACCTCTTTGATACAGACGTCGAATCGACCTTACCTCGAGTTAATTTTCCACTATTAGAGACACCCTTGGATACACGACACCCTCTCGCGATCCTGTTGGGCTGCAGCGGCTGGTGATCTTTGCGTTGTTGGTTCGTCGATGCACATTATTGGGAATTTGTATATGTATGGTACGTAGATAATATTCCTTTTCGCTACTGCGGCTATCAACTTCAAATTTTTGGAACATGTAATACCACAGACGAGGTAGAGGAGTACACCAATCACCCAAGGTATTTTTCTATCTCCCGTTCGGGGGGCTCTGGAGCCTCCTTACCACGTTTCTGTGTCACATTCTACTAAATCGTACCATATATGATACCAAAAAAGATATAATACATCAATCGATGCAGATGGACATTCGCTATAAAAAAGTACTAACCTATGCATGTCGAAAAGTTAGTAGTTCAGGAGATATTTCAATTTAAATAACTCTAAAACACCATTACTCTCGTACTAAGACGTTACGCAAGTAAGTAAACGCTAACGTCTTACAATTAGTACGAGAGTAATGGTGTTTTAGAGTTATTTAAATTGAAATATCTCCTGAACTACTAACTTTTCGACATGCATATGTTAGTACTGTTTTATAACGAATGTCCAGCTGCATCGATTGAGGTATTAAAAAATACCTCATTCCGTTTAAAAAATGAAGTTCTCCTTCATATCTCTAAAAAAATTAAATAAAAACAAAATTTTTTTTTGGTACTTATGAGCCTCATTTTACCATTCGACTTTGTTCTTCAGACATTTGACGTATCTTTCGAAACAACAAAGATATTTGGGGTGGCAACATTAGGTGACCCACCCTGTATACTACAAATAATTGCTCGTTAATTGTCCCTACAAAAATTCATTTCTTCGTGTTCTGTTCATCCATTTTTGCGATAGAGGAATAAAATTCGGTCCACGCATTAGAAACTTCAACGAAGAACGACCGCATTGATGATCGAGGGTGCGCAGTGCGGCGCTCAGGCGGATGGCAAGAAAATTCAGGTCGGGATTTCCGGTGATTTTCACCTGTCCCATATACAATCTCTATACATGCATACATGTAGCCCATCATCTTCCCGTTCGGCGTGGCATCGTGCAGCATATCCATCGGCGCGATGCACGTCCGCCGGCGCAAGAGATGGGCTGGAATCGAATTCGAAATTCCGGCTGACGCGGCGCGAAGAAGAAGCGAGCGGAAAACGGGCAGGCCTCGGTGACACGTGGGAAATCACGGTAACCAGTTCCCGTGTACGTACACGCGTCTACGTATGTACACAGATATATCTATGACCGTGCTATATTCTTTCGGTGATCACTCACCGAATTCCACGGATCCTCTCCTTTCTTCTTCTTCCTCCTCCTTCGAAAGCGAGCGAGAAGATCGGGGCCACGCGACTCGCCGATACGATTTCTGGGTCGTAGGAATTTCCCACGAGTAATCGAATCTGCCGTCGACGGGAACGAGCACGGGACCGTGTTAACGATAATGGCCGCCGATAGCTCGCAGACATGCTGACGCGTAATACCGTCTGGTATTTCTTAGATGAGACCGCACCGTGAAATTTATTAAAAATTACACGACGATCTCTCGACGAACACGCGGCTCAGTGCCTGTCGCAACGTTCATGGTGATCGTTTATTCCGGTTCATCTTTCGCGCATTAGTTAGCGTCTTTATCCGCAATGTTAAGGAGGGTTGGGAAATTTTAGTCGACATCAAAATTATATTGCTTAGGTAAGATTGCTGCTTTTTATTTTGAACGTCCAAGTTGCTACTAACCTGACGAATTTTATAGAAATTTACATTTTATATTAATTTTTTTTTGCTTTTAATACATTAATGCTCTGATCCTGCAGAAAAAGTCGCAATTTCATTACTAATAAAATGATGTCGATGTACGAAGATAGTACTATTAAAACGCACTTGTGTGTCGATTTCTTAAAAAAATAGTATGAAAAAGCGATTGCACCTTAATGGCAAGTTTAATTGTTGACAAAATAATCTTATGAAATTTCTTAAAAATTACTGCACGAACGATCGAAAATGAGACGGTAAAGATTGAAGCAACGACGAACGTTTAAGGGTTCGGTGGCAGCCAGAACCGAACGTTGTATCCCGGTGGCGATTTTAATTAGTCGAAGGTGCCATTAAAAAGGGCCCTGTAATCCAACAATAAATTCGGCTGGCGAACCAGCCCGACGGAAAAAAAGGGGGAGAAAATTAACGCGCGGGAACGTACGAGCGTTCTCCTTGCCGGGAGCGTCTTTAACGCGCATTACTTCCCGTAAGTTACAGCGCGATAAATTTTGTCGCGGCGGCGGCGTTCGCGCAAGGTAAAAAAATTTTGCCAAGCGTTTCGGGGGAGAATTACCAGCGTTCTAAATCATACGCCGAAACGAACGAGTAGGAACTTTACGAGCGGAACACCGGACGTTCGCGGCAATCGTTCCCGGATGCATCCATCAAGCCGCGTTTCGAAACAATGTTCCTGAAACCGCGATGCCCCGCCATTGATTGGCTGTAATTTATAAGAATTTTGCAGAATTGACACCCTCCAATCTTCCTTAGCTACACCTTCCTTTTCTTCAGGCTACTAACAGTCGTAACTATTTCGCAATTATTGGAATTATAATAATAAAAAGGAACAAAATAATAACTGTTATTAACTATGATCGTTTATGCGAATGATTCCCAAAGTGGTCTATATCGTACCCTGGGGGTCGACTCCGAACTGCAATGGTCCATGTTAGCGAAAACAAAAATTAGGGGTGCATGAAATGTAAATGGGGGTCCACGAATGGTCCGTAGAGGAAGAACGAAACACGTGGGATTGTCGTCGACAAGTTTCATAACACGAACGTGACGGAAAGACTATTAAGACTATTAATTAATTAATGAGATTAAGGCATATTCTATATTTGGCGACCATTTGGCAGTAAAAAGTTAAAGCAGTAAACAAAATTCGAAGTAATGCGTTGAATACTAGGTTATTTGCGCAGCTGTGTGAGGAAAATGAGAACTTTCATCGGTTGCTCCTTCACACTGAAGTACGCTGGCTGTCAAATGGCTTGTGTTTGACAAAATTTCTTTCACTCTTTGGGACAGTTTTAGAGTTTTTGGATGATAAAGATCCAATTTTAAAAGAAAATTTAATTATGTGGAAACCAGACATTGCTTATTTAACAGATTTGTTCACTGAATTTAATGAAGTTAACTTGCAGTTACAAGGTGACAGTCTAAATTTGACAAAAACAAAGTCCCTCATTTCAGCTTTCCTTGTCAGAATTAAACTAATGAAGCAAAATATTGGACGGCGCGAATTTTCCCAGTTTCCCAATTTGTCACAGACAAACTGCTAGGATAATGATGTTTCAACCTACGTTCAACATTTAAATATGCTTCACGCAGACTTTGAAACTAGGTTTGAGGATGTTTTGACTATGGAAATACCACAGTGGTTTATCGATCCATGCAGTGACATTGAAGAAACGGATGTCATATTACAAAAAGAACTAATTACAAGAAATCTAACTAAGCTGAAGCAAAATATTGAAAATTTGCTATTAAAGTTTCAGGCTGATCCCTTTATGTTATAATTTTACTAGATTTGCATTCTGTGTCGTTTTAACATAAATGTATAAAACTTAACATGTGTTTTTTTAAAAACTTTTTCACTCTACAGTTAAACCTATCAAAGTGAGTAGCACTGTGTCAGCTGTCAAAAACACATTTGAAGAGTTGATGAATATCCCAACTACCTACGAACCTTACGAACTATCCAAAACAGAAAAAATTGGCACGTGGTCTACGAGACAAAAAAGTTTGGGGACCTCTGGTTTATACGAATGAAATGGGCAAGACAAGAATATCTGGAGATACGAAAATGCACAGTGATCCAAGAAGCCAGCGAACGAAAGCATCTCTAAACACTGTCTCACACCCTCAGCAGCTAAATCCGAACAGTTCTTGAGAGGTCCCACCAAAGGAACACTTCGCAGAGAAGATTCGTGGGCCCTCCCGCAGTTTATTAATTTCCGCGAGTTTTCGCAGGAGGGGCGGGACGAAAATGAATTTCACATCGATCAAACTCGGTCCGGGCAAAAACACGGCGGAACCGTTTTCCGAAGGCGAGCGCTTGTCCGCGCAGCGCGATAGATTCCTCCAATTAATTTAACTTTCACAGTTTTCCGGGAGGGCGTCGGGATAAAAGGAGGCGGGGAGCGAGCGAACGAAACTTCGCCTCTCGATTTACGATGCCGTGTTCGCGCGGGTTGAACTCACCCCTGTCGGGATTTCGGTGAGAGGGGTGGATCGCGGCCAACTCGGGGGCATTTCGACGTCCCCCGCACAGTCCCTCTCAAGATCTCTTTTGACCGCCCCCTCCCGCAGGCCGGGGGTGTACCGAACAGAAGTTCCGGCAACTTTTCGGCGCATTGTTGTGGCGGCGGCGACGTCGAACTTGGCAGCAACCCCTAGAAAGGGGTCCAGGGGGGCGTGAACCTCTACTACCCCCTTCTCGAGAGGCTGGGCAGAACAAGAAGTAGAAGAAGAAGGCGACGCGTGGTTTGCAGGGGTGCACGGCCGGCGCCGATATACAATATGCGTGCAGACGCCGGTGCATCCCCCGCATCGAACCGCCGGAAAATTGCCGGTAACGTTTCCAACTTTTCCGGAGCGGAAACAAAAGCCTGCGAGACGACGAGATGTGCAGAGTCGGCCCGAACCTGCGGATTATCCTACCACGATAAAGCACACGGTGATTTATTTTCAACGCGTGTTTGTTGCTAGCGAGGTCGTCATTCTCTGACGCCCTAAGGGTTCGTTATTGTTCGACTTCGGAATATTCTGCAAGATAAATCTTGTAGGGACAAAGGTTGTCTTTGGGAGCCTCTTGAAAATTATTGGACACCCATGGAACAATACTATTGGATGGTTTAATCAGCTGCTGCAGTGAAAAGTGGCTCTAGGATGAAAGGGGAGATTATCCTGGGTGGGAGCTTCGGAAATATTTTGTTAGGATGGAATTTGTTAAGAGGCATTGACGTTCAGGTTTTGAGGACGGAAAGTTCAGGGGGGTGTTCGTTTTTAGTACTTTATTCATTGTTTTTTTTTTTTTAATTCTGGGTTACTATTCTGAATGGAAGGGAAAATCCAGGGCTACGAAATATATTTCATCGGACCCACGAAAATCCTTAAAAAAGTCAACAACCCCGGAATCACTGTTTCCTGTTCGAGATGCGATTTTCCCAGTCCTAAAGTTTCCAATGTAGTTCGAGTCAGCCTAAACGTTTCCGTGCATCGAAAGATGCCTGCACCCTAGTCGTCGCAGAGGATGCTCGCGCGCATCGGAAATGATTTTCCTTCGGGTTAAAAACCGTGTCAACGTTCCGCGGCGAACATTTATTAACCGTTGGGTGCATGGTCGACGGGGGTCGGCGTCGCGGTGCATTATCGATGCACTCGGTCGCAGCCGCGGAATTTTTGAACGTCTTTGACGGTCCATTATCGTGTCACGTCGGCCGAGCGGCGTTATTCGATCGTCCTCGCCGGAAATTCCGGCGACCCAGAATCTGGGGACGTTGGAGCTCGCGTGACCCAGCCTTCGCAGGCGTTGCAGGCGTTGTCGCAGGCTCTGCAGGCGTCGCGACGTTCCCCCTACCCCCCCCCTCGCTCCTCGTAGAAAGGGTTGCTCGTGGAATGTGTGAGTGATCACCGGCGTCGTCGTCGCCCCCAGGAATATATTGGAACCGAGTACCCTGATTTCCACTATGTCGCCGGGATTACCCTATCTACTTTCAACGCGCCGGCCCCCGGCGGAATGTCGATTTTCATTTAGACATTCCTTATTTCCACGGGACGGGAAATTTAATTCCGTTTACGTGTCGCGAATATCGATACGCGCCCCTCGCGAACCCGTGGACACATTTCGCCCGAAACCCTCCCTTCCCCAGGAGAATACCAGATCCGAACGTGTCCCCGTTTCCGCTTATACTCATGTGAAACGCATCGTAAAAAGGAACGGCCGAAAAAATATATACGTACACGTGTTCCCGGGAAAAAAAAAAAAAAGCGAAACAACTTCTCCGAACTCGCCGCCAGTAAAATTTGCGCTTTTTACGCCGTGCGCCCGGAGACCGTCTTGTTTATTGACTACCTGGGCCGGACGCGAAAATGAAATTCTTGTTCTTCTTTGGTGGGAAAGTCGCGACCAGCGACAAGTTTCGAAACTGATGCGATTCCGCGGTTCGTAAAGCGTCCAACGTGTGTTGGTTTTTAACACGCGCGCTGCCGGCGTCAAATATTCGTGACGGTTTTGTGCCTCGCGTAAGGAAAGCCGAATTAACTGTGTGTACGTGTTTTGAATCGTAAAAGGTAGAGACATTTTCCATGGTAGCAACACCATGATCTCATTAATGATAAAATAAAGGATCTAATTTAGTGTTAACACTCTGTCTGCAGCCGGGGTCGTTTATGTCCGGAACGAATTTCTTTTTGATTTTCTTAACACCAAGAGCAGTAAAAAAGAGCCCGCCAATAGTGAGAAAGATACTTCATAAAACGTTGCCAACTTGTGAACATGTCTGGCGCGTGTCTAGATGTGAACTATCGATAGCCAGACAGGACGAAGACTTTTATCGATCGCGAGGGCTCCACAGGTCTTGTCTCGCGGTACAAGTTCGCGAGATCCTTGTCGGCGCAGGGTACCGGAGGCTCGTTACACGCGTGGATTGCGATCTTTGCATGGAGCTGGGAGTGCTGGGACGACTGGGAGGCTCGTTCAACGATGCGTAATGGCGAACCAGCGACGCGCGTTCGGGTCCTCGGGAAGAAGTGGCGGTTAGGTGAAGTCAGAGAGGCAGAATCCGTGGCTCGAAGACCGAAAAAGCACGGGGTGTTTCCCCGTGATGCGTCCAGGAGCACCGTAGGAAAGACTACGAAAGAGATTAAACGGCTCTTTTCAGAGGGCCTCTCTCGCTCTCTCCCCTCCTCGCAGAAAACGGGCACGCATGCCGCGCGTACCAGCTGCTCTCTCCTCTCCGCTTCGCTTCGCTTCGGGCCCGCCACGCGAGCGAGTTTCTTTCGTTTTTGTCTCGCCACGTCGGGAGATAAACGTTTCGTTAATTGCTCCACTATTTACGGCTCGCGCTCTTTCTCTCTCTCTCTCTTCCTCTCTCTTCTCCGCTCCTCTCCTCCTCGTCGAGTCTTCATTACGTCGCGCACGGTCTCGTTAATTAATTCCCGGGTGAACGAACCCAACCCCCGCTTTTCCTCGTTAATGCTCTCGCTCTCCATACCTTGCGCGCGCTCTCTCTCTCCCTCTCTTTCTCTTCATCGCAGATCTCTCTCCCTACGTAGCCGGTAATTCTGTTTCGAGAATTTCACCTTGGGTAATTATTGGAGAACGATCGGCGGATGCTGCCAGCGTGGGGAACGGGAGCGAGCGATAATGAGCCGAGGCCCCGAGCGGCGCACTCGCGGATCATCGGGGAATGGCTCGCGAATATTGTTCAAGTTTTCGACGATCCTCGGTCGATCGACCGCCGATTTGGACGCCAGCCAGGTGTGCTCCACGACAGACGAGCCTCCCGCCTCGCTTTGACGACTCGCACGGCGATGGATTTGATAGGGTTGTTCATCTTTGCTGAAGGACTGTTGTCGACTGCTACTACCCTGCCAACCTCGACGATGTGTTTCGACGATTCCCGTGCGCTTGGGATCCGTGTATCTGTCTGAGTTACGGTTGGAAAATGATAACATTTTCGAGACAATTTATCAAATACATATCCCAAACTAAGTTTTCCTAACCCTGTGTTAGCATCACATTAACATTTGTAAACGCAGCAGCCAGTACGCTGGAGGTCCACAAAAATCTAGATGAAATGAACACATCGTAACTCATCGTAAAACAGACTTGAATACGAAGTATTTCTGACGTTAAAATTGGGTGCAAAGAAACCAGAAGTTAGAAGCATAATAACAGAAAAATGTGCGTGGGTCACGCAAGGAGTCTCGCATAGATATCTCGATATTAAAACGATACGCATGCCAGAGAATTTTTTCACGAGCGTCCATAAATAGCGACGATACTAGGACAACAATTTGCACAGTGCGTAACTCACCAGCCGGTTGTTTACAATGGGTTAACCCACTCTTAAGACCGTCTCCTAAATCCACCGAAATTTGTTGATCCAGTTTCTTCGGCGCGTAGCGTCGCCGGTCCCAGACGAGCAGCATATTTTGCATTCACCGCTTTTACGTTTTATTACATTGCCCCTCCTCCCCCCGCTCCCTTGGTCCTCACTGCTATACTCCATGCGATGGAAGTCGAGTAACTTTCTTTTTATCTCTTTCCCTCTTCGTTTTTCCCCTTTTTCGGTTCGTCGACGTCCCCGCCACGAAGGAAATTAACTCGGATAAAATTGTACGCGAAATCCCGGCGAACGTATCCGCGGGGCGCGCTGCGAAATAACTGGGAAAAATGTGTCTCGGCGTGCTTACGTCGACTTCGAGGGTAATTTGACTTGAATCATCAAGGAGAATTTCTTAACCCGGGAGAGAGAGAGAGAGAGAGAGAGAGAGAGAGCACGTCGCCGTCTGCTCTCCGGTCTCCAGACTCATTACGCGTCTTCTTCGACCATTCCCGCGGCTCTGCTGAGTTTCGAAAATTTCTGTCGACGCCCCGCCTCTTACCCGCGGTGCATTGTGCGTATAAAAAAATGCATTATCACGCTCCCGTGTAAATCGGTTACCTTATTTAAATGTCGGCCCTGTCCCGCATCTCCCTTCTTGGAATCTACTGCAGCTAAGGATCTTTCAATTTAATTGTGGAGCTCAAATATTGCAGCATTAAATAAATTATTGAAATTATAGTATCGCGTCTATGAAAAATAATAAATTTACTTACTATTGTGATATTTACAAGGAGAGGCATTTATAACAGATGGTGACTTTCGGTGACTTTCAGAAAGATCCCCATAGATGTTCGTTTTTTCCGAGATCTAAGTGACGAGCAAAATAATGAACACGCAGCCGAACGAATTAATTGAACGGGTTTTTTTTTCGAACATTCCCGAAGCCAGACACGGTGCAGAATCCCGATCAATCCGAAACTAAACTACTCTATCAAACTCGCGAGTCCGCAACCTGTCCTTTCCACGCATTCGGCCGGAAAACACCCCCGCAGTTCTCCCGAACAGTGCCGTATTAATTATCGCAGGCAGATTTCGAAAAATCGCTGGCACCGCTTTGACGTTCCAGTGGCGGTCTACTAAACAGCATGCGGGATCATTTACCTCTTCGGAAACCAAACTAGGGTATATTAAAAATCGCAGGGGTAGGCGATAGCTGAGCGCGTCGTTTATCTGGAAGATTGAAGGCGCGATACCGGGATTACCATAATGCGATTAGAGAGGTGGGGCGGAATCAGGCGAATGTGCATCCAATCAAGAGTGACGTCAGGAAGGAAAAAGGGAAACGGAAGGGGAGCGAAGGGCGCAATAAAATATCCCGCGGCGGACGTAAAGAGCGGCCGTAAAATGCAGCAAGTGCTGCGGCTCTAACGGTGGCGCACGGGTTTAGTTCCTCTGCTTCTGTTTCCCTCTCTACTATCCACGTTTTCTCTCCTCTTCTTTCTTTCTTTCTCTCTCTCTCTCCGGTTCTCTCCCTCTCTCTCGGTCTCGTGATCCCCTCACTCATTGGCCCACGATAGATTCCGGAACAAAGCACTCCGCCGATCGCAGCTATTCCCGGATTTCGTTGAATTAAAAGTGCCCCCTGATAGTCGACAACCTTCGGGGAGATACTCGTGGCCTGTTTCGCTTCTTCCCTCGGCTGCACACGGTCTGCTTTGCATACGCGTCCGGTTTTACAGCCAGAGGGTACTCGGAATTTCGTGCTGGGTACTCTGAATGCACGTCGACGAAGATCAACGAAGCTCCGAAAATTATTTTCTAGCCAGTAGAACCGTTTCGGTTGTTGCGTGAATGAAGTGAGGCACAAGATTGGTTAACACTTACCAGGGACATTACCCAAGCGTAACATGCCGATTTCCTATCCCGGTTAAATCAGTTGGATTTTTTATACAGGGTGTCCCAAAATTCCTTCAACAGCCGGAAATGAGAGGTTCCTGACGTTATTTGAAGCAACATTTTCCTTTGTAAAAATGTTATCTCCGGCTTTGTTTAGGAGTTATTAACGAAAAACACGGACCAATCAGAGCGCGACCTAGACGCGAGTTGGCACAGTCTAGTCGGCGCGCCAATTGTCTATTAGCTGACTGTGTCTACTCGCGTCTAGGTCGCGCTCTGATTGGTCCGTGTTTTTCGTTAATAACTCCTAAACAAAGCCGCGGATAACATTTTTACAAAGGAAAATGTTGCTTCGAATAACGTCAGGAACCTCCCATTTTCGGCTGTTGGAGGAATTTTGGGACAGCCTGTATGTTATAGCTTATGATCTACTGAACAAAAGATGTAATGGCCACAAAGTTCAATAATGGACAGTTATCGAGTTATAATCAGTCAAACATGACAAATTCGAGCTGTCGAATACTCAAATCCCGGGAAGTACTTATTTTTTGGAAAAATGTTTGAAACAAAAATAGTAGGGTTTCACAAAATCTGTTAGGTGGTGTCATTATTCTTTAATATTGAATGAACCTGAAAAGGTCTGGGAACAGGAATCTTTGCTTGTCACAGCAGAGATTCTTGTGAAAGATTTCTGTTCACAGACTTTATACAGGATATATAGTTTATTGACAAAAATATTTGACACGTATCTTTTTGAAACGTGATCCTTTTTATAGAAAACATAATTTTGATCTTGTTTGAAAAGCAAATTCTTCGTGACGTTCATCGAGAGTGCTGAACCTTTGGAAAATAATTTTTCAGGACAGAATACCATTGTCTTATTTAAGCGAAACGTAAGAAGGCTGCAGTCCCAGCTTAAGTTGGATGGAGAGAGAAGGAGATTCTTCAAGCGGTTCAGCTAGGTGATCGACGAATCATCGGTATCGATCCGATTGGAAATGCCGACACCGATGCGACGCCGCCGCCATTTGAAACGTCGGACTTTTTGCTCTGACAACCGCACGCCGGTCGATCGATAAATGATAATAATGCGACGAGCGCACGTCGCTACCGCAATGAAATGCAATTTCTCGTTGACGTTATCGTCGTAAATTTAACCTGACGCCTGTTTAATCCAGATATCAAATCTCCGGCCGTGTTGCGAGAGCCGTAGCCATCCACAACTTTCCTATTCTCGATGGGAACCCGCATGACCGACCCTCGCCTTGCTGAAATCCCCTAATCGCGGAAGCCACTGGAATCACTGGATATCGGGAGATCAAGTGTCAAAGTTCGATGTCATTGGATCAATCGAATCCCCTGCGACGATTGCACTAAATATGTGCAATAATTCACAATTAAGTAAATAATAATTCTTATGAATAATTTCGAATGATTAATATTATATTTCCTGCACGTTATGAAATGTGAGTGGTTTTTCAATTTTAATCATTTCCAGGAACGTAACAAACTGCAGTAACAAAAATTTCGTTCTGATCAATGTAAATACAGTACGGATGATACAATAAAGATATGGGAATCGTGAATTTCAAATTAAAATAGCTGCGAGTTCAATACGAATGGAATCAGAGTAATAATAATAAAAAGCTCGCGCGTCCAGGGGCATGGAAATCGTTCGCGATGAGCGATTGGGATTTGCAAAGAAGATTGGTAAATTAATAGCGGATTTTTCACGTTACAGCGGCCAACCGAGGTTTGTCGACTCGGCCGGGATCGCGGGCCAAATATTTGGTTACAAGGTGTATTTTTTAATTCGATCGGGGAACTGGATCCCGCTCTCACAGCGGTGTATTTTATCCTTTGAATATCGACCAGCGGGGAGAAATACATATTTCGGAAACGTGAATCCCAAAAACATCGTTTCGGAAAACAGTTTCACGTGGATACCGAAAGATGAAAGGTCGAAAAGCAAATTTACTGTGGTACACACGCGGGTATGTATCGGCAAACACGGAGAGAAAGGTGGGAGAGAGAGAGAGTACACATACACGAGCATCGAACTTTTTAGCCCTTCGCGCGGGAAGGGTGGTTAAGAGATCTCGGGGGGCGAATGCATCCCCCTCTAATTGCCACGGCGTAATTAGCGGGCAACGCGACTACCGGGGAATAATTTATCACGAAGCCGTTATTAAGTCTCTGTCGAACCGTTCCCCAGGAAAAACATTTTTGCCCGGCCGAGTTTCTGTTTGCTGTCCCTATCGTTTGCCAAAAAGCAAGCAACGCGAGCGCGATACCTCGAGTCCGTAAATACTGCGGAACCTCGGCGGAGGATCTAGGATATTTTTCACGTCTATGCGGGAAGAGGTATAAATATTAGCAGACGCGCAGAACAACGTTTCACGATGCTCTATTTTCCTGGAAATCTGTGGAAACCGTGTCTACAAATATCAGGTGTTTGGCGCGTCTGACCAATTCGACTGTTTCTACTTACTGACGCTTTACATCATATTCTTTCTTCCATTGTAGTTTTACTGGGACATCGTGACGAATAATACTGTCTGTTATAATTGTATCCAATTGTTACGTATCTCTTAAATTCGAAATTCCGTTATACTTTGTTTCCAGATATTGTAACAATGTTTCAAACATGAATTGTATGCTTTGCTGTAAGATGTACTTCTTCAAAACGTGAGATTATGAATGAAAAATACAATTATAAATTAAAACTCTTAATTTCACGAAACATTCCGAATCACGGCAAAAAATTTCAATTTTCGCGTGGCAAATTCTCTGGAAATTCGGGAGAGTTGTCGGATCTGTTGCTCGCCGGAGTACAAAGGTGTCAGTGGGTGGCACGGGGGTGGAAGACGAACGGTGGGCACAGGGGCGGCGGCTGCGCGATTTAAAAACGTTAAAACGCTGCAACGACGCGCGGTCGGGGACATAGAGAAAATAAAACGAAACGAGGAGCTAGAAGCCGGCTAGAAAATAGAAATAGAACGAAGTGTCGCAACCAGGACACGGATGGAAGGGTTGACGGGGGTGGCAACCCCCGGGGAGGACGTTGGCGTGTACCGCGGCCCTATTCGGCCTCTATTTATCGTTCGCTGCTCCGCCGTTCGTATTTGCAATTCTTCCGAGCATCTTCGACCGAAGGGACACGCTTACTCCGCTGTTCAAACAACCAGCCCCTTTTCACCCCCTGTCTCCATCCTCTGCTTCCACCCCCACGAAGTTTCCGTCGGCCGTCGAAAAATAACCGACTCCCCCTGAATTGGAAACGTCAACGAGCTTCTGTGTGTTTGCGACCCCTTCTTTTCGAGAGTAACCGGGGATGTTTTTACTTTATAAACAGTGTAGTATTCGGTGTTGGCTCAAAATGAAAGTTCAAAAGCCAGGGAAAGAGAGGCGGATTGTTTGAACGATGCGAAATGATTTTGCTGTAACCTTAGAAAAAGATAACTCGGTTATCGCCCGCTTGTGTGTCATCCACTTATGGTATCCTCTCTGAAGTCGAAACACAGTAGAGTGTTTAACATTATAATATTCCAGAATTCTTAAAATTACAAATACGGGAAATTACTGAACACATTTGGGAACCTAAATATATTATCTCGCGAATAAAACTACCACAACGATTCTTTGAAACTTCGTGTACGACGCTTTTCGGCTGTTTTATGAAACAAAATGTGGAACGCGTGCTTGGTCGTATAAAGCCCCACGGGAGTTTGGACTTTTCAGGACTGTGATACAGGATCGATGTTTTGACGAGGATGTTGCCAGGGTAATCGTTTATTTACGAGAGGCATAAATTATTCTCGTCAGCGATCTTATTAGTTCCACCTTCGTGTTTCACGTCTGGATTCAACTTTAATTGATCGTACGACGGTGTTCTCGTTTACTGAATCGCTTCACGTTGAAGACCACGCAAATGCAATACTACTTCGGGAGAAGCTCTTGAAACCTTCGAGACTACCATTTAAAGAAATAGCTCAGTAATTGCAGCCCATTAAGGCCTGCTATTTATACTTGTTGGTCCGAAGTCTGTTTAGCATTATGTCTGACTCACTGGTGAAGTTTTTACGAGAAGCTTCATTTTATTAATGGCGCACCTTACAGATATTTATCTTCTGTATATCCTGTTTAGACAGCATTTTTGATAATACCTTCACGACCAATTTATCGAATGACTAAAAAAATTAGAATTAGCCAGAAGAGATGCAGGAAATTGTGGGAATGGTCCACATTATCGAGGTACTAGTATAATACGAAGAACAATCGCGGGATCATCCCAGCCAGTCGAAATTTCCTGTCTTCGTGTCGAAAACTGGGAGCAACCGCTATTTGCGCTGGAAACTCGCCGCCGTGTGGCAGGTACGTGTCGGGCTGGGTCGGGTGAATCGACAGTGGTTCGGTTACCGAGCGCGACGACCCTTCTATTTACAATTTTTATTGCACGCCGGATCAATCGAACCCCGGCATTCCAGAATGCAAATACCGGGGAACACCGATTGCAGATAAGGCCGGGGCCGCAGGACGCGCCTTTGATCTCCTTCATCTGCGAGCTATTTATTTATCGTAGAACCCAACGGCTGAAATTTGTTTTTATCCTCGACGGTGCTTGCTTTCGGTAATCGATGGTTTTAGCTTTGATGCGGATCGCGCGCTGTGAATCACTGGGTACTTGGCTATTCCCAGGAAAATGTTTGTTGTGAGACTGTTCGGTGTTGACTGGAGCTCTGAACTTGAGATTCGTTGCTCTGCGATCGACCGATAGAGCGAATCTTGGGGAAGGTGTACATACACTAACGAGCATAACTGATTCAACACAATTTTATGAATTGCCCAAACGACTTCAATTTCCCTGTAAGGCTAGAAGAATTAGTTTAGTAAATGACGTCCAAAAAATATTTTGAAAAAATGCATTTGGTCGGAATTGCGAAAAAGAAATAGTAAAAATTGATTTTTTTAGAATCAGTTACGCTCGTTAGTGTATATACATAGCAGCCCTCTCTCGCTGTTAGTTATACAATTATCAACACCATGAGATTCATAGGTAGACTGCCGATTTTTATGGAAAAGAAAAATGCTCTGTATCTGTTGCAGAATACAGGTGCCATGTATTTCTTTATTCGTGTTCTTTGAATTTTTCAGTCTGTACGTAAGAACCAAGAATTTATGAGCAGTGTCGCATTGTTTCCAATTTATCAGAATTCATTAGAACACGAAAAACATTCTTATAACATTGATGTAGAATATTTATATTCGTTCTAGAGATCCGCAATCCACTTATTATGCATCCGAAATGAACAAAGCCAGCATACCGGACTAGAGAACACAATGCACAACAGACTAGGCAGACTATACGCTGGAGTAGCATGCGGCAGTAGTTTCAGTCAGCCATACGTCGTCCGCGAGCGCGGCGCTGCTCCTGTGCAATAATAAAATGTTTGAATGCTGATCGAATACGCTATCGTCGGGCGAACGATCGCGCGCGAGGGTAAATCTATTCGGAAGCAGCGTTGCTCGATGCCGGTAACGCAAATATTGCTTTGGAAAGAGCGCAAGGACCGTAGTTCCGAGAAAATACGGTCGCCGGTGAAAAAAATGGAACCGAACAATACTCTCGCGCATTCGGGTCACCGAAAACCGATATAGGCTCAGCTGCGGTCTGCCTCTATCCTCTCGATAGACGGCGGCGAGTTTACGCGCCGTCGAAATCGAAATTCCCGTTTCACTCGGCTCCGGAACGATCGAGGATGTCCCGCGATTATTTTTTACTGTCGTCTGCGTCCCGGAGCCGAAGCAACGGCCGCTAAAAATCTGCCAATTAAACGCTATACTGCCACGATAGCAGACGCAAGCAGATGATGGCAGACCAAACGAGAGTGCTGTATCCCAGGAATTGTATCTCTATCTTTATGTTGCTTTTGATACAGCTGTTCCCAAACGGAATAAGAGTAGGGTATTGTAACCATGGTTATTAATAACATTCGTTAGATATAAGTAGCATACTCCGCTCCGATCACCACATCCGATTCTCACGTCATACCATTCTTATCTTCATTCTTATCTTAACCCTTGTATAATAATCATATCTTAACGTATTCTCCGTAGCCGTATCACGTAGCATTCCCCGTAATCATTAATCGCACGTCTCGTAACATCCGTAGCGTTAAAGTAAGAAACTTGTTACGCTTAACGACACATAGCGCAGAAGATAAGACACCTGTATATTCGAAACCAGTTCAGTTTATAGAGTTCAATCCGGACAGTCAGTCTGTCACTCTCGTCCTGACTCCAGTGAGGCTCGCCGCCTCCTGGACGTCTCGTTCTGGACTCCGACGAGTCCTCAGCGAGGACTCCTCACTCTCATCCGACCTCGAGCAGTCTTATCACGCGCTTCTAATCCAAGTACTTGTAATAATTCTAGTTCGTTGTAATCTTATTTCGGACGCTACAAATATATTCCCAGTTATTAATTTAATAAGTGAGTATTTTGTTATTTGCTTTCATTTCATTCATTATCTGTATTCTCTGGAAAACATTAGGCTACTGCAAAAGTTCGTGCCCGATTTCTTGTATTACTTAATTAACTTTTGCACCGATCTATTGCATTCTGAAATTTCTTATGTTGATTTCACAAAACGAATTGCTCAGATTTTATAGAATTGTTGGAAATGTTGGGTCGTCGGTCAATGTTGATTGCGGAATGAGCAGAATATTTTTCCGTCACATTGGAGATTCATAACGATCGAGAACAAGTCTGTGGATCCGGAGGATTTCGTCTTCCCCCGAAATAGTCGAGCTGCCTTGAATCCGGACGGATAAAAAGCCGAGTGGTTTATACGCGCGAGGGTTCCATCGATAGCGAAGTAACGGCTTGTGGAGTATTGTGACGGACCGCCATTATTCTTCCCCCCTGCCCCCTCTGTATAACGGGCCGCTGTTTTGCCCGATCCATTTTCCACGGTACATTTTTCAAATACGCGGGCAAGTGGAAACCCGAGGAGTTACGAATAGATAAGTCAGCCAACCGGCTTGAAAAATCGTCCTCGGATCGGTCGCGAGTGGAACCGACGATTCTTTAAACGCTCGTTACACGGTACAGCAGATGCTCTAATGGTGAACCGTGACCTGTCTTTCGGGGGCTCTCGGATATCCGCGGTTTAATGACTTCGATCATTTCGCAAGAAGTATACCGCAGCATTATTTGCTGTCTGTGTTCGCCGTGGCACGACACCCGGTATGAAAATATGCGAATGTTCGGCAGGTGTGACATCGTTCTGACGATTGTGTATTGTGGATTGTGACGATGTTTGGTGAGAAGCAGCAAGAAACATAATGCGGGAGTAAAATAATCCCGATCATCGATCGTAAATGTTGAACATTCAATTTGATGACGTTTCCGGCGCAACTGTTTCGATCGCTTATTGAATCTAGCAATTTTGCAATATACTTTCTTTCTTTCCTAACGTTTCGGTTCAGTTTTGAACCTTCTTCAACGGAAAAATTTGCATTTGCTATAATAACTTTAGTTGTGTAAAATGAACATTGAAAAATTGATTTGTGCACGTTGATGGTTTAGAATGTACCGCGGTCAAAGTAACCGTTAAGACAACTTAAAAATCATCATCAAATTGAATAATGCGGAAGCGTATTTGTTTCGAAAATTTCCCAGGGTTCTGATAAATCTTCATGCAGATCAATTTTTGAGATATTTTGAAGATAGTATTTATATTACATAAATAAAAATTGTTTGGATCTTGGTTCTTGCAACCCTTCATTGAGTCTTGAAAATGAAGCTGAGGAGTTTATTCAGTGACACAAAATCTGAAAGATTAAAATATGAATCACTCGCATCAATAAAATTTTCCACAGTGAACACATCGGTTGAACTATGAACATTTCTGTCTGGACGCAAGATTATGTGTTGCGGGGTCGAGTGAGTGTTAATAAAAAGCAATTTGGCGTTATCGGGGTGAAAAATCGGGATTAGATCGCCGCGCCGCGAAGGCATCGCTGGACGGCACTTCCATTTCCCTATCGTCGTTCAGGCCGGGGAATCATCGTTTCCGGTGTTCGCTCCGGCGAAGCCGATCCCCGAATCTTGGTCCCATCAATCTTCGTGGAAGGTTCTACTGCGGAAGCCTCGTCGTTGCGGCACGAAGGTCAAATCTAATCCCTGGGATGGGTGTGCATCGACCAAGCGTCTCTCTGTACACAGGCAACAAGGTGCGGGTCGTCACGAGAGCTATCTCTCGAGTGCGGGGGCGTCAGAAGCCAGGCAGGCAGGCAGGCAGGCGCGTTCGCCTAGACGAGGTCATCGGTATGCATATTCATGAAAGCGTTGCCGGCGCTCAAAGGAGATGGGCGAGCATGCGAGCGGACGAGCGGAACAGCCTGGAAATCCGTGGACAAAGAATCGAAAAGCTCCGGCCGGAAACGAATCCAAATAGCGAGCAGAAAGAACAAGGCTTGATAGCTCCGGAGAGGGAAAGATAAGTAAAAAGATGCGGATGGAAAAAGATAGGCAGAAAGATGCATTCGGAAAGATTGAAGCGAGATCAGAACGGAAAAAATCAGAGCTCTGTGTGGATAAAGCTGTTCGACAGAATTTCAGATTGTTCTGTGAGAGATTAGGCACTGAGTTTTTGGCTGAAGAAGTCCTATGTTCAATTCATACCCATCAAAACTTTAAACGGCGACACGCTCCGTTCTGTCTTACAACTACAGAAATATCCGTCATCTATTTATTAGATTGTCCTGAATAAACGAAGAACACGAAAGGCGAGAAGGCACTTTCAAAAATACTGAAGCACGACGAGGAAACCGAGGAAAACCTCAGCTCAAGAAGAGCAGGAAGGAAAATAATAAAAGGAACGCCAAGATGAATCGGAAGCATGGGGACACCTCACAGGAAGGAGGAAATCATGTCAGTGGGCAGAAAAATACAAAGAAAGAAGAGAAAGAGGTAAGGTCGTTGACACGGACAGTCGAAAGAGACAAAAGTAAGGGTAGGCGAGCAAAGAGCGAAATTTTCGCGGGCAGATTAAAAGCGGAGCTATCCTGGAGGTGGATCGGCGCGAAGCGGAAGAGAGCTGAAGAGTCCGCGAATCCGCGAATCCGCGCACGAGCTCCCGACACGTGCTAAGCCCGCGGAAGGATACGGCCGGGCGAAGGTAAGGACGATAATAACAGGGCTGCCGGAGAGAACAATAATCGTGAAAGCGCGCCGGGAACACGGCCAAAAGGCAAAAATGTCGGCCCGTACCGGCTACGCGAGAAGCCAGGTTTCTCTCTCTCTCTCTCTCTCTCTCTCTCTCTCTCTCTCTCTCTCTCTCTCTCTCTCTATCTCTGTTTTTTTGTACCAGTTTCTGCTGTTGCTCGCCGCGGCGTGCAGAATGCACGGGTCGATGGACTGTTCGCGCGTTGTATTTTTTTTTTTGTTTTGCCTTTTTCACTCTGGGAATCGAGGGACATCGCGGTGGAAAGAGTTCCCGATGCGGAAGCGTGCGATCGTAGGAACCGCGAATTGGCGAGAGCCGAAATATACCGTGTGTTTGAACGGGGGCTCGTGTGATTTCGAGGGATCAAGTAGGACTTTCGATTTGTCTTATCGATTTGTGACACCGTAAATGCGATTCATTGTTATCTCAGGGGATCGGTGATCAATTCGCTGGTCGAAGCGAGTTTATACAGTGGGTGTAGAAAGTATTCGTACACCTTTTAAAAACTAATAACTTTTTTATAATTGTGCCAAACGACCTGATTTTTTATAATCAATTAGAAGCATTGGTTTACGAAATGATATGCCAAAAAGATTTTCCAAAAATTATTAATTTACAAGGTTACATGCAAACATAAAAAGGGATTTTTTAGAACTTTTTGATTTGGGCCCTTAAAATGTGAAAATTTAAAATATATGTTTTGTAGATCTATGTTAGTTACACACGTGTGCTGAGAATTTCATTGAAATCGATAAGTATACGCACGAGCTACAAGCGGTTAAAAATGGCGGAAATCGTAATTTTCCACGACTTTTGATCAGTTTCTGGTTGAAATCCACAGAATCGTACATCTTTCGATGGGTGTCGTTTTTTTCCCGCGTCAATCGATTTCGATGAAATTTTCAAGATGTACATAAACAACATAGATCTACAAAACATATATTTTAAAGTTTCATTAAGGACCCAAATAAAAGTTTTAAAAAATGCCTTTCTTTATTTTTCCATGTAACTTTGTAAATTATAAGTTTTGGAAAAACTTTTTTGCATATAATTTCGTAAAACAATGCTTCTAATTGATTATAAAAAATCAGGTCGTTTGGTACAATTATAAAAAAGTTGTTAGTCTTTCAAAGGTGTACGAATACTTTGTACACCCACTGTTCCTCTAGGACGCTGTTGCGGATCCATTGTACCGTTGTATCTATTGTTCTGCGCGTTCTAATCTGTTATTCTTGCTGAGTTGAATATGTTTGTATTGTATGTTGTATTCTACAGTCACTTCTTTAGTCATATTTTGCTTTAGGAAGAACATACTTGTCTCAACGATTATCCTACATTATTTTTGTTCCTAATGCTGTAAATAGAATAATCATACAATTTCACATAAGAACGTAGTGCAACCTGGAAAGAGAAAGATTAAACTTCATTCCAAAGTAAGAATAAATAAGAGAGACTGGGAAGAAGGTAACAGAAGAACGTTTACAGAGAAGGAACTTAAACAATACTTAACAAGATTCTAATTTACCAGACGGTTAACACGAATTGTATCATTCCTTATGTAAATAGATTGAGACTGTTTATGCAAATTTCTATTTCCACAGCCAGTTCCACAAAGGACAGACCGAGGTAAAAATTCGTCTCGGTAGGTCTGTTCAGATGGAATTAAAACTTACATGCAGATGCTCGCAAGAATTTAAAGCAAAGAATGAATTTTTTCCGTCTGGTTGAACAGACACGTTTAGCACCGCGTTAAGACACCGTTAAGGGTGTCGCTGTCACGGCGAAGTTAACCCGGGGTCGGTACTTTGTCCGGGACGTGTCCCGATCTATCAATAAATCGCCCCCGCCGCGATTTTACGATGAGCCCCGGGGGGGAAGCCCGTGGCGCTTCGATCCCCGGGACAATAAAATAAATGCGGATCACGTTGCCGGCCGCGTTCGGAAGTATAAAAGCGAACGGCAGGTATTTCGCGTTCGGCTGCTGATTTTAGCGATGTCAACGAGGTTTATGACGTTCGCCGGAGTGCGCCGGGGACGACCGCTTTACGGCGAACTGAACGTTCTTCCTCGAAATCAGAAAAAGGAACGAAGTCTCGCCTCTGAAGGGATGCTTGAGAATGCATGGAATTTTTCGCCTGTCCGGGGCCAAGCACGCTCCGATTGGCCCTGTGTGTATCGGATTTTTTGATGAACTCCTGCGTCTCTTTGAGCACGCGCAAATTGTCGCGATACGAGGCACCGCCGCTTGAAAATTCGCCCGGGCGGCCAACAAAGGCGGAACGCTGTGACATTTTACGTTTTTAATAATATTCTAATATTGCCCGTCGAAAGCGTCCTCGTTTAATTGAGTTTCTGAAATGAGCATCGCGTGTCTTATCCTTTTCTGCTTCAGTGGCGTAATCAAGAATTAATAGAACCATTTGCGACTGGTTTTTCGGAATGAGTCAGCTCTGAGGTGTGTCGGACTGGCGCCTGGTATTTCTACTGCAGCACCAGAATGATGCAAATCAAATTAGTCTTGGTTAGTTTCATTTTTTGAATCAGTTGGATATGTTTGACATGCACGTTTCTACTGTAGAACTACCATGACTAGACAGCGGATTTTATGCAATTTATGACAAAAATTAGTAGGTGCAACTTAAAAGTAGAAAATTTTTATTTTACATGGAGATCCGCTGTCTACCATGACGAATTATTTTTAAAGTGAAAGATTAATCGAACTTTTTCGCTTTGAATAAGTTAGGCGTGTCTGACTCGTGGTAGCCATTTTTACTGTAATAATGTGAACATCAAAGTACGTGAAGGATGGAAACCAGATAAATTTTGTTTAATTCGTTGGTTTAAATTGGTTGCTATGTCTGCTTTTTCCCATTTGGAAATATATTAAAGGATAACTTTAAAATAAATTAATATAAAAGCGAATGAAAAAAAAAAAGAAAAAAGGAAGTTGGAATTTTTCCATCGCTAATTTTCTTTTATTTAATAATTTGGAATTTGTATGATCTACACTGTTTCTATTCCCTACAGTAGTAAAACCACGTATTTGGTTGGACAATGTCTGACACTAATACATTTCTTTGCAAGATGTCAGCCATTTTCTATACATCCGGCGAGACCGTTATGTATTGGTGATTCTTTCTAACTATATGGCTTCTCTGTTGCACCGGACGTGAACATGTAGTGCCTGACGCTTTATATACCGTTTCTACTGACCTCAGCCATATTACGTACGTAATAACATGTCAGATTTCCGTTGTCAGTTCTGTGCTCGTTCAGCTGATCTATTCTCAGATCTGATTTTTCTGTGGTTCTATTCCGTTGAACTATTTTTACCCGCTGTACCTAATCATTGTTGAAACATTACAATACACTTACGTGCCTGTCTACTAGCAATTTACTGAACGTTTCGAAGTGAATTCGTTATTGCATTTATTGATATTTCCATTGTCTTTCCAGTACAAAAATGCGTTCGTTGAAATTTTTGATTGACATTTAGTTCAGAGAATACATTCGAATCTACTGAACAAATGTCCGCAGTAGTACGAAACCAAACCATACAAAAACATGTTAGCGATGAGATTCGATTTGTCAATCTACATTCAATGTACATCGAATCAAGGGGACCAACCCTAACAAAACAAAAACCAATCGAACAAACACTGCATAAATTTCCATTCTACCAGACAGTCGACCCACTTAGTCAGCGCTTTAGCGCTTGCAAAAACAGTGTCCGACTAAACCATTTCTACCAGAATCCCTGTCCCTTAATCTACTTCCCCGTCCCACGGACCTTTTCCACTCCGCCTAATTCTTCTAATGCATGTATACAGGACCGGTGGCTGACTTATACGGACCGTTTTCGCTGGAGCTAAAAATTCCAATCCCTTAAAAGGAGCGGGCTTAAATATTTCAAGGGAGAACGGTGTCCGCGTAGATTCCCGTTGTCGGGCGTATCAAAGAAAACAGGACGGAAAAATCGCGTTTCCCGCGGAACCAGCGAAAGATACGAAGGAGACAGGCAGCGGCACAATATGAAAATCGCATCCGCTTTGTCCGAGCGGGTCCGACAAAAGGCCGGCGCTATCCGGACGCGCGAATGTAAGCGTGGTAATCCGGTTTACCGTGGTATTGGATAACAGGCTTTCCCGGCACGCGCCGTAACTCTGAAATGTGGCCCGTCGATTCATTAGCGGATAGGAGAAGAGAGCGGCGCCGGCTATCGCATTCCGTAATCCTGGCGTAATTTTTAATCCGCCCGCCCTCCCCGATATAATTCCACGCCGCGCCGCGCCGTTGCGAGACGGTTGCGCGACTCTCTGCCAATTAATGCTGCGATGTTCATCGAAACGCTATGGACATGCCTCGCACGCGTCACAATTATATCGTCCAACAATATTTGCTTCCCCCGGCGAATTTCCCGAATATTTTCCCGTCGGCCAGATAATGGTGACACTCGAGCGACAATTAATCCTCGTATCATCCAGCCAGCCGCGATCTCATTTCGCGGACCTGCTGCTTCGTCCCTTTTGTACTTGCCAGCCCTTCTACTAACGGCGTCTTTTTCCTTCGTTTATTTCGGCCGGACACGGCGACGGTAACGAGCCGGCGGCCCCCCGGTTATAAATTGTCATTATCTCGCGCGCAACCGGACGTTCGTTAACGAACGTGCCCGCCTGAGAAACAATGCTGGACATCGACCTCCACCCACGCCTCCCCGCTCTTGAATTACCTGCGTCGATTGCGTAAGCAACAAGTGATGATTACGCGTTCGTTGCGACCAGACACGAAAGCTTTTCTCCCGACAGGTGAAACGTCATGATGAACAACCGGAAAAGTATGCGATCTTTCATTTGCTTCTTCTCATTTTTATTCGGAGTTGTCGTACACGATGTGTGAGCTGGCAATCTGAATAAATAAAGCACCTCTCTGGGTTTTAAGTCTCTGTTCCTCGGGCCTATTTTTACTCGAAAACCAAAGCGTCTATAGGCGGTAGTCCAATTCATATCTAAAACATATCAATAAATGTATTTTTCATAGTCTGACTCTAACAATTTGATCACCCACTGTATAGCGCATGCAGTAACCTTTACTACCTTTCTACGAGCAGGATTTCCCCATCCGCCAATTTGCAAAACAATATCGAGGAGAAACTTATTCGGCCGTCGAACCCTTTGAAAATCCCGCGTAAGGGTTATTAAAAGTGGCCGAGGCAAGGCGTGCGCGAGGCAATCGCGAAAGGACGGAATATTTATGAAAAATATTCAAAAGCGGACGGCGCGGCGACGGAATGAATAATTCTGAAGGAAGATGGCCGTATCTCGCGTCTCCGTTTTCGCCGACGACAGCCGACGCCGGGCGTCCCGATCCGCGGACAGCGTCGACGGTGTCGTCGCAACAGGAATGTACATGCATTTCAATACATTAAAGCGCGCGCGCGCGATACGAAACACGGTTATCCGTGGCTGGCTCGTGCTCACGCCTCTCGCTCCCGTGTTTTTCATCAGCATTTTTCATTCTCGAATTTCTTTCCCTTCGTGTCCGACTGACGTGCATGCTCGCGCGAGACGGCGCTTGTTTTTCCTGCTACAGCCTCGGTGCAACTACATCTCGATTCGGATTCGTCTGCGTTTGCAATAAACTGCTCTTTGAAGCTGCGATAACTAGAAACGCGAGAGACAGAGAGAGAGAGTGTGTGTGTTCAACAATTATTCAATTTGTTGAGAAGTTACGGAAGCTTCTCATTGAATTTTACTGAAGATTCTATGCTGGCTTTAACGTTGTAAAAACATACTATAATTTTCTCGTGCAGACGAATTTTCCAGAGAATATTGCAGGAAGTGATATTCCGGGTTCTGGATTTTATTATGCTTCATGACGTATGCTGATGATTTTTTCATTGCATTGCCTTCTGGACTGACGTTTCCTTTTTTAAGATCGCTCTACATTATTTTTAGTACTGTGTATTCGTATTACAGTGAATGAACGAACGTTTAAATGATTGACAGATCATTGTCGACATAAAAGGAGAACAGCATTTGAACCAGTCTATTTTAATCGTATCCTACCATTTTAACTACCAATTCGTATCAGTTAAATATCAGAGAAGATCCGCTAGTTCTGGATATCCGACCATGCTTGTATTTTAAAACAGTAATTGTAGTCTATGTGTTATCCGTAGAAAATACCGCGAGTGCGAATATAGAGTAATTCTATCCTCTCCAATGTCATAATCGTGTTCCATTTGCGTCAGAGTTTCGCAATCGCGTCCACTATCGATCCGACACCAGCAGAGTAGATTAGCATCCGCGGAAACACACAGCTAATTAATTTCTAAATAAATATTCAGCTAAACCGGCTTCAGCCGCGGTTCTTAGAATTTCGTTTCGCTTGCTTTGTACACGAAATGCAGATTTCCGGTGCACCGAGGGGGCAATGAATGCTCCACAGGTCCTAGAGGGGCAGGCTACCTTGAAAACGGCAGCAATTCCTTCTATCTCATCCTGCAGAAAGGAAAATCAACCCCGGGGCTACTCATTCTCCGAGGCTGTTCATCCCCGCCGCACAGATTCCCAGCTCTCTTCTACTCTGTCTCTCTCTCTCTCTCTCTCTCTCTCTCTCTCTCTCTCTCTCTCTCTCTCGCTCGCTCTCTCTCTCGCTCTCCAGATCGTTTTGTTTCGCGCTGGTGGCAGTGGCTTCATCTCCAGCCGGCCCCGGTTTTCCGATACCGGAAACATCGGAACGTCTGCGTGGCTACTTGAGAGAGCATTCTCCTCTCCAGCCATCGTCTCTCGCTGAGAGAAACTTCGGCAAATTCCAGCGGACGGTCCCTTTTTATTCGACTGTTCGGGTTATTCAAGATTTGCGAACGAGCTTAAATCCGTCAGACCGAGAGCTCCGTCCGCACAGCTCGACCGGAAAACCGCACCAGACTACACCGGACCGGCGATTCCGATATGTCCTTTTCGTCCTGTGTCTTCGGGATCGAATCTTTCGACTTTCATTTCTTTTTCTCTGCTTCAGAGAGCTGCGTCCTTTATTCTTCGTTTCGAGGAAGGTAATACCCCGCCAAGGAGGATTGCCTACGTCGTTTCGACGCCAGATAACTGTCAAATACCCATCCCGACACACTATACCCCTGTGGCATCCTCGTCCTCTGCGCGTTTGACCCCGCCGAGAACGCAAATCGGATTCGTCGCTCTTTGTGATGCACCTGGGCTTCGCGTGTCTGTATTCAGACTGGGATTTCTGCTGCAGCGGAGATGCACCTCCTTCGATTGACTCTCTCTCTCTCTCTTTTTTTTTCTTTTTAACCCTTGAAAATCTTATTTTTTGTAAGTATATACGCATCCTCATAATTCTTGAGAAGGTCCTTGGAATTTATGTTTGTATAGGACGTGGACGATTTATCACGAGCTATAAGAGTGTATAAGAGTGTATAAGAGAATAACTCGCTTGCTTTTGAAGATAGAAGACGATGCATCGGACCAAACTTACTTGGTATCGAGGCGCTCATAATCTATTCGTCTTGAACCACACTATCAGAATATGTAAATAAAAAACCATACCGTTCCATTTAAAAACGCAGAGTTGACTTTCATATCTAGAGACGCGGTAGCGTCTCGCCGCCAAGTACATGAAAAATTACCAAACACCCTGTATCGATGTCAACTGTCGCTACCCCGTATCTTTTACTCGTAAACCGGGCATTCTAACCTAACCTGAAACTTCTTTCGTTAATATCTCATCACGCCTGCAATATTTTCTAAATTGAAAGGCATTTTTCTGATGTAAACCGCATATAAGCTTTAGAATAAGACGAAATTCAATAAAATCGGTCCACGTATGACAGAGATATCGTAATATCATGTCATGGGTCAGTCAGATAAAATAGGATTTTTCTTCTGATTCTTCTCCTTCGTCAAGAAATTTTCGTCAACATAATACGTATACTACGCGTTACACGCACACATTCAGCCAAAAGAACCAACACACGTGTTTCGTTCGTCAACTCTCGGGATCATTCGGCGGGGCTCGGGCTCGTCGCCTGTCATTGGAAATCGAAAAAGTCGCAATCGAAATTAGATCTCTCATTTCGTTCATAAACTGACAAGTGTCAACTTTCATAACCTGCCAAGTGTCAAATAAGGTGAGTTGTCATAAACATCTTGTAAATTATTCTTGTAAAAAGAAGTGAGATCCCAATCAAAACTTCAGAAAAAGTAAAAAAATTACGCCAAGCACATGAATTGAATTGAGTCGCTAACACAGCATAATTATTATGATCACACAAAAAGATAGAAGAAAGTAATAAATATCTCACAAAAATAATAAAAGAAATCAAAAAGAAAAAAAGATAGAAGATAATAAATAAACAATATAAGAAAATATGTGAAATCTTTTATTATTTTTGTGTGATATTTATTACTTTCTTCTATCTTTTTGTGTGATCACAATAATTATGCTGTGTTAGCGACTCAATTCAATTCATGTACTTGGCGTAATTTTTTCACTTTTTCTGAAGTTTTGATTGGGTCTCCTTGCCGTCTCCACCTATAAACAAATTATTACCATCAGATTAGGAGCTGATCACCCTGTATAACCAGTTTCCTCCGGTATGAAATCAGTCAATTTTACAAATGAATCCACCACTGTCTCCAAAAAGTACTGTCCGCCGACCAGCGCGTTTGCCGAGACATAGAACCCGATAACGGTGGATTATTCGCGGTGGACTGGTCTGTCCGAGAAGTCAGTCCACGTCGGCGTATCCGAGACCACATGTCAAGGAAAGTTTGCCCATGATCCGGCGAGCTCCTCCCACGACAGCGCGTGTTTTCATCCGCGAGCGTAGCGAAAACAAAAATTCAACTTGCCCGGGCCGAAACGAGCCATCGGAAGTTGCGGGGTTCCGCGTATCCGTCTGTGTGGGCGTGTTACGGGCCTCGAGGAATCAGTTTCGTTGCGGAAGGGGAAAAGTTTCCTCGCGGTGGCGGACACCTCTCGGACGTATCCGGCCGCGTTTTTCTTTTGCACCACCCCGGAAAAGTTTCGTCGGGTCCGCGGAAGATTCTCCGTCCGGATGTCCGCAAAATGGCTTTTCGGGGTTGCCGCTCGTTCGGAAAAAGCGACGGGCAACGAGATATTGTCCACGTCTAGCACCCGGTTCTCGTCGAACCGGCTCCGCCCTCGTAATTGTCTGTTCTCGGGGTCGTTTACTCGAAACATCGTCTCCATTGACCACACACACGGAGATTTTATGCTGCTGGAAGGTCAGGTTTCTTCTTCTACTTTTTTGAAAACCACCCTATCGAGCCAGAAGTTCCGTCGTAGAGATAAGCGACGTTGTTTGAGCGCTTTGAAAACACGTGTCGAACGGGAAGGAGTTATGTAGAAAACTTTCTAAACGTTTTACCGGGAACCTGTCTGCTCGAGCAGGGAAAATAAAATCGAGTTTCAAACTATGGTTCCCTTTGAATGGGGGATCCATTATTCTTCCTGATTGCCTGCTTTGACGGGTTAAACGTGTTTAGATCAGCGTCTTCCAACGCACCTTCAACTTTTCCCTGGCGGGGAACTTTCCGCGACTTCTTTAAAGAACTGGACGCATGTTTATTGGATGTTGGAGGTGTCGGACAAGATTCCTACGTTGCTGTAAACACACTATACATTATGTATCTGGTGTCAAATGTAGCAACAGCTGGCCAACTAGTCAACAAATTAGTCATCTTCCACGATCGAGCGGACACGAACTTTTGCAACCATCTGATTCAACAGTAAAAAAGTCTGAGCTCTGTTCTCGCGAGTTCATTTCCGGAAATCGAGAAGAAGAGAATCGTGTCGTGAGTAAGTTCGAGGGTTCACTCAGGTCGAAGCAGTCGTCAGGCTGTTGGAAAGAAGGCGACGGGCTTAAAAAGCCGTGGTTGGGTCACGGGAATGCGATTTTCGGCCATACTGTCGCGGAACTCCGGCCAAACTGTCACTCTTCCGCCACTGCGGAGAATTATCGTGCGTGTTCGGCGGTCAACCGCTGCCGCCGCGATACTCCACTAAAAGTCCGTCTGCCGTTTCGAGCCACGTCGACAGGGGACGAGGGAAAATCCGGGCAGAGGTAAAGAGAAAATAGGGGAAAATCGAAATAGAATGCAAGAGAATCGGGGAAAATCTAAATTGAGTGCGGAAAAAGGGGGAAAGTCGAAGTGGAATTAAGAAAACGGGGAGAAATCGAAATGGAGAGAGGGAAAACTGAGGAAAATCGAAATACAGAGCGGAAGAATTGGGGAAAATCGAAAGAGAAAGCAGAAGAATAATCAAACCTGAAAATAGAAAGAAAGTCTAGACAGAAGGAAAGATAGAATCGAGATACAGAACGGGGGAAAATCTAGACAGAGAACGAGCGAAAATTGAGACAGACTATCGGGAGAGGGAGAGAGAGAGGGCCAGAGAACCAAGAATGGGCGAGAGGGACAGAGGGGCAGAAGAAGTTGCGGGGAAGGCATAAAAAGGAACTTGCCAGACAGTTCGAAAGGCGTAAAACGGCGTCACTTGGCGCAACTGCGGCGCACAGTGTAGGTGCGCGGTAGTGTGGGTGTGGGCCCGCGAACGCGCAAGCACGCCTGTCGGTGACATAGTGGAAAAGTTTCGAAGTGTCTGGCCGTATCCGGGATCTGAAATCCTGCAGGGTTAACGACGTTTTCTTTACGAGTCCCGCGGGTCAAATCCTCGCGCGGAAAATGATTGCGACGGCTCGTTGCCTCCCGGCGACCCTGCGCGCCCGTTCATATAATTCAATGATACCCGTGTTCCATTGGAAACCGTCCGACGATACGTTTACCCTTTGTATGGCGCGAGATATGGTCTCGTTGTGTGGCGACGCGCTTCTGCTTAGTTGTCTGAATAATCCACGGAATAGCCATTATTTTTTCGTTTCTTTTAATTCCCGTGTATTACTTGGATCTGTGTTCGTATTATTATCGAATTGCTTATACGTTTCCGTATTGATTTTTGTTATCTCTTACTTTCAAACGGAAAAATACGTCCTGCGTGAACAGTTTACCAGAACCAGTTCACGGTTCTCGGTGTAAATCGTAAAGTATATCGAGAAATGTATGCCGTCTCGCAAGCACTCTTGGAAAGGCATCACGGACTAAAAATCGAACAAATTCTGTTCGGTGTAAATATCCAGACTCGTCGAAAAACGTATATTTTTCGAAGTGATAATTTATAGAATAAATTCTCACCAGCTGTCTAAGAGGTCGCGAACATACATTGAAAAGGAGTTAGGTAACATAGTCTTACATCGGACATCTTCTACTTATCCGAGACACGGGTCAGACATATAGAAAACGTACGTTCCGGACGTCTACCAGAAAAGATATCTAAAAATGTGCACCCTCTCGCATGCAACCTCGGAAAGATATTAAAAGTAGAAATTAGTAGAACCGAATCTGACAAGCTGTTTGAGAGGTTGCAAAAGTCGCATGAAAAAGAAGATGGGAGAGAAGCAGGGCCAGAAATGTTTCGTGGGGACAAGTCGGTAATCCCAGGGCGGCCTTAATTTGCCGTGGATACGGGGCCGTGTATCGTCGCGGTTTTATCACGCGGTCAGGTTTTAATCACGGCGAGGTTCGCGGGCGGCTCCGGCGAAGCCTGACGTATTAAAGCGTCTAGGACACGTGACGTTAATATGTCGGACGGTCCTTGGCGCGACGACGGACGACATAAGAGGGCGATGGCGGGGGGGGGGCGAGGGAGGATAGAGAAAAGAGAGCGAGCGCAAAGAGAGAAAGAGAGAAAGATGGAGATTCATATAGTCTCGGCCTACTTCGCGGGCTGGCTCGCATTCAAAAGGGAAAAGTAGCTGAAAACCCGGCCGGCGGCCATTAGACGGATATTTAGCCGGGGCCCAGAGTCACGATTACGTCCTACTAAAGCCGCCGCACCGCGCGCACGGCAAAGTAATCCCTTTGAAAGACGAACGAGGATACCGGCGCGATTCACGCTGAGTGGCCGCCGATAAAAGCGACTCCGTGTAATTTTGTGTCACTGCAGGACTCCGTGTTCAATTTACTGTCGGGAAAAACTTTGTTCCGACCTGGCTACATTGCTTCTTCCATACCCGCCCGCAATCCGACCGACAACCCCCACGTTTTCAGCCTTCCTCTCTTTCTATCTCTCTCTCTCTCTCTTTCTCTGTCCCCCTCCTTTTCGAGCAATAAGTACTCGGCCACGGCGCGAAACTGTTCGGCCAGCGGCGGATTAATTCAACCTGCTTTATTACAACATCCCCGCGTTTATACTCGCGGAAAGTTCCCCTAACCTCCCCGGTAGAGGGGCACCGATCGACCGTACGATCGTCGCAAATTTCCACCGCGAAAATGTTTCCCCCGAGGAACTTTTTCCGCCCGCCGGAAAAACACTCGAGAATCGCGAGTTTCAGGAATCATGCTCGATCGGTGAACTACCGCGTTCCATAGTCCGACGGTTCATGCTTACTCCACGGTCGCTGAAGGCCGCAAATTAGGCCGAATTAATTGCCGAGCCTTGTCTGTGAGTCAGAGTTTCGGGCCTTCGACGCGCGAGAACTTTTCGGCCTGAGAATTGAACGGATGTTTGGCAATTGGTGGAAACGGATAGTTTCTTCTATAGAACACGTAAATATAGGGTGTTAATTATAAAATGTAGTTTGAATTTCTACATTTTCAATATTTCATTAAGCTCAGATTCTAGCTTGTCCGATTGTCCATAAATTATTGAGATCTGCAATTCCTTGGAGACTTGGAGAATATGGAATGACACATTAATATTTCATGTGCTGCAGTTACCATGATTTTAAGCATTTTCAATCATGCCCTTCAAATGCAATGAATACGTAAATTTCCGTAGACTACTTATCACATTCATGTTTTTAGTTGTTTTTTTAGGAATTTATTGTAGGAAATGTTTACGGAAAATTGAGGGAGCAGTGGTTTCACGTGGAAAATCACGCGGGGAACATAGAATGAAATTCTCCCATTTGCAGCCTCGCTTTCGAAAAAGTCGCGCTCGGAAATTTGCAATTGAGAACGTACGATTGGCAAATTCCCGACTGAATTCGAGGGGCATAATCGCCAGGAAGTAATTCTGCGAATGGAACTGCGTGAAAAATGCAGATGGCAAAGTTTTATCGTTCGAATCCTTGATTCCGGGAGCTTCTGATCTGGAAATGTGTTGAATTGTTCAAAATCCATCTAATTGTGACGAAGTGGGCAATCGGACCCGATTTTTCTGCCGATCGAGACTTTGATGCGAATTTAATGTCTTTCAAGACAATTGTTCATAATAACAATCTGAAAATGACAAGAAGTAATTACACATTATTTTTGGCAAGATATTCAATTCGATTATGGTGAGTTGTATTTACTGAAACTATTGTAACCATTTCCAGGCAATTGCAATAGAGAAACTGCCCACATACTTTCGAGCATCATAGAATGAACCTTTCTCGTCCCAGAAGTCCTTTCTTCCACCTCAAAATTTCGCCACCCCGTGGCACCCAAAATTCGCTATTTCCTATTTACCATTTATACTTATCCACCCGGGAAGACAGTAAATATCAGCGGGACCCTGTTTCTCAAGCAAAGAGTAGGGAAAAGATGGACCAAGAGAGGAGAAGAGAGAAGAAGAAGGGAGAGAGAGAGAGAGACAGACGAGCCGGAGGCACCGAGAGCATCCAGTCCCTGGTGCACACCCCTTTTTCCAATCTTACACGAAGCTACACCTACTTCGGGGCTGCCGTGACGCTTCGTATTTCGTTCGAAAGAGCCCGGGCTCTCTCTCTCTCTCTCGACCCTTTCTCTCTCTTACTCAGCATAGGTGTGCGAGAGCCCCACGGCATTACGGGCGAACCACTTTTACCGAGCTACGAGGCCAGAACTCCGATGGAAATGCTCGGGGAAATCGTCAGAAGGAAAATCTCCGGAGAGAAAGGAGGTCTGAAGAGTAGAGAAAGAGAGAAAGAGAAAACAGATAAGAGGAAAGGGGGATTTCGAAAGGGGTCTGCGCGGAAGTCAAGGGCAACGGGGGACGGAATTTGAATAATTCAATCGGGCCGGAGTCGGACGCGGGTTAAATAAAATAACGTTGCAAAATGTTGGAATAAAGTCGACACGCTGCCTGGGAAACGCTTGGGGAAGCCTACGGCCGCGAGGGCCACAGCAGCGATCCAATTTTCTCATCCTGGCCAACACCCCCTTTCTTCTTCCATCCCCGAACTACCCCCGGTCGCTAAACGATGGCTTTAGGCACTCGAAGACTGCGTGTGAAAGTATCATCTCTCTGGGCGAGTAGACCTTTTCATTTGTTGTGCTGTGAGTTCACCTCGAAATTGTCGGTGGGTAAGCCACCTACGGTTCTTCGCTGAAAGTGCGCCTGCTTTTTGTTCCGGAATAGATGCTTTGATTTTTCTGCGGCTGATGCACTCCCTTGAAAAGTGAAGTTGTACGTGGGACGCGAATGGTCGATTTAAATCGTTTGCATGATTGCACAGGCAATTAGAAAATACGGGTTTGATCATGTTGGAAAGAATTAGTGTGACCTAATAAGATCGTAAAATGACTTGCTGGTCAAAGTAACGTACGCGAATTACATTTTGTGTCCGTCGAACGAGGAGTGCATGCAGTATAGCGTTCTGACGGCTGCGTACGCAACGAATGGCGCGAGCAGACGTGTTAATTCGTCGAGTTCGTTGTTTCGACAAGTGCTGCGAGCATTTCTGCGAAATTCACGGACGGCACGGGTGCCGTATGCGACACGTCTCGCCTATAATTTCAAATTTCCCCGGACTGAGGGCACACGGCGGAGTTCTTTACGGCGTCGTCATTCGGCGCACGCGGCACGTAAAATGTGGACTGCCGCGGGACGACGTGCAAATGTCTTACATATTTTCGGAAATATTGGAAAATACGGCCGGCGGCAACGGCGCGGTGGGCCGAGGTGAGCCTCGTCTCGTTTCAGCTCGGCCCGTCTCTGCTCGCGAGAAATTCGCCTGGCGTTCACGCGACATGTTCCCATCTCGTCGCATGAAAAATTCCGCTCGCCCTCCGGCCGGATTACCGCGAATTTATATTTCTCTGTCGGCCGGTCCTTTTACGCGGCGTTTCCGCGCGACTTGAGCCGTGTTTTATGGAGCCCGGCGAGGTATTATAGCTCGCGCCCGGTCAAACGCCTTTCACAATTTTGCGACCCGTGCGCGAGCCTCGTTTCGATAGTTGTCTGCTCAATGGAAGCGAGAAACGAGGGACAACCGCGTTTAGTAAGCACCATTTGTTGACTGACCATTGGTCCATTCGTACTACTTGCCCGTCTACGAACTTTCGTAGTCATTGGTCTAGAGATACTAACTAGAGATACTCATTTCACGTGTACTTAATATATCCGTGCAGAAGTCCGGATACTATTTAATACACGGATACACGTGTACTAAAGTACAAAGTGTATCAAAATATACGGATAATACACGTATAACTGTGAACTTGAATATACGGATACACGTGTATGATCCGTGTATTTTGATACACGTGTGCCCGTGTATTCAAGTACGCGGATAAACGGATAGTACATTGAAATATACAAGAGTTAACATTAGAGGTTCCGAAAATTAACAAACATCATAATTTCTGTTAATAAACCTTAATGAACTAACTGTCTATTGACGAAGAAGAACCAAAATGTTTACATTTTCCGGCAAAAGACGGTTCCTTTCTGCTGTAACAATATTTCCAGCAGACGAGAAGCACCGTTCAGACATGGCTGACGTTGCTGGTATAGTTAAATATTTTTTAGCGATTTTGGATATTCTTGTATACTTGTGTGTCCTTGCCTTCCACCATTCATATGGATCCATATCAAACCATAGTTGTGGTTCAGAGATGTGTACATTTCAAATTCGGCATCTAGATGATTAACATCACTTACTTCATCGTAAAGAAATTGAAGGCCACTTTTATTTTTTGAGTTTTCTGTCCTCACTTCCCGAACAGGAGAGTCTTCGAGCAAACATTTCACTTTTTCACGAATTACAGTTTTAATAGTAAAAGTTTCATGTTCAAGATTTTTATACCGTGGATCTAAAAAGGGAGCTATATGGAACAATGAAATAGTATCACCGTCATTCCATTCGAATTTGAAGTGTTTTGTAATTTCGAAAATTAATGTTTCCTTTATTGTAGCCAAAATATCATCAAACCTTATATGTATTGACACACGTGTACCCTTGAAGTTCCATACACAGATAATACACGTGTATTGAAAATAACGGATGCCCGTGCAGTATCCGTGTAGCTCCCTGTTTACTTCAGTACCCGTGTATCCGTGTATAAAGAAGTACACGGCTTAAAATACGGATATATATTAGTACACGTGAACACGTGAATACGGGTATCCTCAATACACGTCCAAAACCGTGATCTCTACTAGTAACATGCTACTGTTTGACAAAAATGATAGAATCCTGTAATGTAAGTGTACCGTTAGAGAAGATTTACAGTAATATTTCGAAAAACGCTTCGGCGATCGAGATACATCAAGCCCGCCAATAATCGTTCGCCAGCTGGAATTCCTCGTAAACGAGAACGGGGCTACTCGCGTGGCCCTCAGCCGTAACTCAAAGCCCTACCCCCTCCCTCCGCCATCCCTGTCTAAAATTTCCGTTGGTCGCAATGGAGGTGGCAGAGCCATTCCGCCGGGGTAACCGGCCGCATTGTTACGGCACTGTCATCCACAAGCGCTAATGCGACTGGAAAATGTTAAAGGGCGAGCGTAGCCGGCGAGATAAAACCGCGGGGGTCGTTATTTATTCACGGACGGGACTCGCTTGTCCCACGCACGAACCGTTCTCCTCGCGGCCCCCTCTTTTCCAACTCCCCCTCTTCTCAACCTCTCCCCCGCCCCTCTCTGCTTTTAAATGTTTCACGCGCGCATAGCAGCCGCGGAAATTGGCTGGAAAGCTAATAACGTGCCGGGGTTCTCGGCGATATTGCGCGTCTTCCGCCCCCGCGATCGCAGGAAACACGGCCGAATGAGATTTGTTTGGCATTTCGCAGTCGGAACTGAGGTTTCGACCCCCTCCCCCCTCCACACCCCTACAATCCCCAACCAACCCTTTCGCTGAAACGTTTCACTGACTTATGGAGCTCGTTTTTAGCGACCGGCGCGCAACAATGCGGAACCGTAAAGGGTTTCAATTAATTTTAATTAACTCCACGCTCAAATTCCGCCGAACAGTTTGTACGTTCTGCTAGGTACATCTGTAACTGCGAACTTTTGTCGTTGTTAGCTGATGGATGCTGCACCGTTGTTCCCGCCGGCGAGTATTGGCATCGCTGTTCTGCCTGATTTTATGGAGATTTGGGGTTGCGGTGTTCGAAATAGGATGAATTAATGTTTAAACGGAGGATGAAATGCGTTAATGTTTAAATTGTGTTAATGTTGAAGTTTTAAAAAAATAGACTTCCTTGCTAAAAAATTCTGAAACATTAAAATTTCCAACGACGCAGAACACAATCGAATATAAAGATCCGTTTCCCAGAGAAGCGTTTTTAAAAAATCGATTCCAAGGAAGAGTAATTTCCGGGACCGCTGGGAATGTTCAAGAAAGCCCTGAGCGGCGATCGCAGCGGACGACCGAGCGGCGAAATTAGGCGTGCTAGGGAGGAATCTGAGGACGATGAGGGCAATTGGTCAGGCGAGTCGCGCGACTCTCGCGATGTCTACTAAAAGGGACACTTTGGGACCGCGACAATAATTACGGTCCGGGCAATTAGAATAAATCTCGGGGCGGCTAATTGCCCTATTTATTCGCGGTCGTTGGAACGCGGGGTCGCTTACCACAGCTGTGACCGCGGTCCGCACCGAGGAATCATTCTTGTCGTCGTCGTCGTCGTCGTCGTCTTCCCGTTTTAACGGTGGCGGTTTCGCCCCGGGAAACCAAGAGAGAATGGAGAGACAGAGCGCGGCAAACCGTGGGTGGGAGAGGAAGAGCTGTTTGCCGGGCCGGTTTGATTATTTCGTTCGTGTTGTTTGTTCGGCTGTTTGCCTGTTTGCCGGACAAATCCGAGGGAGCGGCTTATGGGGGCGGCGGCACGTTTAAACGTCGCGTCGCGTCGTTGTAAACGGGCCGGGTGCGCATGAACGCGACGGAACGAGCCGTCGTTACGGATGTAATGCCTCCGAGTGCAATTGTTCGCATTACCCGGCCGATGCTGATGGCGCTTTGAACGGTGCCCCGCGGATGTAAAGATGTCCGAGACCCACCGTTTCCGCCGCAGGGTTACGGCCCGCTCGATGGACTCGCGAGAGAATTACGCCCAGAGTTACGCCAGACCGACCACCAGTTCTGCGGTTGGTTTATGGCTTTAAAGAAAATTAACGCCGCGCCCGGTAATCGCCGAACCCTGCTCTCCCTGCATCATTCGGGGCCGAGCTAATTTTCGGGGCCGCTGGAATTACTATGCCGCACCCGCTCGCGTTCGTAAAAGTAATCGACGCGGCGACGCGTCGTTCGACTTTGCGCTTTTAATGCTTGGCCAGGTTTCGAATGATTTTTTTATGGTTTTCGCGGTGTTTTAAGTGCGAATAGTTGATTTAGCGGCAGGGGTGGTTTTATGAAAGTCGCAGATTGATTAGACGGAAGTTATTAGAGCAGTTCAGCTATCGATCGGGTTAGAGTGATGCGCTGAGAATAACTTTCAAATGTTAGAGTAAAAATCGTTCAACATTTTCATGAAAGTGTTAGTTAATTAAACTAGTTTGTGCATTTTTATGAGGCGTCACGGACTAGATTTTCATTCAGTGTTTGCTACTTATGATGTTAGTGGACTATTTCACAGCTATTTTATCCATAGACAAGCTGTTTAGAGTAATGTAATTTAATGACTCGATCGTGGCGCTGGCGAGAACGTTCGAAGCGCAACAAAACGGAATATAAGAAGCGCGGAATCGTTTTGAATTACTGTGCGATTTCAACGATCTGATATTTACGTTCAGACGTTACGCCGCGCCGGTTTTATACACTCTACGGGAACGCAGGTATTATCAGTTATTGTAGCCGGCGTCATAAAGCGAGACGATCGCATACACGCTTCATACTTAAACAAAATTACTGCGTACCGGTCCCAGCTTTAAAAAGTCATTGTGCTACTTTCTGCTCGTAAAAGCGTGAGAATAAAAATCGCCGGCTACCTTTTATTAAGTTCGTAACTATTGTTTATCAACCTCTTATTTTATGATTTACTTCCTGGGCAGCCTCTCGCAAGGAGTCACCATTCACAGTTCACAATCTCCGTGGCACAAGAAGAAATTTTATTGTCGTCGCAGTCTTCCACTCTAGTTTCCTTATTATATAAAACGAAATTGATACAGTTCTCCGTACTAGTACTTATTTCTACTTGTTCTTGAACTTGGCTCAAGTTTGGTTACTAATCTAAGTTATTTATTAAAATGACAATATTGGCAGGTAGTTTAGGGGTTGAATTACTATCCCGAAATTCTCCCCAGCGAAGCAAAGACCAGAAACCTACGGATCAGGGCGTTACCTTATTCACTTTCGACGAAATTCGCTGGGTATACCCAGTGGCCCAATTTTTCTCTTTCGCCCGTTAAAAAACGAGGTTTCCCCGGAAGCGATGTAATGCGAACAATGAAGCCGCACGGCATATCAGGTCTGAAAATTTTTCAGCGAGCCAGCATCGGGTACGCTTACGGATCATCGAGTAAGCGGCGGATTATGGGGTGCATTTTACGCCGGGCTTGTCGTGCTCGCTCGCTTATCTGCGGGATATAAATGTTTCTATGCCGGCGTGCTATACGCGTGAAAAAATTCGCCATCATACGGGCCAGAGATACGCATTCGATGTCAGTTGCATTCGTCGCTGATTTCCCCCCATTTTTTTTTGCTCTTCGTCTCCACCCTCTCCCCTCTTTCCGTTTCCCTTTACTCTTCTTTCTCTCCATGCGACGATTTCCTCTTTTCGATTCGCGTCCTGTGAATAGACCGAGAGCGCACCGGAATCCTTCGTGTATCTCCGCTTCTATTTCAATTTTTCTTGCGGGCCCATTGTTTATCGGACAAACCTGCACCGCGACCATCGATCGTATAACCCACTTCGCGACGAGACGCGATAGTTGCGCTAAATCATCATGAAAAACGTCTCTTTAATCTATGTAGCTCATCTTTTCTTATTTTATCCGTGGATATTTTTACTTCACGAACTGCGTCGTGATCGTCCAATAATTTTGAGCTAGGATGTTCATAGGTTTTTCAATAATACTGCTGCACCAATGGTAAGCTTGAAAATGTTTTTTAAATGTTGTTTTGCTTCTGTGTAATTTCAGAAATTGCAAAATAAGAAATCTGGAACCGGTCATTTGACCTTTCAAAGTTAGTTCTTTCTGAAAATTGTGGTTGATACACCTGTTCGTTTTTGTTCAGCTATCTATTCTCCCGAATCGTCGCTGAATCGTCCCAAATGGTTTCGAACTCGTTCGAAAGTACACGTTTGCACGACGCACACTCCCGCGCAGCATCTGTGTCTTCTCAAAGGCTCCTCTCGACGGCCATGAATCATTCCCTTTCGCTATTCCGCCGATAATTAACGTTTACCGGCCGTGTAGTACGCGTCGTCTTGTTCACTCGTTCGAATAATGGCGGGAACGGTCGCCGCACGCGTTTTTCCTGCGATCGTACACAGCGGCGTGCATTCGTTTGCCGGCGTTCGATATGTACACAACGACTCCGATTGATAGAGGAGATTGTTCGGCTGGGCTTCTTTGTGAATTCGGCGACGGAACAGTGGGCTTCGCAATGGCGGAATTGTGGCGGACAGTCCAATTTCCAAAATTCACAGTCTATGATCAAAGTATGGTCTGACAACTACAGACTGGCCAATAAAAAGGTATAACCACTTAAAGATACACGTTCGTAAATATTTAGACGAATCCATTCATACTTTGTATAATGAAGCATTGCGAAAATGGAAGGCACACACACAAGTTTAAATTAAAAGAAAATATAGATTGAAAATAACACAATAGGTATTAACAATATTTCCTTATTTCTCTGACGATTTTATTGTCTTGCATTTCACCTATTAATTTTTGTCATAAATGCATGAATTCCACAGTGTATTGATGATCGAAACAATATAGTAGCAGTGGTCGATAAAACTGCACAACAAAATTGTTGCACAATGTTGCCAGTACATGTTTATTCCAAAATAAAAGGTATAACGCTAACTTGAAACTTGTCTGTCGTTCTTACATTTGTACAAAAAAAAAGCAAAACAGCATGAAACTTCTTTAAATGTTCTAACGGATCGAAAACGGAGTGTCCACAATAAATTCCTTCGTCGTAGAACTTTCTTACGATCCTCAAAATTGCGAGAAGGACGAAAATTGCCCGTGACAATTCCGGGCGAGTCAGATGAACTGCCTCGACGTTTCGGCCCCGACTTCGGATTAATAAAAAAGGGAGAAACAGCAATTTAGCGACAAAGGCAGTTCCGGGAACAATTATTGGCCGGCTAGGACCTGTTTCACGCAGCGAAAAGTTCCGCGGGAACTTCACTTCCGGGTGAAGTTAAGTCGTTTTTCGTTTATACGGGTCGCGTAAAGTCCGAACGGCCGGCCTGGTGAAATACGCGAACGACCATCGGAGACGTAACACGCAGCTACCCGGCAGAAATAACGCAACTGACATAACCGTAACGCGGTTTAATTGTACTGCCACCTGTTAGGGCCGACTGGAAATGTTGCGCATGCAGGCCGGCCATTAACTGACCTGTCCCTCCTAAACCATTTCGCCGGGTTACAACTGGCCGGTCGTTCCCGTGACCGTGGAAAGTAAAAGACGTGCCCTACGGCTGCGATATTGCTAAACCACGGCTCCGAATATGCTCGTGAAAACGATTTCGACAGACCCATTCCTTGCAGAAACCCTCCCGGGTAAGCTGCCACCATTTTGTCCGAAAAACGTTCATCTAAGTGTCATTATTCCAGTAATTACTAGGGGTGTGCGAGATTCCCGAAACTGTTCGGGATTCCCGTAAAAAATATCCGGGATCCCGCGAAGATACGGGATATAGAATAGTACAATACTTGGGATTCGTGTCTGACTAATCCTGGCTTGTTCTACTTGTTCTGCATTTTCCACACAGAAAAAACGATGTTACGCATTTTCTCTTGGTATATAGTCCAACTAATATTCATGCTGACTTATCTAATCTTTTAAAAGATCATTTTTAAAATAAGAGAAGCAGTAGCCTAATTTAATAAACGCATGATTGTTTATTAACACATGAATGCACGAGAAACTTGTACTTTCATTCAGAACAATGTTTAAAAAAGCAATGAATACAAAGGAAAAAATAAATTCTGAGCGGAAGCAACATTTGCCCCGAGATTCCAATACAAGGAAGGTGCATTTCATTTTTTGTAATCGAACACCGTCTACCTATCAAACCCAATCGAATTAATTGTACAGCGCTCGCAGGGAGCGGAGAATGCGAGTTCGTGACAAGGCAATAAGTAACAAGAGAATGCTACAATTAGCTAGCAACAAAACAGCCCGTAACCCACTCTGAATCGTAACTTTCCGCGAAAGGACGGAACTTGGTGAGCGAACCTCGTGCCTCGCACTTTTCCGACTGCCCGACTCGGTAAATCTTCAAAGGGGTTAAATATTCCGCGAGAGTAGAAGCTAAGCAATCCAATTTGCTCCGGTTCGTAGGGAAATTTATGCGCTCGGCGCGTCTTGCGCTATTTAAAGTCGAAACGAGTTAATCCCGATTTCGGCCGACGCCAGTCGAAATCCTAGAAACCGAGACGAAGAGAGAGAGAGAGAGAGAGAGAGAGCTCTACTGTGGTCACGGTGGAACTTCGATAGTTGTACCTCGATGCTAGTCCTTCGCATTCTGCCGGTGCAATTTCCATTGAAATTCTGATCGCTTCGGACGAACTAGAACAAGTGTAAAATGTGCTTCAAGTCAAAAGAAAAGAGAATTTACCGATTGCTTGTTCTTCTCGAAAATAATCTTTGTGCGAATGCAAGTTTTTATGGGGATATTTATTGGGAGCGGAAAGGAGCGTTGCCAATTTATGAAAAAACTGCGGACGGATTTGATAAGCGAGACACGCTGTATATAATTCCTCGCGCTCCAGTAATTCCTTGTTGCGTTTCCCGAATCCGGATTTTAATTGCGGAAGTTAACTAACTCGGCCGCTTAAATTCGGTCCCGTTTTCAAAAGACCGGCTCGGGAACAGTGTTCCTGGGCTCTTTCCGCGTGGCGGGATGAAAGGAGGAGGCGTGAAAAGATAGAAGGCCGAGGCGGCAGCCAGACAAACGTTCACGGTCCCGCGCGCTTTGAAGAATTAGGAGCGGCAAATAATTAGAAACGGCGGTTTTCTTCTTGCAGGGATTGCGAGTGAATTGTTTCACCGGTTTCCTTTCCATATAACACAAAACCATGAACGATCTACGTGCTGTACATGTTTCTCCCGGAACTATAGTGTGTGGGGATTGTTAAAAAAAATTCGTTGCTTGTTGCAACAGTTTTATACCTGAGATACGGTTACCTGGGAACAATGGAATAAAGCTTTTTCAATTTCATCGCGGCGAGTTGGAAATGGGGGCTTTTCTGCGAGTTATTCAAAATAGATCATTATGTTAGCTCACGTGGGAATAAATTTTCCATTCTCTCGTAATTGATTCGTTTCCTTCGATTAAATATTCTCTTGGCAAGTGGTTTTTGGGGTTTCAGTGTGCAAATTATGCATTCGGTCGTTCCCCGGGGACTTCGATTTTTTCGGATATTAGAGGATCCGATCGCTGTATCCACGAATATTTGCAAACTCTCGCGGCCGGGAAACAAGTAGGACGCCTTGTGCGTTCGACGATAAAGTTTTCGCAGAAATTAAACTACCGGACGGCGGTTTTTGAATATCGAAACGAATCCGGACGCCCCGGGGCTGGCCGGACCAGGCCGGCTTCTATTTAAAAATCAACGATACCGATCGTTTTATTGGCGTCACGCGTACCAGCGCAATGCAAGAGAACGGAATTTATTTGGTCAAGCAAATATTTGCCATACTAAATATTTAAAGCGCGCATCGTGTACTGTTCCGATGGTGCCGAGAATTCGGTGCCAGTCGACCGGCGCATAGTATATCGAGCCTGTTTATTCACGGCTTGATAGAAAAAAAAAACAGCAACCGAGGATGAGCAAATACGTCTAATTATTCTTGCCGGACGTATCCGTTCCATCGTCTGATCCGATTCGCGGTCACTCGGGGGTCGTTCCGAAACTCGGCCATTTTTTTTAATGTAACAACCAACTTTTTAAACCGAAATAACGAGAGCTGATTCTCCACGGAAAATTCTTTTCTACCTTCATTTTCCGAGACCTATAAAAATTCGATTACATATCTCCGAAACAAACTGTTGACCTTGAATGTCGAGGTATATATCGAGTCATATATATATATATATATATATATATATATATATATATATATATAGAGAGAGAGAGAGAGAGAGAGAGAGCTGGCCAAAAGTCGATTTCAAAAATTTTACCTAAAGTGTGAAATTTTTGTTGCTTTTGCTACAGTTTAATATATGGCGGACAATGTACTAATATTGTTTTTTACATTCAGGTACCCATTAAGTGCTGTACTTCATCGAAATTTAGTGATTTTCGTAGTACGTGTCTTGCTGCTAAAATTCGATGAGACAGTTTTTTATGTTTCAAGTAATTTGTACACATTTCTTTCCAGTATGAAAGTTTTGCAAGTAAGTATGTGGACTATACTTTCAACAATTTTGTACCTTTTGATTGCATATCGTTTGGTAATTATTTACATTTCAACATGATTAGTATGTAAATAATATTTGTTACGATCGTAACATTTCGTTAGTGATTATTTTGTACTTCCGCGTGCGCCCAAGTAGTTTTTTAAACGCAGTTGTAATTGTCAATGGTTTGGGCTTACAGTAAAACAAAAATTAGTTGCTCGAATTTGCTCGCCTTTCTTTTCACAGCATTTTCTTTACCGCGCGAAGCGGCCCTTGCGTTTCGGGCGCGCACGCTTTCCAAACGTAAACACTTCAGATGAAACGATTACGGTCTTCTTAAGTTTTATAAACACTAGGCTAGATTTGGTTCTTTTCCGAATGCAGTTTTGCCTCATTGTATCAGCCTCTTAGGAAATATCCGAAGGGAATGATGTCGAGCGAAACGCGTAGTGTGTGTGTTTGCTATAGTAAAGCGAAATTATATTGAAAATTGGCCTTGATCCACAATATTTTATGTATAAGTATTTGCACGCTGTACGCTGTTTACAGCTATTATATTTTAATCTACTGTATAGTGTAATATAACCTTGCATAGTGAATAGTGTGATATACATACGCAATAAGCATTTTCGTTTATATCGTGAAAATTATGCCCGGAAGTTCTCCACAGAAACATGCAATTTGGACGTACTCAATAGACTATTATTAACATCCGACCCCCTTTTGAGTGGAATGAGAAAAAGATCCAGGAAAAAAAGAAAACCGTTTTCAAGCGAAGCGATGGACATGTTTATACTACCAGAAAATCGCAGTACGACTCCAGATTCCGAGCAAGATCCATCTGGTTCAAAACAATTTTCAAATGAAAATTGTGATACAACAACTTCTGATTCTACTTTATAAGCTTCAAAAACAGTTGTAAGTACCGTATTATTAACATCTATTGTTTAATTCAACCATATATTGCTTCTTACTTAAAAACGTACCAAAAAATATTGAAAAAGTATTAAAAACTGATTTTAAAATACTTACGCGATCATTAAACATGATAAATAATTTTGACCAGCTAAATCGATGAAAAGGACCACTGTGGGACGTAGCAGCATCGCAGACGGAACCAAAACTACTAGAAAACACCCGAGGGAAGTTCCTCGTTTATCAAAAATCTTGGAACAAGCTTTCCCGGACAGTTCCAGAAATTAGTCTTGAAGACAGTCATTACGGAGTGTCCCAATACAACAGACCGGTTCTCCGAAAGAATGCGAGAGGGACGAGAGCAAAAGGAGGAGGCCGAGCAGGACGAGGGGAGCGGTCCTCTCGAGCCCGGTCCTCGGAGCGCTGCGGGGACGTTCCAATTAAATTGCAAATTAAAACGCATATTTTATTCGAACGTCGCCGGTACCGCGGGGACGGCTGCGGCCGCAAGGAGAACCGGGCGAGATAGACGGTGTCGGTGCGGTAGGAATTAAGTTGGCTATTTCCGCGGGGTAACATCCTCTTCTCTCCCTTTTTTTTCCTCTGTTCGACTCATTTCAACCCCCGTCGGTCGTCCCTTGGTTTCGACTCGGGACTCGGCGAACGTAATCTCGTCAATGATTTCGCCAAACTTCGGCGAGCCAAGGCCAAATCAAATTCCCCCCTCTCCCTCTGTAGACCACGATATACCACGTCGATTCCCAACCCTCCTCGCATCCGACGGAACTCCCCTCGGAACCAACCCCTTCCTCCTCTGACCCTTCCTCGGAACTCGACAAACGCTCGAGTCTCCTCGAGGCCGGAGGCTTTTCTTCTTACGCTTCGGTTTGTCCTCTTACCTTCCTGTCTTTCTCTCTCTCTCTCTCTCCCTCTTCCTCTTCTCTCATCGATCAGCCGGGACCAAACCGTCCTTTCTCACCCCTTTTGTCTACCCTTCGTCCCACTCATTATCCCGCGCGAATACCATTTCCCCCCGGAGCCTTGTTCGCGGATGAAATAGCTCGGAAGACGACCATCACGACGTTTTCGTGGTCCTTCCGCTCCCTTTCCCTCCATTCGAAGACAATTTACCGTGCCTCCATGCCTGGTGCCTGGTCGGAATCCAGATTCGGGGAATGGCGGATTTTGCTTTTGCAAATAGGTTCCATTAAATTTTTATCGCAGCATTTACTGCGCTGTCTGTGGTGTACGAAGTGGATTGATTGTGGTTTTTGTATACAATGTTGGACTTTTATTTCATTTGATTGGTCAGAATCAAATTTGTTCTGCTTGTCTGATCAAGTACTGATCTGTTCTACTTGCCTCACAAATGATTGTCTAGTCCTTGTCTAGGCCAGTCTGATCATCTATTGTTAGGCTCAACTAACTTAACTTATCCTCATCGTCTAACTAGGAATCGGGCAATTCAAGTTGTGAACCAATTGTCTTACTCGCACTGTTTATCCGAACACAGATTGTCCTGTTTCACTTACCCGTCCAATTCATATCATGCCCTCTTTGTCTATCCAATGATCGTGCGATCCAATTTGTCTATCCAGTTATTGTCCTATATGGCTTGTCGGATCATTCATTGTCCTATTCCACTATGACATCTATCTTGCCGTGTTTATCCTGCCATGTTCTACTTCACTGGTAACTGACTGTTCCATTGACTCATGGGTACTTGTCTGCTTAATGCCTGCCTTCTTCTACGTGTCTGACAAATGATCAATTGCTTGTCTGATCTGTAGTTAAAAATATCATTATCGTCTTTAAAGATACGTCTACAAATATCTACAGGACAAAGTTCATTGGTTCAATAGGGCTTGTACGATGCCGTAAAAATATTGTTATGTTATTTTCTGTTAAAGATCTCAACGTCACCTCCACTTTTTTAAAAGGGATCTCCCCCCTTTTTTATGCAGCTACGGTTATACCCCTTTCTTTGGGAATTCAATAATTATAATTACTCAAAGTCATACAAGGTCAAATTCACTTTTTTAAACGGGACCACCCCTTTTTAAACATCTATGAACGATGATAGTCCCTTTCTTTGGGAATTCGATGATAACAATTACTCAAGATAATTCAAGGTTACAGACAGAGGCAGGCTCTGACTCACCCTCTCTAGAGTGTTTGTCCGTTAAGTTATGTCACCATGTTTTAGGCATTTCCGGTAGTGCAATTAAAAAATGTTTTAGACAAAAGTTTCTCAGTACTTGGTGAGCTACATGTTCGCATACTCTTAAATCTGAAGAAATACTTTTTACGTAAAAAAGTAAAGCTCACCTTGACTTTTTTAAATGGCACCATATGTTTTGGACGTCATAGGATTATTGCTGATGTCGAGACGAATCCAACAGTGTATTATACTACGACCTTGAGATGACCTCAAACTCAAAAATAGCTCACCAAGTACTAAGAAACTTTTGTCTAAAACATTTTTTAATTACGCTACCGGAAATGCCTAAAAAATGGTGACATAACTTGACGGACACACCCTCTATATAAAATTTCGAAATGATACCTTTACTCTCTTCTTTCTGTGTCCCCATAAAATCATAGAGAGTTCAAGGCGGCCGTTTACCCCGCCCAATGTAGACACGCTAGGGGAAAACGGATGTCGCGTTCCGAGTATTTTCGTGAAACGCGTAAAACGACCCGTTTGTTATAACGAACCGAGCCCGCGGGACGCCAGCGGCAGTGTGCAGGTTGCAATCCGCTTTAACACGCGTGTGCGAGCACGTATTAACTCGGCCCAATGGTGAATTCGACGCGTCCACCGTTCTCCAGCTCAAGCTTCGCCCGTCCAACCTCGTCGCTGGTACGGTATACATCGCCAGAAGCGGATCTATTCATCCCAGATTTGCTATTGCTGCTGGGATCTGCGCTGGTTCTTCGACTGTTTTACCGGGAGATTAAATTTTCCAGTTTCTAAAATTCCTGTCCCGATTAATCAGCTTCTAAAATATTCGAATTTCCCGCTTCATTGGGAGGAACCTTTTTCGGACTGACGAACTTTTTATGCCCGGAAAAGCGATGCTATAGATTTCCGTATATCGATAACCGAAATTTTCTGCAGCGTTCGACCAATCCGACATTTTTTTCGATAAAGTCCTTGGTGTGTATTTTTATTCTGGAAATGTGAGTTTGTACGATCGAAAGCCTGGAATATTAAAATTTTTAACAAATCAGATGTTCTAGCACTTAAAACCGGAATCTAGCGTGTCAGTGTCGCGGTGAACGGCACAGATTCGCTATAAACCGATGAAAAAGTGATCGCCCGCAATCACAGTCAAAAGCAGTCTACTTCTGTCGGCCCGGATGAACAGAAAGGCAGCAGCCGAACAAATTCGAGCAGACTTCGCAAATTGTCGCGCGAGCGGCGGGGCCCATATCTCATACTCTTTACAATGAAACATACAGCGGGACCGTTCCAATAAAAATGCCGGGCTGTCGGCGCAAAAATGTATTACTCGCGGGAGGCAAATATTTACGGGCTGTTCGGGGATGAGCGCGCGCTCGCTCGCGGAAAAAGACAGCCGGCCTGGCCCGCGTGTTCGCGCGCAGCTGGCATTATTTTCGCAACGATTTGTCCGGCGATCGGGCAGGTTGTACGCGCGGCGGTGGTCCCGGTATTATCATGAAAATTAGGGGAAGCCGAACGGCGGCGCGGGGTTCGGGTGCATTAATATTTCACAACTCATCCGGTTATAATCGGCGCTCGCCGATTTTCCGGTGCGACGGACGCTGATGAAAAAAAAGGACGAGCGGTGAGGGAGGGGGAAAAATAGGTTGCGTTGGTCAAAATTGAAATTCCGCTCGGAAACGTCGCCGGGCGATCGATCTGCGGTTTAATTGCGAGCCCCCCCCCCCCTGCCCTGATCAGTTCCGACGCGTGTACCAGGGCCCGCGTCCCGGTTAATCCCCCCCTCCCCTCGCCCCGAATATCATTTCCCACTTACGTTCCATTTTTCCGGCGCTTTTCCGCCCGACAACGCTTCAATGGTTTCGCGCGTCGCGTCGGAATTAACGCTCGAGGCTGCGCTGGAATTTCAAGTGATTTCAGGGGCGGCGCCGCGGCCGAAAATCCGCGGAACAAAGGACGAGCGTAAATTACAAGTGAATTCCTTTGACATAACTTCGCCGGCCAGAGTAATTGCGGCGGGGACCAGGACCCGGTTCCGCAGCCCCGCGAAGTTCAATGCCAGATTCACTGGGAAAACTGTGCTGCGGGGTAGGGCGACCGACTCTTTACGCGGGCGGACCAACACTCGCGGCTAGAATATTTCTGTTCGCCGCTAAAGCGCCGGATCGCTTCATGAATAATTAAATACACTCCGGCGCGAAACTCCCGCGGAACGGCCGGCCTCTTTTAAAATGGTATTTGCACAGTTATTGAGATTAATTTGAATCCGTAATGCCGCCGAGGAACACCGTGCGCTTCTAATTGTGTAATTCGGAGATTGCCGTTCGAGATTTTACTTTTTAAAGATTATCGGCGGGAATGGTTGTGGCGGAACACTCTCTATTGCTTTATACAAGATCGGGCGTTAGAAACAACTGAAAACTCTCGTGCTTTTGAAGATAGAAGAAGATGTATCGAAATGTGCAGAATCTGATGTTACTAATATTTTTATAAGTGGATACGTCAAGGAGATACGTAGGTCGACTCTGTTTTTCTTTTTTAATGGAACGCTTTACATAACGCTCCATCCTGTATATTGTATTGGCAAAATGGTCGTTGTTGACGACCATTGTCTCAGAAAGATTTCAAATGACAACATATAGAAGCTGAATTTAATTTTAAAACCCTTCATAAACACACGGTTTGTTTCGCTAACATATTTTAGTTGCGCAGGCTAACATCGACTGTATTCTACAAATCAGTATTAGCTATAAATTCACAGAGGTCCACAATCTACACCGAAATCAAAGACTGGTATTTCCGAATCCAAACAGCAATCGTTCCCCGATAAACCAACACTTATTTGCTCGGAACGAAAATTGGACTGAATCGATATACCCATACAAGTCTACCCTGTACTCTGTTGCATCCCGCAAGATCCGTTTTAATTCGCATCAAAGTCAGCGCTGCACTGCGGCTAGGAATCCGCATTCTCGCGTGGTCGGCCGCGTATCCGTTCAGCGGCGTGGGCAACAATGACTGCGTAGAATTTGCGATTCAAATGCGGGGTCGGGTTAGGTGAAGGGAGAGCCGGGGCAAAACTTGTGTCACTCGTGCCGGGGGCCGCTGACGGCTGCACAACGCTGCGCCGCCTCTGATTTCGTTTTCTCGGTGCATTGTGCATCGGAGCGACGACACGGACCCCCGTCGGAGAACGGAGAACGGTTTTCGGACGTTCCGGGCGACCCGCATCAGCAAAGCAGACGTCAGCGGGTCGCGTTTACAGGCCACGTGGTACGCAATGCCTATTCTCGTGGACCACGAGATGGTACTCCATTCGGTTAAACTGTACCTTGGGTAACCAGAAATTTTTCCCCTTTTCTTACGTGATCTCGTAGACTTCGGCGAGAAAATGCGAAATATCCAAGTTTTAATCCTAGGAGATCAGTGGTTCAAAAGTTATGAGTAAATAAATTCGAGCGATTTCCAGCGCTTTTGACAAGTAAGGGCGTCGCTATGTTGGTATTTAGTGACTAGAGAGTACAATATTTATGTTGCGTCGCCAGCTCCAATTTCAGTCTGGTTTTACGCTACGGTCGCATTAGCTGAGGTCATCTTTGAGAAAAGTCTCCGATTGCCCCTTTAAAAAATTTATTGCCCTATATTGGAAATGGGAGTTCTAAATGAACAATAACGCAGAGAATTTTCTTTCACTATTTCAACTTTATTGGCGCGGAAGAACGTCTGTTCGGTTAGAAGGCTATAACCAGAGTGGTAAGAAAATGAAACGTTTAGGACCAGCAGGGAAATCTGCTGCCCACTTGTAAAGAAGGAGAGAGCCGAGGTCAGAACTTTTCGATGACATCTGGCTTCGTAAAATAAACTACACAAGGCAGTGTCTCTGATACGGTCTAAATTCACTTTTAGCTTCTAGCTGATTCTAGCTGTCGCATTGTCAATAATTCAACACCCTACGATCGGGGTACGACTGGTAAGTGTCTGCGGATCTTCACGGGAAAATCAGCCCGACCGTACCACTCTCGATGGCACGTGACGTAGCATAGATCCACTTGTAGCACTGTCTCTGCACTGACTCCGCCAAATGGTTATCCTTGTTATAATAATATTTTTAATTATTGTTATTATGTACCAGCTCGTGGGCATTTCATAGCGCCGAGAACCGCCGTAAATGCGTTGATTGGTTCCCCACTATTTTGAGCTCAATCCGTGGAGGGAATTCCTCTAGTCATGTTTTTCCAATTCCTTTCCATTTTCGACAGATTCTATCAAACTCTCGCTCCATAAACATCGCTTTCTTGCACTGTACAGTAACTAATCTACTTTACTAAATACATATATTGTTACGAAAAGGTGTTTTGATTATTGCCGTGACAAGATTTCACGAGAACCCGAAACCAGCTCGCATACATCCAAAAGATTGTGCGAGCACGCGTCACATCGTGATCACAACAATTTTCGCGACGTCGGTGACGCCATAACAATTTACTTTGCAAACATTTGAACACGGCAACGAGAAGTATCAGAAAGTATTGGGTTGGCAAATAAATTCGTTCGGTTTTTGTTCCAGTGTAAGTTTCATTCGGGTTTTTGCTTTTCTTTTGTCAGCGCTATCGTGCAAATCGAATACAAATTTGAAAGGTTATGTCTCACGAAAATCCATCCCAATCGGTACGAGAGATTGCTACGACATTAAATATATCCCACAGAAGCGTAGAAAACCATTTGCGCGAACTGGGTTACGTCTCTCGGCTTAATGTTTGGGTGCCGCAGCAATTAACCGAGGCTAACTTGACCACACGCAAATCCATTTGCGATTCGCTACGGAAACGCCAAGAAAACGACCCATTTTTTAAACGAATGGTGACGGGTGACGAAAAATGAGTCGTCCACGATAATGTAACACGTAAAAGATCATGAGGGCACAGCAGCGAGCCACCACAAACAACCTCGGAGGAGGGATTACATCCAAACAAAATAATGCTCTCCGTATGGTGGGATTTCAAGGGTGTCATCTATTACGAACTATTACCGGCAGACAAAACGATTAATTCAACTGTATACTGTTCGCAATTAACGAAATTGGACCAAGTAATCCGCACAAAACGTCCAGAATTGTCAAACCGCAAGGGTGTCGTCCTCCACCACGACAATGCCAAACCTCATACGTCATTAACCACACGGAATAAATTGATTAGGCTTGGCTGAGATGTTTTGCCTCACCCTGCGTATTCACCGGATCTAGCCCCTTCTGATTATCATTTGTTCCGGTCGCTACAGACCTCCATGAACGGGAAAACCTTCAGCGATGAAGAGGCCGTTAAAAACAACCTGGATTGGTTTTTCGCCGATAAGCTCCAGACGTTTTACGAACGCGGTATAATGAAGTTGGTGGAAAGATGGCAAGAGGTGATCGATAAAGATGGCCAATATATAATTGATTAAAGTTTATGTTGTGTATCAAAAAATTGTGTTTTATTCCACTTTAAAAAACCGAACGAACTTATTTGCCAACCCAATATAAATCACCAACAGATCACGGTGACATCCCTGGCATCACACAAAAAGAGAGCGACAATCGACCATCGTCCTCTCGAAGGGATAGACCGATGTAGATTTATTCGAAACAATTTTCCCGAAGATTGAAAACGACGAAGATAATAACTATTGGCGCGCGTCTATTTTCCTTACTCGTTCCACCGTGATCCCGGTGCCCCGTCGGAGAACGGCTCTCTAGCCGGGTTTTCGGACGTTCCGGGCCACCCGCGTCAGCAAAGCAGACGTCAGCAGGTCGCGTTTACCGGCCACGTGTTACGGTGGCAAGTAAGCGTCAGCGTCGCCGGCACCCGCTGCGGTCGGCGCTGACGCGGTCTGCGGACCTACCAGGCTTTGATACCCGCCTCGGAACACAATGTTGCCACCGCGCCGCGCCGCGCCGCGTGGAAATGCACGAAACTCCTGACACCCCTCTATCACGGGCCTGATGGTGTGAACCCCACTGTGTGCACGCCTCTGTTCCCGCGAGAGGCATGCACCCTCTCTATGCTACCAAGACCGGCGCGGCGGCTTGTTACGATTTGTTGGCGGCTAGTTAGTTAACGGCTGAGCGATCGCCCTGTAGAAACCGGAAGGTGAGCAGAATGGGCTGAGCTGGGAGCTCGTGGCCACCCCTGTACTGGAACGTTGCTATATTTTGGGCTGTGTTCGTGTGTTACGGTTAACATTGTCATTTTAATATTTCTGAATCTCGCCGTTTTGACCTTTGTTCTTCGGATTCTTGATGTTTATTTTCCTGATTTTTAGGAAGATTGTCAGTGAAACAAATCAGTATTTGGTCAGGCTACCGCCCATCCACTAAGAACCGCGATCAGAGCGCACCACGGAATTGACCAACATGGTCCATCGATCACGATTTCTTCCGCGGATCGATAACAGGGTACACGCGTTTTGCGACCAATAAATCGTCGATTATCTGGCGGGAACGGTCGAAAAGCCGAGGAACGAGGACCGGGCATCGAAACGCGAAGTCATTAAATCCGGTGGAAGCGAAAATTAATTTCGCGTTATTCTCGCGAGCCAGACAGGAAGTGGGGTGGTTCCAGCAGCTGGAGAGCTGCTAGATGTAGACAGGGGGGTGGGAGAGGGACGGTGAAACGAGGCAGGGGAGGGCGGCGAATTACGTGACAGAATCGAAACTAGTTTCCGAAGCTGGTCCCGGTCCCGGTCCCGATGCACACGCCGTTATCGTGGAATTCGAGATTTCCCATTTAACTTTCGTTTAATTATTATCATGGACTCGGTACGCGCCGCTCGCTCTGTTATCATGGAAACCCCGACCCGTCGCCCTCCTCTCGCCCGCAACCCTTCTACTTCCGGCCGCGCCGGTTCGGTCGAAACGGCTTTTTCATAACGGGCAAAAACTAGCGAAATTATGAGGCACTTCCGGCGTGTATCGGCCGCGATGCAACCCGCAAATTTATGCGTACGGTTTTCGTTCGTTTTAAACGGCGCGGCGCGGCGTCGGGCGCTGTTTTTAACTATTCATTTCGCCCGGATTACGATGCGGTCGCGAATAAGAAATGTATGCGCAGTGCCGTGCGAAATTTTCGCCGCGCCTCGGACTTTCCAGCAAAAGCTTCATTCGGAAGAGAATTGTTCTCTTTGCTCGTCTCCGGACAGGAATAGGCGATGTTAATCCTCTGGCGGACGAGCACACTCGTGTTTATGTAAACCTGGTTGTTTCATTAATTTATTTCGTAATAAGTACTTGAGTGCTTTTAAAAAGATTACATCGAAAACATTTATAACGCGCAGAGTTTTCAATGCACAAGAAATTGTAATTTCGTGCGAATGTTAAAGTGCAAAGTACAGAAAGATTGCCGCACAGAATAAACATCTTGACTCAAAAATTTGCCTGCTCTTCCCAGAATTATCGATATTATTTCGACCAAACTTCGTCGAAATTAATTATCAATCTGATAAGGCGGAGCGAGAGTTGGCTCGCGATAACTAGTCTAAAGCGGCGTTCTAGTTCGTTCGACGGCGAATTTGCTCTTTGTCGGGCGAAATCCTGTCGCACATTAATAATTCGAAACCGGCGGAAGTTCACGGTTCCGATCTCAGCAGACAGTATTTCCGCACACGTCGCCCGCATATCACGCTTCTCATTTTGCCGCGAATCAAACTTCCCCTCGGCATTTACATACATCCGAGCGAAGCTGTAACGTTTCGAATGTGTGCACGTCGCGGAGGAACGTCGTCGTCGTCGTCGTCGTCGTCGTCGTCTCAGAGGGTCGGAGGTTGATCGATCCGGACGTAAGTTGGCGCGGTTGTTCCGACGATACATTCCGTATTTTACCTGTTGCCCGGATGTAATTCGAGACCCAGCTGGCGTCGGTTCAATTCCCGACCGCGGATTATAACTTCGCGAAAGTGTATAATCGTCTGGGGTTTGACGTAACGTTGTCCGCGCGATTGCGTTGCAAAAGACAGAAGGGATGTCTCTTTTACCGGACGTCTTGTCCCGGGAATGTCTCCGCCGGATGAACGCCCTCCGGCGGTCCCTTGGATACTCTTCTCCTCCCTCTCCCTTATTTCTCTTCGTTTTTTTTTTTCTTATTCTCTCTTCGGTCGCTAATTAAAGATACGGAAAGGAAAATAATGAGACACCGCGGGGCCATTTTGCGTTATAAATGGCCACTTCGTTTACGTCGGTTACGTCTAGACCGGCTCGCCGGGCGTACTTACGACGAGAATTTCATTAAATCGACCGACTAACTACCGCGTGGCCAAGTTTTTAAATTTAGCCGGCCGCGTCGCGACGCTCGACGTCGTCACGGATTACGATTCGCCTGACTAACGAACCGGGATAATTACGTCGCGAGCCTCATAATTCCCGATGTGCCTCTTCTCGTTCCAGTCGCCGGGATCGTTATTATACACTCTACCGGCTCGGTTCTCCTCTTGCTCGACGCCCTCCTATTTTTGTAAGCGATTCTCTGCCGTCCGACACTTGCCGGGATTTTCTACTTACGAAGCACCGGATCTATTATTTGTGTTCTGGCCTCCCCCAGCTTTATGTCTGGTATTTCGAGAATTACGTTAACGTTACGCCGCTGCTTCGCCGACCGTAAGCACTTGTTATTTCACTGCTAAAAGCTTTTCTAGCAGTGTCTGACACTTGCCGGGATTTTCTACTTGCCGAGAATCGGATTTATTATTTCGGTTTTGCGCCGTCTAGTGTTACATTATTAAATCGCAAACAGATATGCGTGTGGTCAAGTTAGCCTCGGTTAATTGATGCGGCCCCCAAAAAGGGGCTGATAAAAGAAAAGCAAATCCTAATGAAACTTACACTGGAACAAAAATCGAACGAACTTATTTGCCAACCCAATACAATCATTGCACTCGAAAAATCAAAATTTCTCCGCGGAATGCGAACTATAAAATAACGAATTACAGCATTTCTACAGTGTATAAAAAAAACTGCGTGTACATTTATTTAGAAGTACCAAGAAAGTTCTTCAAAGGGAAATAGCCCGGAAGACAGCCTGCGTATCTTGAATTTAAGAAGCTTATTCATTCGCGGTAGCATAGAGGCATGCGGCGAAGCGTGGAACCGCGCGGGTAGCGAGCATCTGCGGCGGCAACGGAATGAAATACGTTTTCCCCGAAAAATCCCGGCGGCAGTTCGAGCGGCGGGACGAATTCCAGTTTCCACGTTCAAAAAGAAAATTAAACCGGCGATGGAAACCGAGGGGAAACTCGTTTAAATATGTGGGTCGGGCGCGGGACGTTTTCCTCCGTTAGAATTCACAGTTATTTGTCGTTAGCGAGCGTTTGTTCGCGGCCGGCTGAAACGTTTGTTGCCGCTATAGGATCTCTTGTCACGGAAAAAGGAATCGTCGTCACGTACATGGCCGCGGAATTTCGCCTCGCGGAAACGGTCACGTGCGTTTTCGCGAGCGCTCCCGACCAGCGCGAAACTCGCGGCCAACAACACCGTAGAGTTTCGAAAGTAAACGAAACCACTCTCCGTGCCGATTATTTATTCTTCCGTGATCCGACCATCGGACCCGTAACGACGCAATTTTGAAACGATTCGCTGCTCATATTCTCCCCAATTAGCCCCGCTCTTCAACCCTACTATCCGCCAGCGAAATTGTTGCTCATTAGCTCCGTCGACGTTTTTACGCCGTCACGTCGCGGTCGGAATTATTTAAACGGCACCCCGGTGTTTGTGCAATTTCGCGATGCACACCATTCACCGAGAAAACCCGCGCGATGAATGGATCCCGGTTATCGAATGACGAGAGAGCCCCGGCTTTGTGTTATCATTAGACTGTCGGATTAATGCGGCGAATCTCCGATTGAATTTAATGGCGTTTTGTGCTGTTATTAGTCCAACAGCCGCGCGGAAAAGAACGCGCAATCGCGCCGCGTGTTTGGATGTGCAATATGCTGGCTGGACATTGTGTTTCGTGCTTTGACCGACTACAAGTGCTCCTGTCGCGCGTAAATATCTTTTCTATTTTGTTGAATGCTGCTTTGACGGACGATAATGTGGGAGGGCTGGAAAGGACTCGTAAATCCGTGCAGTTTATTCCATGGGGGAAATGATCAAAACATTTTTGTCGGTTGCAATTTCACTGTGTTATGCCTATTCGTACTGGGGACCCATATTTAAAAGTAAAAGAAATTCAAAAGTCGATAATAGGAGCCACTCTATCGTGCAGTTTTTAGTAAGGGATCTCTTCGTACCAATACATTTCGGAAACCTTCATTAATTTTCATTCTGACTAAAAGTTACCCCACTGTGAAGTACACATCCAGCTATCAGAATTGAACCTCTCCGGAATTTTACACCGGTGATAATCCCGAAACGCTAATGCCACAGTGGTGAAATCAACTTTTTGCCAGAGCCGAGGAGAAATCGGGGTCCGCAGCCGGGTTAGTTTCAGCAAATGAAATTTGGGAATGAAACTGCCGTATCCGGGGGTGGTTCGCCATTTTTCCGCAACAACAGGAACTATCGAAAGCTGTGGAAGGGTAAACGGCCGGGTGCGGGGACGGCGGAGCGTGACAGAGAGTAACGATTATCGCGTACTTTCGGGCAATCAGCGGCGAGAACGCGGCGCCGTTCGAAATTTCGTCATGGAAATTGGCCGGGAGGAACGGGGTTCGTACGGTCACGAACCTGGATGACATTATTATTCCAAAGCGCGTAATACGCGCGCGCGGACCGCCGGCTGACGAATATTTGACGCAGCCGGTGGCACTCGATTCGATTGCATTTAAAATGCCTAATTCAATCGGCGAAGAAGGGTCGAGCCGGAGGAATGGCCGGGAACGACGTTTCGGGGATTGTTTATGCATATCGCTGATCCGAGCGGCTTGTTCGCGCGATAAAAATAAATTGGAACACGGCACCCGGCGAGATAAAATTCTGTTTGGAGAAAAAACACACCCAGGCGCGCGCGCGCGCGCGTGCACGGGGTTAAATAAAAGCATCACGAGCGTGGACTCTTCATAAATTTCGCTCACTTCGACCCGCCAGGACAAGCGTTCTCTCTCTCCGAATGGGCTCGAAATTTAAAATCAATGTCGATCCAATGCCAGAGCGATTAATTAAGGAGAAATCAATGGCTACAGATTGCGCTCCAACCGATGACCGATACAGAAAAGAAACACGCTTTTCGTTGCAACGGTCATATTTGCCAACAGATTGCCGAGCGTTTTTCGTTCGGAAAATAATGTTCGAATCCGTGCGATTTTGTGATCCATTTTGCCGCCGCGCCGCGCACGTGGGAAAATGTTGAAAAATAATCCTTTTTGACGCGTTGAATTCAGAAACGGTATATTGTAAATTCGTGCGGAATTGAAGTAATTTGTTTGATGAAAATAAAGCTCAGTACGTTGACATTTACGCCGGGGAAAATTAATTTTGTATGCTGGTAGAATAATAGAAAATTGCATAATAGAAGGTACACATAATGGAATCGTCCGAGTGTCGTGTAAAACACGCTCGCAGAATATAATTATTCGAGCCCCATTATGCTTGTGTACAGAATATAATGCCTGATATGGTACATCTTAATTCTATTATTCTCAAGCAATTCCGCGCCGCTTTTGCGAAAACTGACAAGTTCCCGAGACTTTGACTCGCAAATTTATTAAAACGCGGATCCGGGAAGCATGCTCATGAAAGCAGAATCCGTTGATGCAGTATAAATTGCAAACATGAAGTTAGGCTCGTCGAAGGCACGCGTCTCGTATTCCATAACATAATTAATTTATAAAATTATACGTACACTCAGCCGTAAATAGAGATAAGGTATTCACAATTGAAGAGTGCATCAAGGAAATTCACTTTTTGGAAATCCATTCCAGTTCGCACGTGTTGTTTCAATGTTAAAATGCTTTTCAGTAATGTATGATATGTTCGCTGTTTTATACTTTGAGATTTAACAATTACTACGTAAACGTCAGGTTGTTTTAAAAGTTTTTTGCACTTTTTATTCCGTTTTCGCGAGCATTTCCGGTACCGTCTGACACTTGAACAAGTTCTACTTGGGTCGTCGGATATGTTACTTGTGTTTCAGTCTGCAGTTGTGTACTTGGAATTATAAAATTACGTTCATATTCTGGGGATTTAAAAATAACAAGCACGTGTTGTTCCATTGCTGGAACGTTTGCCACCATTGTCTGACACTTGCTGCTATGTTCTACTCACGAAGTAGGACATTTATTATCTCGGTTTTAATTGGCAAAGACGTGCATTAAAGTTATTTAGTTACAAACAATCCCATTCCGTCACTTCAAGAATGTTAACTACTAACAAATTGAGAATAATTCTACATAATTGTTTACGTTGTCAGACTTATACCAGACTATTCTACTTAGGCGGATTAAAACGGATAAAAAACAAATTAAAACGGTTTGCTTCTTGTTTAATAATCTTGCGAAATGGTTTGATCTCGTGGTAAAGCGTACAGCGCTTAGTTCCGATGGCTTGCTGCGACAGGATCGATTTAAAACGACCAAGAGGTATCGAGAGATACAGTACACGGTGAATCGTAAAGCAGGCAGAGCGGGGCATGGTGGGAAAACCGCGGAACGGAGGAAGGATAAAAATCCTCCGAACAGCCGGGAAACAAAATAAGCTCGGGCGGAACGGTTCCTCCCTTTTTCGGTCTGCGGGCATCGCGCCATAATTACCGAGCAATTAACCAGGGCGACAATGGGAACTGGTTTCGCCAAAGCGAATTTGGCGAGTCTTCGGTTCGTCGGGCCGGGGCTAAGGCAAGAAAATGAAGCTGCAACTGAGTGAGAGAGAGAGAGAGAGAGAGAAAGAGGGAGCGAAAGGCCCGGGTGCTCTCGACTCGTTTGAATTTCAATTCTCGCGAAAATTAACCAGGATTTGCAATCGGCCGACACGTCCCTTTAAAATTCCCTTTAAGTTCCCTCGGTAACGAGCCGCGAACGGCGCAGGAAATTCTTTTTTCGCCCGTCGGCCGCGTTACCCCGACGTCACGCGAACAAAGCTTTTTTTAATTAAGAAGAATCGCGCGCGTCTCGCCGGACAGAAACGTTTTGTCGCGATGGTAATCCACGTTTGCCGTGAATTCGTCCGTTATTGGCCCCCGGGAATCGGGAATAAACCGAAATTCTCTCTGCGGATCGGCGAAATTCGACGGGCGAGATGATTAAAACATTTTTCGATTAATTAAAACAGATAATAGGAAACGTATATTCGTGAAATTGCATGCTCGTCATTTGCAGACGAAAATTGATACTGTCTTTGTCAAAGAGCCAATTACAAGATCACTTCGATTTCGAATACATTTTAGAGAATATTTTTTTAATGACACTGCACATTCGTTTTGGCAGGCGACGAATTTATTTCTACGTATAAGTAACATATTGTAAAAGTACTTACGTAGTAGTGTAGTGTAGTGTAATTTAATTAAAAGTAAATTTAAAGAAGTAGAAACATTGACCAATTTACTAAAGAATATTCCAACTAGTTATAATGTTAATTATATTGTCTACTTGTTATATCTATTTTTGAAAGAAACGAGGGGCCATTGTATAGCCAAGCTAATGTTCATAATATAAACTTAAGTACACTTTATATTACCCCTGATATAAGGCACATAAAACTTTATTAAAGCGAAACGTGTTTTTAAGTCACGCAATGAGACAGTTTAGTCAGCATATTTTTCAACAAATTATTAATTTCGAGCGACCCGTTCGTGCCACGAATTCAAACTTTAAGAACCGAGTTTATGGTGTTTCAAATTTCCATCACTTATCTTTGAAACCCAGGTTACATAGTTGCCTACTCATTAGCCGCATTCGAGCAAAAACCGGTTCAAACGAACTCGGCATTCCGCGAATCTGAAAAGTTCCGCAAGCCTATTTTTCGCCTCGCGGATAACACGGGACTGCTCACGCAATCGTAATGAAAGTCAAGACGCGTATCGAAACCAACGAAGAAAGTGGAAAGTAGAAAGGTCTGATCACTGTGGGACACGAAGCGAACTCGTGTTCCGACGAAGTGGAACAGAAGTAACGTAATTAGGTGGTTCGACCCCGCGAATGCGATAGGAGGTGGACCGTGAAAGAGGAACGCCGGAAACCGCCGAGAAAAATGAACGGACCGTATTAGACCGGGCCACTCGTCGCTCTTAATTAACAGTTCAAATCGCCCGGCCCGCGCTTCTTACGGAATAATTGTTTGAACTCACGAGTCGCCTTCTGGTCCTCGTCCCAGAGCAATTTTCTATTTCCACGATCAATTGAGCAGCAGACCGGTGAATGGTTCTGAATCGATTTCGTCGAATCGATCGCGCCGAATAAGTCGCTCGGAGAAATTCGTGGGGCATATGGAAATATTTGCTGGTGATTTACGATCCAGATAACTAGATATAGACTGCAGGTATTTATGCAATTCCTCATTGTTATTCAATAATATTGCAGAAACTAAATTTATTGCAAAAACTAATAGAAAAATTTGCTCTTCGTATACAAAATATCTTCTTTCTCATGATTATATAATTTCACGGAAACCAGAATAAGGGAAACTTTACTTAGGTTTATATAAATTAATATGGTACAAATTATAAACATTTATCTACGACTCTCAAACTCGGTAACATTGTGTATAAACTGTAGATGTGTGTAAACTTCCCCATTATGCATGAACAATTTTACATAAATTAGAGTAAGCTGAAAACATAAAGTTCATACTCGAAATAATATTAATATGTAGCTTCAAACAAATTCGCATTAGTTTCCATAATTTTCCTGACGCGCGAGGGAGGAAATGCGTTCAAGGAGAAACATAATGAAATTAGTTCTCTCACAAGCAGCTGCTTAAAATTTTTCGCATCCTTTGCATTTATATAAATTGAAATAACACCCTCAGGTGCATTGCTTTGCTAAAACAGATGCGAGCACGGGGGATTAAGTACTAGAGCCGTCGTTGGCAAGTTTCCAGCACCGAGTGCGCAAAGTCTGTTAGTTTACAGATTGGTTTGCTTTAATAAGAAGTACAGAATACTAAGCTTGTTTCTTTTTTCAATCGCGCGGAGAACGGGGACGAGATCGTTCATAATTAACCTGTGAAGCGGGGGGTGTGTTAAAGTCCGTAATACTCGTGAGAAATAGACGCAGTTGGTTGTGTCGCATCGTGTCACCGTTTGCCCAGGTTTTGCCGGACCACGGATACGCCAGGATGGATCTATCGTCCATATTGAGCCGCGAATAAACACGGCCGGTGATTAACACGAAAGGCAAACAGCAATAATAAACTTTACATTGCGCAGCACGTGCGCACGCGTGCGCTAGTTTGCTGGCTGGCCGACGTAACGCTGACTCTTACCACTGCCGGCGTCGATTCCCAATGATATTCCATCGATCCGGCCAGCTATAATTTAACGGTCCGTAACAAATATCGCATCGACAAGGACCACTAATTAGCTTCCGAATAGATTTGTCGTCAAGTTGAATACCAATTATTAATTAACCCACACTTTCCGCAAACATTTGTCCGGCCGAGTGCTGTTTAATCGATGCTTAATTATTGGCTTGGATGGCTTGTTTAAGGAACTCGACCGTGGTCCATTGTTACCGAACGGCACTAATCACTCGTGGTTATTAATTAACACCTTAATGGGCCTTCTTTGTGCCTAATTGATTAAACACGGTCGGACAGCAATGTATTATTAAATACTGTCGTTACACCGTTTAGGACGATCTGCGAAACCTTCTGCACTATCAACACTGCGCTGCTGTGGATTGGTACTTCAAAGCCGAATATTATGACGCGGGCGCTATCCCAAATTAATTATTCTTCTTACAAACAGATTGCTTTCGTCAAATTTGTAAATTCAACGGTTCATTTTTAAATGTTGTAAAGAATAATGTTACTACAACATTGGGCCAAGAACCTTTGAAAAATAGATAAGAAATTTTCAGAAGTGTGCAGTAAGTTTGACCATCGATCAAGTTTTATTCTGATTGACACTCACTTATAAAAAGAAACAGAATCGGTCGCGATTAAAAATGCAGGAGAAGATTCGAAACACCCGAATGGCTCAATTACAACAAAAATTCCAAAGCCTTCCGTCCGATTCGCCAGCAAGAACAACCAATCAAACTTTAAACCTGTAGCTAGAAGACAGCCAGCGTACAATACCCATTCGACTGGGTGGTTTCCAAAGAACTCGTTAAAATACAATTCAGCCCGCACTCCGTCCCTTTCAATTCAAATGAATTCCTCGGCGCCGACGCTGTCCAATAGCGGGCAAGATCGAGTTCCTCCTCGTCCCGCGGACGTTCCTCGCGAATTCAAAGAGTTTATTAAAACAGTGGTCCACTCTGCATTTCATTCGGATTCCGTTCGATTCTACCATAGTGGCCACCTCGCCGCCGCGACCAATAAAATGGCACCGGAAGTGCGCCGAGCGTTTCCACTTGATGCCAAAAAGAATGCCAAATTAGGGGCCAATTCTGAACTGGAAACTCCCAAAAATCGACTTTTGATTGCAGGTATCAACCGTGTGTCGAGGATACAATAAAAAGCAGAGTTGGGCAACATCTGGCTAATTGTAGTGAGTATGAACCATTATTTTCAGAAAATTATTTATAGAATGAAGATAATAAAATATTTCGAGCTGTGAAATCCAAATATTTTTAATATTCTGCAAATGAAGTACTACAATACGTGAAAAGCTTAATGTATCAAATAAAATATTTTATTTTCAAAGCTGTACGCATACTTTAAAATTAATATGATTATTTACTATTTAAAATACTATTTTACCAAGCACTGGTTAAGACTTGCGAGATTCACGAGGCTTTGAAGTTCAATCTCTGTAGCAGAGGTTTGCGATCGTCTTTCCCGTGTCGATTTCCTTAAATCTCCTCAATTTTACGGGCCGCTTCGCGGTTCGTGGACGAAAGCGTTAAAGAGTTGTTCGAACGTAATCGAAAGCTTCATGGCGCGTGCGGGAGGGATGAAAATTAGTTGGGAGGCCGGGAGCGATTCTTCCGGGACAACGATACGAATTAATTGACTCGTTCACCGTCGCCGACGAACGAACAATTAATCTCGGCGCGGAGACGCCGAAGGCAAGCGTCTGCTAAATCTCGGGACGGGTTTATTTGGGTTCCGAGGTTGCGGGTACAAGCGGGCTCGCATTAAACACGTAACAACTCCCGGGGAACCACCGCTCCTCTCCCCTCCGGTTCGTTCTGCTCTACGCCGCGATGTCGAGCGGCAAACGAGACTCCGAGAGCCGGAACCGAGCATCAAAACTCCTGCGAAATCTCTCGCAGAGGCTGCTCGCACTACTGTGCACGCGTTTCCCCGTTAACCCCGGAACAAATAAGGGTGCGGTTACACTGCACGCGATTTTCGATCGTGCGCGATGCATACTGACCGTTCAACTTGTTCCGATGCGGTTTCGACTGCGGCCAAACCGTCTCGAGGTCGAGTTTTATGGTTGCGTTGGGTCGTTCACATAAATTCGCTCGGTTACCTTCAACAGCTTCTTTTCATTTATTTACCCTTAGCACTCGGAGCAATTTCAACTAGAATACCAAACATTTCTCCCAACCTAGGATATTTCCATTCTGCAGTGTCCTGTTTTGATGGTGCAACCGTGGAGGGGATGATTCTAACATCAGAAAATTAGTCGAATAAGTCTTTATGCAAAATAAAAATTTCGTATCAGCATTGCGACAAGCTGGAGTGAAATAAAAATTGATTTTCTGTCTTAATGTGTTGAAAATAATTGAATAGCATTTACAAATTCTAATATTTTTATGTAACGTAATATCCGCTAATATCGACACTTTAGTTGGAAATTGCGGAGTAAGATTTTCAGTCTGACGAGAATGTCAGAATCGAGTGGAAATTAAATATTCAAATACAGTTTGCGTTACTCTTTAAAGATAGTATAAACCAGCAACTTTCGCACTCCGATTCTCCTGGGTATTAGAGATCGAACTCGCATTAAGAGGCCATTAAAAATCGGTCGATCGCGATTACAGGAGTTTGGGGGGGGGGGGCCGAAAATCCGTCGGATAGATGGATCCGCACATTCCGTAGAAATTTTTAATCACTCTCTCTCCGGCTCCGAATAATAAAAAAGATCCGCGGATGGTGGAGATGGTACGGCTTCGGGATCCATTGAGTAATTGATCGACGCGGACGATCGGCACCCATTAAAAGGGCGTTTCAATCAGGATCGAACAGCCGACCAATTCATGCCGTTGAATAATAAGAGGCTTAATAGGTTCGGATGCGGAAGAAGCATTCAACGTCATCGATGATCTAAATCCCGCGCGTCGAAACGCGTAAACCGAGTACCCCTCAAACCCCCCCCCCCCCCACCCCAACCCTGTTCGGTCCTCGCCCGTCGCCGGCGGACGTTGACGTACAAAACGAGAGGCGGCCCGGGCCTAATTTAATTGGCCAATTACGATACTCCCTACGAGAGAGAGCTGCCAGCAGGTTACGCGGCGACGAGATCGGACGGGATGGGACGCGACGCGGCGCGTCGATCGTGATATTCGCGTCCCAGTTGATGACACTATACCAGCGAGACCGGAGCTGGTCTCGTTGTGTACGCGGTTTGACGGCCCGGCATCGGCACCCGGCCCACGATTTATCCACGGTCGACGGTAAATTGCGAAACGAGGGGTGAACGGCGGTCAACGGAAACCCGATCATCCGTATTAGACAACAATACCGCGAGACCCAATCACCGGACCTCCTATAAAATACACAAATCCTCCCCTCCTTCCTCCCGCCCCTCCCTCGAATGAAATCGCGAGGCTTAACTCGACCTGACTGGAAATTGCGACACCCTCCGACTGTTCCCGTTCATGTTCCACTGACATTCGTGATTATCTAATGGTGCTTCATTTATTCATTTTATCATCGATTCCTGAATCGTTTTCACTACGAATTATTTTAGGAATGCAGCGATTGGAACGTCTTTGTCGTACATAATTTCTTAGATTGTACACCCGTGTCGTTTTGAACAACAACAACGAAATGGAGTTTTATTTGGGCTTAAAGTTCTTGTTTCCGCAGAAATATTTGTTGGAGAATCGAAAGGATTGATGGGTTACAACGGATTCGGATAGTCGTTCGTCAAATTGGACAGGCGCCGATGAGGACGTCGACGAGCCATTTCCCGACCGGAAGAGAGCAGTAATGGCGCGACAATAAATTAAAAAGGAATCGTTACGAGTTGGTAGCGCGGAGGAGTAGGGGGGGGGCGATGTTATTGTTTGGCAAACGCGATCGACTGGGGACGAATCGTCCGAACGGATTAACATACTCCGTCGCGTTTGTTGTATGTAATTACAATCTACTGTATTTTCCCGCGTAAATATGCCCGCGATGCCTCTGTATAATTACCGTTATACAGCAGCGCGGCTGCGATGGCGGCCTCGGAGGCGGGAAATCGATAACGTTAATTACAGGTAAATTACGCCCGATGGATCTCTGTTTCTACTTGAAATCACGCGTGTTTCTCTTCTCTCTCTCTCTCTCTCTCTCTCTCTCTCTCTCTCTCTCTCTCTCGCTCTTTCTCTGTTACTCGCTCTATCTTTCTCTCTTCCGTCGTCCGTTTCGGTTAATTTCGAGCCGCGCGCAAAACATCACGTTCCCCGCGGCGATTTAATTAAACCGCGACAAGGATACGATATAATTTCACTCGCGTAAAAAACGATTGCCAATGAAAGCTACAGACGGAAAAATAAACAGCCGATGAATTCTGGCGTCTCTTTGCACAGCGAGTGCGCAAAAACTGCCGAAGAATGCTGCCGAGTCCATTCACCGAACCTTGAAAACGTGCTTCCCTAATGGTTCAATTAATTACAAGTCTGGTAACCGAGGTGTACATTTAATGAAATTTTCATTTATGCATTTATTATTATAAATGTTTAATTATGCACTTATTAAACTTGTGACTCGGTGAAATTTCAAGTATTAAAGAGATTAAAACAATTTGAGAACATCGGGACCTCCCTTGCAATTTGACAAAACTAGTCACCTTGTCGAGATGATTCAGCACCGTGTACACGAACACCTGTCCGACTCTGACAAACACGTGTCAACATCTCCTTAAAGGTTTTTCATTCTTCGGAACGAAGAATTATTAATTTGTGAGACCGATTGCAGATCTGTCACTCTGCCTCGAGATTCTTTGTAATCGTATCGTAGAATTGATGGCCTTTGGTCTTCGAAAGACATCAATTATTCGCTGGAGATCCCCTAAGCGATAACAAATTGTGTTTCATTACATCGAATTTAATTGCGTGAGAATTATTAAGGACCTCGAATGGAAGTTTTCTTCCTCCATGGTTATAATTACACCCTGAATGCAATTACGCGCGGACTGCGGTGTACAACAATGAATTCTCGTTTTTTAGCTTGGTTCCTGACACATTATAAATTATGTCAATATTATACCAGACGTATAAGTATGGAGAATTTTGGAAAAATTGCAAATTTAGTGTTGAAACGCTTCGAGCTCGCATTCTAGTCGATTAACCGAGCCCCGAGAGATGCGAGTGATCAAAACGAAAAACACGAGGGTAGATTACGGTTCTGCCGGAAGTTATGGGAGCGTAATGACCCGAACAAGGACGAAAAATGATTTTTTCCGTGCTCGCCCTGCTGCCGATAACTTCCGGCGGAAACGCAACCGGGAAATAATTTCACGGGGCGCGTTCGCGCGTTTTATCGCGTGCTAGGACACGCGTCGTCGCGAGGAGGAAACCGAGCGTAGCAGACGGGCCACGCGGGACTCGAATAGATAAAAAGAGAGAGACGGAGAGAAAAAGAGAGAGTATATGGTAGAAAAGGGATAGGGTACGGAATTTTCCGTAGGTCGCGTGAAACGTATCACGGGGCAGTAAATTCAACGGCGACGACGACCTTTCCCGGGGAAATTATAATTTTCCCTCTCGTAAAGACCGGCTCTCCCCCGTGACGCTAATGCGAGCGTGCATTAGGCGAGAAAAATAGCCGGGGCCGCGGAGACGAGGAAATTTGTATGAAGGCAAGACCGCCGGCGGGTTAATCGCCGAGAAAATGGCGACAATGGCATCCCGTCGCGAATTAAGAATCGACGACGCGGGACCAAAGGGAATTCAGGCCAGGTGAGTTGAGCTCGTTTGATAGGCATGCCTGGGAACCTACCCCCTCCTTCTTCCTCACTGTGGTTTTCTCGTTGGACGAGGTTTATCCCTAGTATGGTTAAATGATGGGGCAAGGTTAATGCCGGATCGACGTCACAGACGACGCAGGACTCTGTGAAACGATTGTCTAATAATTTTAAAAGACTGAGAGGAATGTGTTGAGATATTTGCAAGTTTGTTTAATTGTTGTCTTGTTTATAATGGTTGTCAATCCAGGTATCAAACAGAATGATTCATCGTTACAGGTGATTCAGCCGGAATTTTGACCATACAGATTTAAGAGGAAATTCTGCTTGTTGGAAAATTTATGCAATTTGGAGGGATCACTGATAGCGAATTCGTAAATATTTAAATACGGTATCAGCCTGCTCGACTAAAATTAATGAAATTTGGTACCGCTTCTGTGGACGCTAGTTCGACGATGTTGAAACACGTCACATATGTATTTGTTTTAAAGTTTCTTTTGCTAAAATGTTAGTAAATAAATTTAGCACATCATATTCTAGTGTCCTCTAACTCACATTATACGTTTCAACCGTTCCATTTATTAAATCAGAAGTGGGAGGTACGCATTCAAATATGAATTCCACACATATTTTTATAAACAACTCAAATGAAGTCCAAAAAGAAAGAAAAATAAGTGAATAATATTTTCTAGACCATCCAAACACAAACAATACTTAAACATCGACAATTTACGCGCTCTGCGGAAATGCAGAATAAAAAATATCTGAATGCAGTCGCCGCTGAATGTAGACTAACTGCGGCAAGTAGAAACGGCGCGCATTGATCAGACACGGTACCGCAAAGTTTCGCGAAATAAAATATCAATCAATTTCATATTGAAATGCGGACCCGCAGAGAACTCCGCTGGCGTTTGGTAATTCTAATCGGCATTATAATTACTGGCTTGGCAATGCAGTTTCCCCAACACTCGCAGGGGAGTCCGAACCGCGTGACCCATCGATTTTCATGAAATTTACATGGGAGATAGTTCACGGGAAAATATCTCGCTCGTATTTTTTATCGACCATCGTCCATATTGGTGGAATGAAAACGGTCCTCATAGTTACGAGCCGAAAATATTTTTGTAATATCTCGGGCACCGGTGAACGCGGGGGAAAAATACTTTTTTCTTCCATTTTTTTTTTTTTTTAAATCGTGCGGTTTTGTCAGTAGGCTGGTCACTTCTGTGTCCAAATGCCAATAAAGAATAGAATTCACAGCGTTGATTTGATTCCCCGTTACGGATAGGTTACCACCAGTGGACTACGGGATTTTTATGTGAAAATTCAATTTTTGCGGACGAGGATCGCCATCGAAACTGCGGGCAAATCTAATTTTCTTTTCCGTGTCGATGGTTTTGACAAGTCGAAAATTTTCGAACTCTCGGGTTAGCCATTAATCCGTAATAGCCCTTTGATCATTTTGTTTTTCAAATTATATTATCTTTTTTTAATTTTCCTCTAAATGTGTTCGGCTTCCAAAGAGAGATACTGTTTTAAGCCGGGCATTTCGAAAAAGGACAATCTCTGCAAGCCGATATTCTCGATCGTTCCGAGGCCGTCCGCGACACGCTATTATCGAGAGGGTTGCGCGATCCGGCAATCGATTAAGGCGCAGTTTACAGCCATCGTCTCCATCATCATCCGTAGGACGTGACCCCGAGGAACCATGGTTTTTCACGGAGTGCGCAAGAAACGCGCGTAAGGGAGGCTGGGCTCGCGTATCCGCTATTCGATTAATGATCCTCACGTAGCCACGATAAACCATCTTTCTTCGGTCGTATCAAGCCTCGGGGCAGGGGGAAGTTGATCATCCTGGCAGACCGAGGCAAAGCCCGAGATATCGTCGCGTCGCAGCGAGGGCAGAGAGCAAGAAAAAAGGGAGAGAAAGTCGCGCGCGAGAGAGAGAGAGAGAGAGAGAGAGAGAGAGAGAGAGAGAGAGAGAGAGAGAATGGGGGAAAAAGGGAGATAGAGTGAAAGAGAGAGAAGGATTGAAGAGGGTTGAGTAGGGGATGAAGCGGACGATTCAAAAAGTGAGTGGATCGCGTAGGTCGAGCACGTCCTCGTTTCCCTGTCAGCGTATCGACTCGCGAGGCCGCTTACCCGCGAAGTAATTGAAGTGGTTTATCGATCCCGATGCAATGAGCAAGCACACGCCGCCCAACCTGCACCAGGCTCGAAACAGCTTAGCGGCAAGAACCACACATCGGGACTATCTTTCCGGCGATCCCATAAAAGAGACTTAAGGTTCGAGTGGATCATTTTCTGCGCATGAAGCACGTACTTGTTTGGGAGCCAAATTGGCTTAACTCTTCACCGACGCTGACTTTCCACGCGGGTTACACGGACGATGCTGATAACCCCCCGAACCACCTCCTCTTGTGAAAGCTGACTTCCTAATAAACAAAGGAACAGAGCTGTATCTTCGTGCGCAGTGCTGGTATTGTGTGCCCTGTTTATCGGCGGAAGAGACCTGAAGTTTAGCGACTCTCATAGTTGCCTTCCCGACTCCCGTTTCCGAATATGTGATGGCGAGAAAAGGGGATGCAGAATTGTTTTGACTGCCTGTCAGGACTTTTCTTCCGAGAAATAGAGGATTACGTCTTATATATTGGATTGGAAGAATTGGGATCTGTACGTTTCTATTGATACTTTTTCACTGGTTCGGTCAGACGAATTGCAAACCTCACCCTCGAAACAGGGGCAAAGCGCCGACCGAGCAGAGGCTATTAAAATCTCATTTACGCGTCCATCTTTCCGGGGACAGGCTGACGTATATATTCGTCGAAAAATATAATTCCCGTGTCGCTGGTCCCCCGGTATACATCGAGTTCTTATCTCTTCCGTGCCGGCGGTCCCGATGCGAGAGGTTTCGAGTGTGCCCGCGCAAAAACTTTCTATCCCGGGAGCACATCAGGAATCTATCAGCATCGACGAGGGTAGCAAGACTTTTTCCCCCGCTAATCCCGTGTACTCGATCTCTCCGTGGAATTTCTCCAGGATGATCGGTCCAACCTCTCCCTCTTGTGTGTATCTGCTTCCCACCAGGGGAAACCCATCGTGTTCACCGCGATATCGTTAACTACCCTTGTCCGTGATTGAACGGGAACGTGTTTTTAGGCGCTCTCGTAACGATTTTACGATGAGTAATATTGCGGAATTTCTGCGTTCCATTCTGTGCATTTTTACTAAATGCGACTCCTAAATTTTCTTATAACATCTTTAACGTCTTTACACATGAATTCAGCTAATGAATTAGTAGACGGTGGATTTTCTTTCTCAATTAAAGAAGAGGAGAGAACTTTCTTGAGAATTCCAGTTTTAATAAATTTAATTGTAAGAGTGTGTATTAGCGTAGATTCGTGATTTGATTATGAACAATCAGAATCAAATCAGGTCCCTATAAACCAAAAATTAAAAAGTGACATGGAAAATCAATTGTCAATTAGTCTAACTAAATGCATAATGCAATTTTCTAGATGTCGGGTCCACCTTTTTGCTCGTTACATCGCTAATAATGAATTCGGAATTACAACATATATAATCATTATGGGGCTTAAAATCGTATAAACGTCGAGCTTCTTCTTCCACTGTTAATTTATTCATCAGCCATTAGTTTCGTTAATCTTCTTTGCAAAATTTGCAGCGGGCGTGGTCACATTATTCAATCGATTCGATAAAACGTGTATTATTTATAGTGAAATTATCGTATCATCCGTAATACATTTTAAATAGAATACGAATTCAATTAGCCAGACGACGAATATTTAATATTTAATTTCAACATCGCGTCGTGTTTCAGTTAGAGAAACGTGATCATTTAGTGATAAAACCATGATTCGTCTGGCCGATTTGTTAAAAATATTAAAATCCATTTCAATTTCGACTGCCTTTTCGCTTTGCACACGCTCGCGTGAGTCAATATATCCAGGATGCTCATTCTCGAGCAAACAAACCCTTATTTGTTCATCCCCATTGTCAAAACTGCGAATTGCCTTTTGAACAATGACATTTATTTAATCTCTCCCGGCGTGAACGTTGAGTAACGAGACAACAATACGAGTGGCTAATATTAATCCGAAATTTAATCATCGAACAGTTGGTTAAATTAATAGCTATTTTGGTTGTCTGAAAATATTTATATATCACCTCAAATTACGAAAACCTTAAATAAATTAGG
>CM052315.1:17557369-17642648 GCA_028455605.1 Lasioglossum malachurum | reverse complement strand
ATTAAAAGGTGGAAACTTTCCCTCGCTATTAAAATATTCCCAACACTTCCAAGACACCAAGAGAAGCGCCGCCGCCCTCTCAAGACCGAGAACTTCGAAAGAAACTAATTCTTCAGCCGGCTGTGCAAACGATCGCGGATCCTCGAGCGGATTGCCAGCGGAATCGGCTGGAATATAACCGGATACCAAGGGCAAATCACCTCGGGCTGGAAACTTTTCAGATTGGAGATTTAAGCCTCGCAAAGGCCGTGGAATCGACGCGAGAAAGAGCAAGATAGAGAATCCATGGCGGCAGGGGTGTTTCTTTACCGCTGGAACAGCCGCCGCTGGAACGATGGATGGGATCGCGCGTACCCGGTGAAAGGTCGCGAGAGCACTTTCCGATAGTTCTCCGTCATAGGACGCGGGGCCCGACGTGCTCGTTTTCGAAGTAAAATATAAGGTTGATTCTGAGCGGGTAGTTAGAGCGCAAGTCAAACAGCGGAACACGAAGCGCCACGGTAGTTTCGAAGCTTCCGCGAGGATTTGCGAGCGAACGGCGCTGGAAAAGAAAGCTGAGGGCGAAAGGATCCAGACTGGGGATCTGCACGGTCGTCTACTGGATCGTGAAAACAAATTTTATTTCGTTCATACAAGATTCTTCTTTCATCGCAGCAACCCTGTTTTTGTGTCCTGCCACGATTTTTGTAAGGAGACATGAACACATAACTTTGAAGTTTGATTAAAATGTTTTAAGGTAATATTTCGTGTATATTGAACTGTGAATGAATATATTTTTGTACAGTAGATTGTGCGTTAATCAATTATGAATAGACAAGTTTGAAATGACTGAATTTGTGAGGAACAACAAATGTTCCTGGATAATCGATTAAAGTCTCGTTTCAGAGAATCAGTGGTTTTCCTTGCGCCAGCCGAGAAGCGCACTCAGCAATATTTAAGGGGAGAATTATGGCGACACGAAATAAAATTCGTAAATATCCGGGGACGCGTTGTACAAGGGCGATTTGAAAGACGGTGGCGGGCTCCCCATTGTTGCCAAGGGGATCGACTTTTTCCATTTTCCGCGGCGAGATTCGCTCGCGTGCGCCCACGACGTTGGCCATCAATTTTCTCCGTTGTCTACGTAACCGTATTTTTATTTCCCTTAAAAACTGCACGTCAACCGGAGGATATATAAACGGTCATTGTTTCCCGGTTTTCAATTTTTGCGGTAACGTTGCCGATCCCGGCGGTATTATCCGAAATAATAGGGATCGGCTGGAGTCTCCGGGACGATCCAAAATCGTCGAACCGACAAATCGTGTGGTCTCGCTCTTTCTCTCTCGCTCGCTCAGTGTAAGAAGTAATTGTGCGTGTCTCTCGAGGAAGCTACGACTGCGTTCGAGTTTGGAATCTTGAACGAGCCAACACAGCTGGCAATTTATTGTCTCGAGGTGGCTATAAAATTTCTCGCGAAACAGCCTCTGTAATCGGTTTCCGATAAAGCGTCGACCTGGTCGGTCGACTACGGGACGGTTTGCAAACGCACGGGTCGAGATAAGAACACTTCGTTGCTCGAAGGACAAGGGCCGCTTAAATTGCTTCGACACCGACCCTGTAATCCTTTTTCATCTCGACGGGGTTACGTTTGCTCCCCGAACGAGACTTTCGCTTCGGACATTAGGCAGGAGCCGGTCAAATAAAACCTGGAACTTTGTGTGACACAGAAATACGGATTTACTTTTACTTAACTTTGTCTACATGTTATCCGTTAATAAAATGACTGTGAAGGGGTAGAGAGAATTAACATTAGTATAGAGAAGATAGTACAGGGGAGAAAAGAGTGGGTGAAACAGTAGGTTTAGGAGTATAGAGAAAAAAAGGAAAGAAATAATCCAAAGGAGAGAGGGAGAGGCAAGAATATCGGAGACACTGGTACATATACAACATAGACTATAGACAATAAGGCATGGGATACGGATGGATGGGTGGAGGAATGGATGGATGGATGAATAGAAGGATGAATGACTTAGAAAACTGTAGGCCAAGTCCAATTTCGAGGCCGCGAGGCTGAAATAAATAAATACTCTATATCCTTCGAAACAATGATGTGCCAAGCAGGAATTTTCTAGATGGTAATACAAATTTTTCCTCCATTCATAAGATACTGAAAAACAAAAATTCGCACACAGATATCAAATATAAAAATCACTGAGTCAATCGTTTTAATTACCACTACTTGTAAGTACAGATTTCAATCTCTATCAGCAGCTTGGCTAACATAAACTTTCCCTCATTCTGGTGCTTGTAAAATGCTCTACAATATCGAATTTAAAAATCACTGATAGAGTCCCTCCCAAGGATAAACCGTTTCAACGGCCACCGCTCGCAAAGACAGTTTCCAATCCGCGAAAACGAGGAAGAGCGTTCCCAAACCGAAAATACCGGAATTGGAATCGGCAAATGTACCCGCAGCGATGGAAACCGACAAACCTGTAAATCGTCGGACTATTTCCAGCTGGACCGTTCCACGGATCCCTTTTCACAAAAAAAAAAAAAAAAACGGAGCAGCCAATGAAACTCTGCTGGGCGGCTGCAATCAAAGCCTATCATCATTCTATTATTTCACTTTCGCCCGAAAAGTTTTCGCATTTTTGCGCTGGGCCCGACGACCTCGCGCGAATATCCGGGCTCGTTATCGAGCGGGGTCGCCGGTACGATGGACCTAACTATACGCTTTTGCGCGATGAAAATCATAAAATTTCGATGGCCGGATTAAATCAACAAGTCAAATTGCATGGGACAGAGAGCGCTTCGTCGCTTTGGTGTCTGTCGTCCGTGGGATTTGCCGTTGCCGCGTCAAATTTCGTTAATGATATTTTCGGCACGCGATCAAAGGCTCGAAATACAGCCCCGTCGCTGCATATAGTGATCGTCTGACCGTCACTATTACGAATCGGCGATGGGCGACAGTGAAAATGGCCGATTTTACCGTATTTACTAACCCTTTTACTTCTCCTTAAAATAGACAAAAAAACCAGTTTTCTCAATTTTCTACGAAATGACGGACATTTGAACATAAACAATTTTTCCACGTCAAAAATATGATGATGTAGAAACAAAATCTCATGACGAAAATTGGATAATTGTATGAGTTTTGCAGCGGGCATAAACGCGCCCCTGGTAGAAGGTTAAAACTGCAAAAGTGCTGAGCAAAATTACTTGGTCTGCATAGATCGTCGTCGATTCGCAACATGTATCAGCGTAGATCCATTTTAATCGGCTCCGAAGGACTGTAGCACGTAGGATTAAATTTTATCGCGGCGTGGAAGAAATACAGGGTCGTTTCATTGCGCGAAATAAAAGTCCCGGGTATGAACGGTACATTCATATTACAGGTGTGCGTGGGAGTAAACGCGGCGAACAAAAACCTGGTGTAGTGACAAAAAGGAAGAGAGAAAGCGAGAGAGGAGAAAATGTGTGGCGCGTGCTCGGCTCTACCACCATCGACGTTTATCGAGCGCGGGATTAAGCGTCGCAATGACACTTTCAAAAAAGCCCCGGCTATTCGCGGTCACGGGCTTTTACAATAAATATCCGAATTATCGATCGACCGGTTATAAATTAACCCGGCTCCGGCACGCCTACACCCGGCTGCAACAACAACAACAATAATCGTGCAGGGGAGAATTCACGCATTCGAGGAACAGAGGAACGTGTTCGCAGGTTTTTTAGCCTGCTTTGTGCGCGAGACAGGACCCTATCAGGGTCTAGCACCCTTGCCCCTGCGCGCACACGAATGAATAGCGTTTCAGGGAGCCGTAAGAACTTAGGGCTGCTCTCGAGGACAATGTCGCGCCCATCTCGATGACGTCATCCGTGATCAACGGGGATACGAGTCCTCGAAACAGTCTGCCTCGAAATTTCTTTCTGCCTAGCCCTAGGGCTGATCTTACCCGACGATCTGAATCAGCTTACCGGGTTTTCAGGATGGTCTGGCAAACAATTTAACACCTTGTCATTTGTACATCGGACGTTACTGCGATTGGAACACTTGGTGGAAGAGTCGAGAGTTGTTCCTTTTTTAGAAGAGCTACAAATTTTGTCGAAATTTCCTGTATCGAATTTTGAAGTTCATGAGTTCATGATCAGACCGCAGTTTTAAAATGAATGAGGAAGCACTTTTTTGAATAGAAGAGAAAGAATTTTCAGGAAGATCTGGATAAAAATAACAGTGAACATGTGAAGAAGGATAACAGCTCGGACTGAAATGAAAACCGCCAGTATATTTGAATAGGTTAACGACTTCGACTTCGTATAGTTTTAATGGTTGTTGGTTTAACACCGACGATTTCCGTTTCCATTCTTGGACGTTCGTGATGTTTCCTTTTCTCGCGATTTAATGAGCTCTCGGAGGTAGAAGACAGTGACGTGGATTGAAATACCGCGAGTCAACAGGCATCGATAAAGTCGGAATGAGACCTGAATTCAAGCTTTCTTGCAGTAAATGGCAACATAAATTTTTACAATTTATCTGTTCTATATATAGATCCTGCAGTTTTAAAGATATCTAAATAGGTATTGCTCAGACTCCAACTTTGAGGACAGTGTTCATCGCCGGACAGGATCGAATATTTTTCCCAGGACTATTTCAACTAAATTTAGTTGTATAACTCGAGCCTGTTCATCAAATCAGCTTCGCCCGAGGAAATTTCTCAAAGCGAGGAGCGTCCATTAGGAGCGTCATTTGCGCCGGTGCAAGCCAGGATAAGTATGTAACTTTCTAATTGATCGGCAACTTCAAAGCGCCTTTAACAATTACTTACACCGTTCGCCGATAATTTAGTAATATTGTAGACTGGTGAGGCATCGTCTCGGGGCGGAGGGTCGCGCGATCCACCGTGAACGACGTTAATAAAGGCGTTGTTCGATAAACGCCGAAGCAGAAAATAGAATTAAGGCGCAATCTTTATAGCCGTCGCTCTCCGTGGGGGGTTTCCAATCGAATTTCAGGGTTCCCTTCTCTCCCCCTCTCTCTCTCTCTCTCTTTTCCGAGTAATGACGTTACTCGATCACGGAATTGGTAGCAATCGGAGGACTTTAATGACGTTAACGAGGCTATTAGATAACCGGCTCTCCGCTGAAAAATCCCCTTTGTGCCGCGTCGACTGGCAAACAGACAGACATTCGACTCGCGTAATCGACAGCCGGCCGACCAGGAAAAACGTTCCGTCGCTCGGCCAGGAAAATGAAATCGAGTTCTATACTGTCGTAGATGCTGAGGTTCAAAGACGACGCGAGCTCTGGATTCCTCGAGTGTCGAGCTTCAATCGAACTCCGCTCGACCGAGCGACACGGAAATATACATGCGATGCTTCTTCTTTGCGTCTTCCACAAGCAAGCGGAAATATCTGGCCATACCTCGAAGAATATTCTTTGAAGTCGCTGCCGATGCGAGCAGCAATCGATCGCGATGTTTATCGCACGGGATCAGACCCGCACGATCCTCTACACAGGAACAGATTTTTACAGATGAGCACGCTCGCTCCTGTAACCCATTACTCTTGCCAGATACCTCGAAATAATGCCTCGCAACAGGCGGACTCGTTCCACTGCGATACTCTCGAAATCATTTCTCTTCGGTCGAGAATACGATGGAACCGAGGCGGTTCTGGACCGAATTTTCTCCGCCATTTTTGCTTTGTTGCGGTGGAAGACTTCAGATAAATCACTTCATTGTTCGTTTCTGAAGGTAGTGCGAGACTTGTTAACGAATATTTAAAGGAAAGAAAAATACATCTGTATATGTATAACTTCTATATCCTGCAATCAAAGAAGACAATTTCTATTTTCCATAAAAATCCTCGACAATGAACCCCACCCACTTTTAAAAAAAGTTATTAAATACATTCATATAGGTAATGTTTCCATAAAAATGTATCCCGGTAATTCAAGAGCGATCAAATAGCACGAAAAATCACGCGAGACTGCATGTATTATTCCGCACGCGAGGACGAGATCATAAAAGCATAAAAATGCATATTGTTTCGCAGGTGGAGAATCTTTCACGTTAATTGACGCTCGAGCATTGAAAAAGCAAATATCACTGAACAGGCAGGAGCAGCAGCAGCCGGGGGGGAAGGTTAACTAAGGAATTAATAACTTGGCAGCCGTTTGCTGGAATCGGCGAGAAAGGGTTGGCAAAAGGGTGGCAGCCTTTCCATTATAGTTTTTTTTTTCTCGCTCCGGCCCCCCTCCCTCCCGCCCTTCGCTCTCGCTCTCTCTCTCTCTCCCGTCTCTCCCCTGGTGCTTCGCGAGAGCTCGTGATAAATGAATTGGATGTAATCCGAATGCCCATTGTTTCGCTTTAACGAGGGTCGCAGGGAACGCGTTATGCCGGAGAAAACACGTGGAAGCGTCGACGCCTTTAAACGAGATATCACGGCCCATTAGGAGCGTCTGTGCGCCGACGACCGAATGAAATTCACGACAAAAACGTCTGAACACTTCGCCGCTTTCTCTCTCTCTCTCTCTCTCTCTCTCTCTCTCTCTCTTGCTCTCTCCCTCTGAATCTGGCTCTATCTCTCTCTTGCTGGCATTCAGTGGACCCAGACGTGATCGAGATTCTCATCCTTGAGTGTCTTATCCACACCGAGTGCTGTAAACTCGATGCGATTAAAAACATGCTGCTTGTCTGACCAGTGACAGCCTTATTCTACTTTCCAGGAAAATTATCGCTGCATTATCAGCACCTGACCACAGTTTTCCTTCACTCTACTTGGCTGGAAAATGATTGTTTTCCATTTTGTTCACCTGTCCATTATTGTTCTTGTTCTACTTATCTGACACATGGTTCTGACATTTTACTTGTCTGATCAATGCCTCTTTGTTTTACCAGCCCCCCCAACTACAGTTCCGTAGCTATCTAAATGCATAATCGGTGCTAATCTTATTTTAGACCTTCCAACAGTGGCTATCTCATTGTACTTGCCTGACAAGTCTTGTTCTATGGACTAGTTCTACTTGTCTGAACAGTGACTGACTCGTTCTACTTGGATAGCTCAGAACTAACAGTACAGTACAACAGATCTGTGGATACATGCTGGGAGCAGTATGATGGACAGTCTCTGATGAGCAGGACTTTGTAATCGTCCACTACAAAATGGTAATTTTGTTAAAAACACCGTCAAAGTTTCAATCATGTAGCTGACATAAATTTCACGCTAGAAAATTCTATGCAATTTTAGCAATAAAATCAAATCGGTAGTTGTTCAATGAAATATAGCATAAAGGTGTATGTCTATGTGAAACGCAGACTAAGAAATTACTTAGTAAATGTCATTTAGAAAATCGATATAAGCGTAGCCAATTGTGTAGTCAGAAACTATTTAAACAGTTTTAAACAGTTATCAGGATATAAAGAGTTATCAAATCGAGTAATATTTATTCGAGACACATAAAGTACCAAGAGCTATCAAACAAAAAAACTCCTACTCGAAATTCCCAATTAAAACTTCCTCGCCGAAATTCATTTCCCTATAACAATATAGCAACAGTATTCCCCCGGAAGAATTAATCTCGTCCACCAGCAGAGCCAAACAAACCATCAATTACCCGGCACAACAGAAAAATAAATCCTCCAGTCAAACAATACCGTTTCCCCGATCATTAAGCACGGCTGAAAATCAGAAATCTATTGTCCTAACGGCACGCAATCGCGAATAAACTATCAACCCGAACGAAATGATTCCACATAGCGCGGGGGGGATGGATAGTAAAGTAATAATAGCGAGACGGGGGGAGGCTTGCCGACCGGAAATTCGCGCTTGTTCATCTTGAGGCTGGACGTTAAATCGTTCGGGTGTCGAAAGGCCGCGGTGGAAGCGCGCAACGGCGGAACGATGGCCGATAATAAATGAACGTTTGTTTCTGGGGGCTGCGTGTCTCGCGTCACCGGCACGCAATTTCGATGAGCACGCCAATTCGTACCGTGGAAAGTTGTTTACGAGGCCGCCGAAAAATAGCCGGTCCGGTGGCTCTTGCGATCGTCCGAAAATAAAATATTTTCGGGCTGGACGGGAGAGGCGTACGAGACCGTTCAGCCCGGCAGACCGCGCGGCCGCGATTTATTGGTTTTCCGCAAAATCTATGCTGGTCTCGCGGTATTTTCTGCAAATCGCGCGCGCGGCTACGCCTCGCGACAAGATCCACCGGGATGAGTCGCTGCGAGCACTCTCGAGCTCGTCTGAATAAAATTATCAAACGAAACCACTAGCCCGTTTCATGTTTGCGTCGAGTACGCTCGTGATGGACAAACAGACAGTCGCTTTTGCAATTTAACTGGGTGACTTTTTAAATATCAACATTTAGCGAGACGCAATGTAAGACAAATTACAACGAAAGGTTGCATTGATCAATACAGTGCAATGTTCAACTGCCAATAATTAACCTCTGGAAATATTCCGTGTGCCATTTAAACTGTGGTGCCCAAGGTGGTTCGGAACCCACCTTATAAAAACTGTAGGTCCCGTCGCGAAATAACCCCAGCAGTTAAGAAACCGACGAAAAATAAATAAAAAAATAAAATTAAGGAGAATACGATTTCATTTCGATTAAAAATAAATGATGGACTACGTTTGAGATCTTCATCATGGGTCTGAACGTTGATTACAAGGTGAGGGGTGGATAGGTTATGGAAAGGGAAGAACAATTGTGTGTCTGATGGATGAATCCGTTAGGCTGTTTTTTTTTCTCCTTTTCGGCGAAATTTGGCCCTGAACGTCGCGTGGCCCTCGATTAACGAGCCGCTTTCTCGTCACGGACGTTTCCACGCAAGGAATTATGGGGCTCCGGTCTGGCCGTAATTCCCCGAACCCGACTGTTAGCCGCCGACGACTGTTAGGGGCGGGTTTTATGTCGATCGACCAACCCCTCATCCACCCTCTCATTACCAGCCGAACTCTGTCATCAGCGGGAATCTATAAACGAACGACAAAGATGCCGAGCGATTAGTTATTAACCGTACCAGGCACGCGGTTCACTGTGTTTGATCGATGCTGATCTTTTGGGAGAGAATGGACTCTCGTGACTTGCCTCGTGTCTCCTTTCATACTCGGAAGTTTAGAGTCTAAACAATTTCATTTCAACAAGAAAATTTCTATAACAAAAGTACAATTGTATGACTAACAAAATGAATATGATTGATTGTGACTGATCGTAACGCCATAAGATCGAGAAAATTATGAATTACAACATCGTTATAGTATTATTCGACCAGGACCGCTGTTAGTATCAATTTCCAATACTGTCCCTGCCTTTACGAGCAGGTTAACGATAATAACACGTAACGCGCCAGCGGCAGTAAATCGCTTTAATTGAAGGCAGCGTCGCTAAAGGCTAGGCGCGGGATTTATTCATAGCTCCATTTAATAAAGTAATCGCCCCATTAGAATTGAATTAGAAGGCCAGGTGCATTGGCTCGCTCGAGCTCGCAACGGAAAGCTCGAAGCTTCTTTATCGCGCAACAATGATCTCCGGGGGCGGGCCGGCACAATGCACCGGGAAAACACGGTTACAATGCGGTGGTAATAAGCAGTCACCCCCTCCTGGGCACTTCCATAAAGCGGATGTAAGAGGATATTCGTTTGCCGACGTGTCCATTAAAACGGACTCTCGAGTGGTCGGCACTTGTGAAGGACGTCGAGACCAGAGGCTGTCAGCTCCAATAGAAGCTGCCATTAAAACTGATAGAAAAGGGGTCGGTGGCTGTGTGTAACCTAGCCTTTATTTCTTAACTATTGCTTAGACGCTTCTGCACCCTCTGTGCCGCATCACCCACAAGCCAAAATTAGACCTTCGAATAAAAGATCCTGTTAGACGATCTATTTCTTCAAAACCATAAAACTGTCACTAACGAACGTCTCCAATCATCCTCCACACCGTAAAAATCAGACTCCGCATCTCTGTATCGAAAATCCAAACCTCACTGAAGATTGCCAAGTGCACAAAAACGTCACTAACTGAGCGCGGAATCAATTCCAGTGCGCCTCCAAAAACCAAGTATCGTCTTCCAGTACCGTGGATGGCCATCGTAAGATCCAGGTCCGAGTGCACCGGCAAAAGGAAGAAGAAGAAGAAGAAGAAGAGCGCACACGAAGATGAAAGAACAGACTGTGGAAAGAGCTTCGAGGCTGAAGTGTCAAAGTACAAACAGAGGAATGAGACCGGGGTTTCCGTGAAAGGGATCGGCCAGAGAGAAAGGGGATAGAAAGGGATAGACCGATCGAAATTACCCCGCGAGCGGAGCCATAAATCGAAGGCTCTCTCGGCGTTGCATCGAGTCTCGCGGCGGGGGCGGGCCGGTTTCCGTGCACGCAGAATGCACCGGCAGCAGCGAGTTGCACGGTCGTGCGCTCCTGAAAGGGGGTCGGGATGGAGACGAACAGAAGATAGGGATATTAATCCGCGAGCAGCCCCCACTTCCCCCTCCCTCCTCGTCGACTTGTACCGGGTGTCCCGGGTTCGAAGCGGATTCGAACCAGCGAACCCAGTTTGATTTACACCGCGCGAAGTTACGCCGACACCACGCGCACGGCCAGAACACAACCTACTCTCGGGATATCATCCTCTCTCTGTTGGCTAGAGAAGCGGCCCGGCTTTTTGGCACGTCCCCTGACTAATTGCTAAGCTCCGCCGCTAATTCGCCGCTTATCACGGCTGGCACGTTCACGGGAAGCCGCGCCCGCACTTTCGCCGTAACGCCTCCGCGAGCTCCTGTTATTAATAAGTGCCTACTCGAGACACACAGAATATTCCAACCTCGGGCCCGAGTCGGGTCGGGCCGAAGAACACCTGCGCGACACAACGACGCGACGCCCCGCACCAGGATAATAGCTGACGCGCCGCGACCGACCGAACAGATTCCTGCAAACGAGACACGTCGCTGACTTTCGCAAGCTTCGGCACGGTTCGTCACGCTTCGTCACACTTCGTCACACTTCGGAGGCTTTGGACAAGCAAATGCTGATCACTGCAGTTTGATCCGGATCTAGGAAAGGTTCAGAGGATAATGAGGCGGAAGTATAGTCTGGAGATCAATTGGGGAACGTTTTTACCATAAGTGATTCGTTTGGGTGCTTGGTTGTTGAAGTATTACTAGGTGGAGATGTCCAGTATACAGGGCGTCCCAAAATTCCTTCAACAGTCGGAAATGGGAAACATTTTCCTTTGCAAAAATGCTATCCGCGGATTTGTTTAGGAGTTATTAATGAAACACACGGACCAATCAGAGCGCGACCTAGACGCGACTTGAACAAAGCCGCGGATAACATTTTTGCAAAGTACAATGTTGCTTCAAATGACGTCAGGAACCTCCCATTTCCGGCTGTTGAAGGAATTTTGGGACACCCTGCATAACTCTTTGCAGACGAGGATTTTTTAAAAATATTAGGTCCTCTCTCTTATGTACAATAATATACAAAATTATTATCGTTAGACATATGTATTGGTGGTTGTGAACGCGTTAGGAATCTTGAAATTGTAATATATTCTGTATAAGCAACACGCATCGAAATTTAAATGAAGTTATTGGAACATTGATATAATATGGTCCTCGGTACCATAATCGGCGGAATATTTCGATAATAAATTCTGCAAGGGGACACACGACTACGACGAATAAATAAAAAGCGAGGGACATTATGGCGCAACAGTTTGTCTCGCGGTAATATCAAACAGAAAATTTATTACATCCGAAAGTTTTCCTTGTATTTCTCGTCTGTCACATTCCCTAAGTAGATTTAGAATTGAGACGGAAATCGCAGCACCTGGGACAACAGTAGTCTGTACAGAAAAGTAGCATTCTACTTGCTGGAGCTGGAGTGCGTGAGAGGGTGAGGGGGTGAGAGAGAGAGAGGAGAGAGTTTCCCGGACGATCGAGCGAAATTTTTTAATAAATTTCAGGTCGTTCGCGTCGCCGGGACAGTTTATAGTTTCAGTTTCTTGGAGATCGCGGCAGGTATCCTGTAACTTAGACTTCGCTTCATAATACGTAACTTCAGCGCGAAAGGAAATTAGCAAGGAGGGCTCCGCCTCTTTCACCGGGCGACTGAATTTAATATTAACGAGCGCATCGTACTGAATTAAAGGTACTCTCTACCTCTGCCTCTCTCTTACTTGCTAGCCTTAATTATTCGAGTTGAACGTCTTCCGCTGGTACTCCCTAATTTCTATTTCTACGGCCAACTCCTGTTCCCTTCTTCTTGTGCCCGGGCGAAAGTTCTGACGCGTTCCGCCGGCCCCAAGGATAACTTTCGGCGGAGATTGCGGATTTTGAAGCCGGCTGATCATTGGACGATAGACCGAGCCGAGTGTCTGCTATTCATTCTGATAGCTCGTCTAGGACCACCGGTGTTAATGCAAGTTCTGGATCGTACTGCGCCAACCGGGCTCCGAGTCATTCTAATGAATTGTAATCGAGACGCTCTCCCTCTGACTTCCGTTATCGTTTCACCAGCCACCATAGCTACGATATTTTTACAGAAAGTATGAACGGAACTGTTCAGAAATAATTTATAAGCTCTTTGATATTTTAATTAGAGTGCGGATTTTTTGCTATTCTGTTGTAAGATTCTTTCGTTTAATTTGTGTTCACTCCTCTTTGTATATTTTTAATTCAATTTCATTTACTTTAGAATTCTTGAAGTGCCTCACCAATTTCAATTATTCAGTCCAGTGCAATACAACACCGTTGTATCACTCTTTTACATCATCTTACGAAGCCCATATTCGCAAAAACCGCCATAATAATCTCCACAAAGGATTCCCCGGTATAATATTCATTCGTGAGACCGTAATGTTTGAACTTCCTGAGGTAAGTCCGATCCTGGTGGTTCAGGAAAGTTTGCGTCACAGTTTCTTCGGGACGAGTTGCCTCGCAGGACATCCGCGAGCAGAGGGACTCGTCGGTCTCGGATTCCCAGAGGGTTTAATTAAGAGGGCGTGTTGTCGGTGGCTCGTCGTTGATCAATAGCTCAAGGGGTGCCCGTCTCCCTTAGTCCTCTTTGTCCTTCTTGGCCTGTCGTTCTCCGTTTCCACTCACACATCCTTCGTCTCTGGATTCGCATCCTGTTGGTCCTCCTTTCGTTCCTGGCTCTTCGAATTCTCAGCCTTCTGGACACTAATGCTCGCTCGTCCCGGGGCTCTTTGATGTCGTCGGCAACGAAGACGCTGTCATCGCGTCGTCATGGATACACCTGACCCGCCGCGAAGAACCGAGATGTCTCTTATCCTCCTTTCCGCGAGAAATTAAGCGATACCCTCGCTTCTACTATGCTGTTCAGTCAAAGAGCAATCGACTGCGGTGTCTATTACGGTGATAACGACCTCTGTGTACCTTGTTCTCTCGGCGTATGAGATCCGCAAAGTGGCCAATCGTCATTTTAATGGTGCCTTAAGCATTCCTGGAGAAATCTTCTCGAGATACGTGACGATTTCATCGCACAAACTTTATTTTAGAGAATTGTACGTTTAGAATGAATTGCATTTGAACTTTTGTCCAACGAAATATTTCTGTAATTGGCTGTAATAATTTTATTTTGATGAATCGGTTATATTGTTAACGAAAAATGTTTCGTTGAGTGAAATATTTCGGCACCGGTATGGATTTTAGACTGCCTCGCAGCAATGGAATACATAAGACGCTCCATCCCTTGATGAATTTACAAATGCAGCGCCCTGTTGAAATTTTTAAGTTCTGCTGGCTATCATCTCCCAGGATCCGACGCCGAAGTTCTCCTTTAATTAAATGTTTAAAGTGCCAGCTATCCAGTTTCAGAAAGAAAAAGAAAACGCTAAAGGGAATGCTTTAGAGATTAGAGAAGTGTTGAAGCTTAAGCAACTTCGGCAAACTCCCGCACGGTATAATGGAGTCCGAGATCTCGAGATTTTCTAATCTCCTATGGCTTTCTCTCTGTTCTTGGATACAAGAATATGTAAATCGACTTTCTTCTAAAATGATTCAAAGTTCTTACCAGTTTCCTATGCGGAAGAACGTTCAAAAGATCTCCGGGATCCTTGAAGTTACAAGTGTCAGAGACATGTTCGAGTTTTATCAATTTTCGTTGTTTCGCGCGTACAGAAAATTTTCGAAGGATATTGGAATCGATGGGAGTACCCCAGAGAGCAAAACGGCGGAATGGCTGGAACTCGGAATAATTTCAAAGTTCCATTCAAACACTTCGCTGGAATATTCGAAGTCCCATCGATTCCGGCATTCTTCGAAAATTTTCTAAGTTCCCTGGGCGCCCCGTTTTTTAATATTATAACGAAGGCGAGGCGGGAGCGAGAGATTCTTCGCAAATATTTCAAGACTCCGATAAAAATGTTTACACTTCGTACACGTATATTACATTTTGCATTACACTGCGTGCGTAAATATGTACAATAACTGCAATAAAAGGAGTCCACTACTGAAATTATATTGAGAACATGTTCGACAAAGTTGTTAAATGTATCACGAAGCTTCTCATTGAAACATCGAGCTAGCAATTTCGCAGCAAGTGTCGGAAAACAACGGTCGCGCGTTTCCAAACAGAATGCAGGAAACCGAGCAGCATTGGAAGGAGCGTATAGTAGCTTATACCGGAAGTTAATCTATCTAATTCCGTGTCGCATCGGGTCACGGTGGTAATAAGTCAGAAATTATCCGCGGCGTATCGCTTTTCGCGTGGATTAAGTGAACTCCCTGGCAAGCGAACAAACAGTGTTCTTCTTCGGTGGCGGATAGCGAGTAGCCGGAGATATCCGTGGGTGGTTGGGCGTGCAACAGAGGATTGGGTCTATCCGTGAGTCTGCTAATCCCGAATTCGGGGATGAACGGGGGCGATACCGCGAATTCCGGAAGTCCCTGGGATTTAACGGCGTTTCGGGGTAGTTTCGGTGTGCTAGCTAGGCGAGGCTAGGGGCCAGGTTTTCGATGCTCGTCTAACCGCTGCCGCGGCCGCGGTTAAGTGGTTTAGAACATTGCGATCGGCAGCTCGTGGCGCACGGACAATCTGGAAACGTTTCCACGACGAGACGTATCCCGGTTTGCCGAGCCACCGTATGAGTTTGCCGATTAATTTGACAACAGGCACACCACGCCACGTCCCGTACCGTCCCGTGTCGCATCTCGTATCTCATCGAATACGACGAACTTTGAAAATGGCTCGGACCCGTGATTTACACGCCCGTACGGGTTTATCGATCCCCGTTCGACTGAAAAACGCTCGACGATGGACCGCCTCGTCGTCCGAGCTTGTTGACTCGGGCTTAACCCTCTCGGAAAACTTTCGCCCCCGATACTGTCCCGCCTGTTTGACGAGATCAGCTGGCCGACGATCGACGGAAAGCGTTTTATCCGTGAACTGGGTCAGAACACCCTGCCCGGATGAGGACGATTGGCTCACGGTCGATTTTTTCGTGGTCCGAGAACCGTTTATCGAACCTGCCGTGATTTTTCGGGAAAAAGATACTGCAAACTGGAGTTAACGGGTAGGCTGCGGATCTTTATGCAAAATAAGAATATTCTGCATCGATTCTGCGAAACAGTAGTTAAATAAAGATTAAAACAATTAAAAACAATATCCTCAGACTTTAAATGCATAAGATCCGCGTGGAGTGAACGTGTTAATAAACTGTGTCCAACCAAACACCGTCTTCCTCTCCGCGCATCATCGTTATCTGTCGAGAATCCACCCACGCTCCTTTTCGGTTCGAAGAGCCAATTACATCGACTCAAAAATGTCAGGAATAAAACAGCCGAAAGAAGAGCGTTCATGGCGATAATGGCGATAAATGAGCCCCGTCCCTTTACGATCATTTGGACCCGTAATTGGCCTTTACTTCCGGCGAGGTGAATCGGTAGCGGCGCCGGTTACCAGGATCCACGACACGACGCGCATCTATTATTACTCGCGCTTGTAGCAGGATACCTGACGGAAACTCACCCCTGAACCACCCCAAAAACCACCCCCATATCTCGGCTCGGCACGGCTGTGCTCCGCTCGGCTCCGCTCGGTTCAGCGTCGCGCGAGAATATTTACCCGAGCAGTGTTCGCCGCTTTCCGCGCTAATAAACCGCCCCCCCCCCGCCAGCGTCGCTAATTACTCGACGAACGAACCCTACAAACTCACCCCCTCGGCAACCCCCAACGAAACATCGTCTCGGTTCGAGCCTCTCTCCCTTTGAGCACCGCGAGAGAACCGCCTTACCTCTCTCTTGGCACGAAGATATTCCCAGCATACCTCTTACCAACCCCCATCCCCTCTTCTTCTCCACTCCGCAACCCCCTAATGGCTGGCTCGTTGTCTTTTACAGGAAGAGAGAACAAAGCCGATGATTCCCGGCGCTAATCAGTCCGACGATTTCCCGGAGATGCTCTAGCTAGTCTCGCCACCCCCCCGGCCCCGCAATCCGGATAGTTGCCTAGATGATGAGAAAATTGTGGGATTCTAAGCTGAGAGCAACCCGCCCCTTCGGGGACACACGAATGCTCCGTTTGGCGGACGCGAGAACGCCCGATCCTCGATGCGCCGTTTCAGAGACGAATTATTGTTCCACCACTTCCACAGACGGCTGCTCCGAGAACGGTAATTGTCGGAGTGCTAGGTGGACCTGCACGATGGTTATGGAATTGGTCGTGGACCTGGGAGACGATGTCTGCGGAGGAGTTGAGAGAGATAGGGGAACCGGCACTTGGTGAAATCTGCATGGATCTTTTGTTCCTTTGGAATGGATGCCAAAAGTGGGTTTTCATGTTTTCATATGGCTCATCAAGTAAAGCGGTCCACTCTTGCATGTACCTCAGGTACTTCTTATAGTCAGAACGCTTTATAAAATTGTCATTGAAGGGGTGAATACACTAACAGGTAACTGACGACAATTTTTTCGAGAGCAATTTGGAGAAGCGTGAGCACTTGATGGAAAATCTTATCAGTATATTTTTTCGCTCTCTGAGAGCAACTGTCGCAGGCGAACTCAATTTGCTGGCTGCAATCTGAGAGGCGTTTGCACGTGTCGCGAGAGTTGCTCTCGCAAAACGTGTCGCAAGTTACTTGCCGGTGAATTCGCAACTTACAATCGCACGTTTGATACGTGACAACCCTTTGATTCGTCACAAGCATTCTCACATCATTCGTCAAATAAAATCTTGTGATCTTGTACCTCAACGATTTCATGTACAGGGTGTCACGAAATTATATGTCACGGCCACCATAGCGTGATTCTACACCTACGATTTAGTGGAAATTTACATAAAAAACTCCCCGCAAAATTGACCTTGACCTTGAAAATCAAGGTAAAAAAACCAAAATTTTTTGTTTAATCGGGTTCACAAAGTTGCTCCTTATGACGAGTAGAATCCGATTAAACAAAAAATTTTTGTTTTCTTTACCTTGATTTTCAAGGTCAAGGTCAATTTTGTGGAGAATTTTTTATGTCAATTTCCACTAAACCGTAGGTGTAGAATCACGCTATGGTGGCCGTGACATATAATTTCGTGACACCCTGTACATTAGCATTTTTACTTAATTCATCAAATAAAACATTCACAAGGTAGTACCCACGAGCTCGAACATTTCTCGTGCGACATTATAATGAATATCCAGCCGCATTCTCACGCCTCATTAGCAGTCCCGTGGCCCATCAAGCATGAAGCCATAGACGTCGGCAGTCTAATCATGAGTCACAGCTAAAACAAACCGCGTTAGTGCTCTCGTTGGTCGTCATCTGGGGCTGTATCCAACCCGTTCGTCGATCCGCAAACACTTGTCGTCGTCGTCGGGGGCTTTGATCCCTTTCCCCAGGAGCTTTGTTAATTCACCGTCCCGTGTTATCTTTTCCGTTGATCTCGTGTGGCCGCGCCGCGATAACTCCTTGATCTTGGCTGGCCCCGTGGGGAGGGCCGGACAGTTTCGTTTCCATCGCGCTGTTTACAGAGCCCTCGAGCGAACGGGATCCGTCCGGGACGGTCGAGCGGTTCTCGAAACGAGCGATATGAATGTCTGAGGCTACCGTTGGGGTTCTGGCCATCCAACGACGAGAGAGACAGCGAGAGTAGGGGACAGTTATTGCTGGTAACTCGCAGTTAGCTGCTAGAACCCCGACAAGAGTTTGCAATAACGCGGGTTCCCGTAGCACGGAACGATGAAAAGTTCCCGGCTGCTGCTGTCCAGAAGATCCTCTTTGCCGACGGGAAAGAGAGCCGTAACTCCGGCGATTCTCCCGTCGGCTTCCGGTCCGAATGGCTGGCGTTATTCCACCCGGCCGAGACTGATCTTCGGCGACGGGATTTATTATTCACGAGACTCGAAGGCGCCGCGCACCGTCAGCTCCCGGAAAGGAAAACCGACGTTTTCCCGGGGAAAACCCACGGCCCGTCGGCTCTGATGAACTTTTCCACCGATTTTAAACGGACCCGCTCGACTGCTAAGTGAAACTTAGCGAGAAAAATTTCACCGGCAACAAGTGCCTTGACAGGCCACGTCCACCTTTAAACCGCACCGCCGAGCACGGAATCTGCATAATAGAATATCTCGCTGTGCGAAAACACAAAACCGGACGAGAGGGCCTGGTAATTGCGCGATTCATCTTATTTTTAGTTGAACATCAGGCCGACCGGTTACTCTCCGAGGTGAACTGAACGAAGAAATAAACGCTGTTGCCTTTATATCAAACAAATGAGGAATAAAAAAATAAAAATATCCCTGATCAAATCTCCAGCAGATTATCCTCGAACACCCTCCAAGAAAATATTTCAAAAGCACATCTTTGCAGTTGGTAGAACCGCCAGTAAGCTAACCAAACCAGCGTACTAACTAAGCTCCCAAAGGGCAACAAAGGGGCCAGCTTCCCCGTCTCGAATTCCCATACACTCCCCCGTGAAACAAACTGCGGGAACGAAGTTTCGACAGCTCGCTCGACCGTGTAAAACCCGTGCTGAACACTTGTCCAGTTCGAATTCGAAGCTCGGAGTCTACTCACCTTTTCACCCCATCGCGGTGGCCGGCGTTCGCGTCCTTCCGTTGAAAGCTCAGGCCATTCAATCTGGAAAAAGAAGAAGAGAGAAAACCTGGATTAGGATCGACGATTTCATTGCACGTGTCTGGTCGATGGCGTGTATCATGTATCAAGGGGGGTCGGATCTCCGGAGGGAATAACTGACTCGAGAAGCTCGGTTCTCGTGGGCGCATTAGAATCTCGTAGAATCCCGTGGCGAAAGGGTAAATTTCATAAAAGTTCGCTCCTCCGACCCGACGGTAACCGCCGATGAATTTTACATGAATCCATGTCCCGAGCACCAAGTTAATGGCGGCAAAAAGAACTTCGGCAACCGGCTCGTTAAAAGAAGCGCGATACCAACCCCGCTGCGCCCTCTTGTCGTTCCTCTTCTTTCTTCAGAGCCTTTATTTTGCTTTTTTCCACGATTTTATTTCAAGCAGATCACTGCATGCACAGTTTGTTATGTGTAGTGTAAGCGATACCTCCTTTTATATCCCTCACGATATTACTATTTGGATCTACATACAGTGATAAAGATTCGGTAATAATAATTATATGGTGAATCTGATAAACAAAACATAACAGTTTATGTTCGATAATATTAACAATGTATAGAATATTTTACAAAAATAAGGATCGGTAGCTATGTTTACAGTTTTGCACGTATCATCGGAAACGAATAAGATTGTGCACATATGCTAGGAAAATGAAATTGTCAGCAAATACTGATAGCCAACTGTCGTAAGACACGTTTAGACTAGTGTTTACGTAGTTATTCTTCAGTGTGAAAATTAATTGACTCGCGAGAGGGGCAAGATAAAACCACTTAGTGCAGACAAGAGGAACAGTATAATTTTATTCTGCCATAAAGATTCTTCACTACGGTAAATTGCAGTCAAATGTGGTGTAAGTCATACGATAGTTGCAAAAATTAAGAAAACCTATGGTAGTACGTCAACTTCCTCAAGAAACTGGTGGACCGCGACTGGTTTCTGACAGAACTGCACGACATTGGAGTAAACGCAAGTGAATGGACATTCGCCGTTCCTTAAAGAGAATCGGGTTGAAAGCGAAAGAAAAGAAATGCAAGCCAGCTCTTTCAGTCGAAAATATTAAACTACGACAAAAATTTTCTCATACATACAAAGAGTGGACAACAGAAGACTGGAAAAGGGTTATATGGTCTGACGAAACAAAAATTAATAGTTTTGAATCTGATGAAAGGTCCTGGTACTGGACTTCATCCGAAAATAGTAATCAAGAGCAAGTAGCATAATATAAACTATGAACTTCGGGGGTAGTGCAATTTTGTGTCGGGGTTGTTTTACTCATAAAGGTGTTGGTCCTTTAGTTCTGATAGAAGGTATCATGTGCAAAGATCATTATTTAAATATTTTGAAAAATAATTTACCTTCTGTTGTTGATTCTATTGAATTTCCCGAAGATGAAGTAGTATTTCAACAAGACGGGGATTCTAAACATACTGCAGAGATAGTAAAAAACTGGCTAGAAAATCAAAGATTTTCTGTGATGAAGTGGCCAGCACAATGTCCGGATATGAACCCAATCGAAAATTTGTGGTCAATTGTGAAAAGAAGGCTAGCAAAATATGTGACAATTCACCTTCAGGTGTTTATGAATTGTGGAAAAGAACAGAACAAGAATGGTACAATATTGAGCCGGAAATTATTAAAAATTTAATAGATAGTATGCCACGCAGGCCAGTGGCAGTACAAAAAAGTAAAGGAAAATGGACAAAATATTAATTTAAAGCTTTATTTCGACGTGTGCACAATTAAAGTGCAAAACTGTAAACATTGCTACAAATCTTTATTTTTGTAAAATATTCTATATATTGTTAATATTATCGAACACAAACTGTTATGTCTTGTTTATCACATTCACCGTATAATTATTATTGCTTAATCTTTATCATTCAATTGGAAAATAGCTTGTATTATCACGTTTTATGAAAAACAAACGAAGTGTGTTTACACTTTTGCTCGTCACTGTATATTCAGAACTATTATAATAGAAAAATGAGTGAAGAAAATTGACGAAAATGAGCGAAGATAAAGGACGGTATTATTTAGGGGATGATTCCAGTAAATTTCGGTTCTTCAGAAGAGAGACCCATCAAGGTTCCGTATAACTGAATTAACAGCCAAGATCGATACTATAACAGTTCTGAAGGCCTGATTTCTCGTCGTCTAGCCTGAGGGTGAGCCTGAGCCCTTAAAGCAACCCTCAAAGCCGTCCCTGCGACCGGCACGTTCGCCACCGGCACCGAAGGGAGCAAATAAAAGGATTTCCAAGTTTCCGGCAGGTAGCAACCCCTTCCCTCAGGGGCCTTGCAACCCTCCGTTTCCTTCGACCCCTTCTAGCTATCTCGTCCAACAGAGTCGATGAAAGAATGGTAAATTCGAGCAGCCACCCCGCGCACTAGCTCGCGATATCGATCTGACCCCGACTTCGTTATCGGTCACGTTTGTACCTGGGCCCTGTGTACGCGCGATAAGGAAAAACGAATGACGAGGCAACGTGCTTTGTAGCGGCACCCGGGCTCTGTCGTTTCGACTGTTCCGTTGTGTTTCATATTTATTTTTTAAATGACACTCTTTTTGCTCCGCTTGGCCCGTGATCAATAGCGACGGCTTTTGTGCCGCGCGCCGCAGTTTCGCCTCGACGAGTTTCTCGCACGAAAATGCTGCTGCTGCTCTCGAGAACGCTTGCGGAAATGTGTTCCGAGTGCATGATATTTCCCGTTCAAATCGTAATCGTTTACATAGTGTTTTCTGTTCACCCTCCGTGCCGAGCTTCGCCGAGGATAAAGTGTGTATGGCAACCCGAACTCGAGTTTTGAAAGCAACAATTTTAGACAAAGTTTGGAACGCGTTATTATTAAATGTAGTTTCATAATTGCGTGACTATTTTGTCTGGCACTGAGTACCCTCGATATGAAATTATAGCTACATTAATGTCTGTTATCGCAAACATATTCAGAACTTAAGCTGTGTCCACCCCTTCCGCAAATTCCACTACCCCACAACATACGAGAAATGCTTTATCACATATTATAAGAAAAAATCGTAGATCAACTTTTGACATGTCATTTTGAGGACGAAACTTTCCTCTACAAGTCCACGTTGAACTAAATGTGAAAAAAGTTTGAATTTCATACATTTGAACTTGCAAAGTTTTAAGGAAAAGAAGCAACTACAGTTTGCGATTTAAGTTACACTAAATGAAGGACCTTTTCCTGAAAATTCTTTTGGATTAAATGATTTCGTGAATGTGAAGTCTTTAGCCTTTAAAATGAGGCCAGGCAGAACCTTGTAAGATTTTTTTACACAAAGTTACAGGAGTTCAAAACTCATAAATTTTCCAGACGAGACTAGGAGACTTCTTTCAATTTCTAATTTCTTTTAAAATTAATTTACAACCGCGTCGTAAAGTAGCCACTATAATCTTAATTTTAATCTGTAAATTTCTGTTGAATCGAATAAAATGTTTAAATTTTACAGAGCTTCTACAGTTGCAGCACAGGATGGAAACGTAATTAGAGAAAATACATACAATTAAAGAAAATAAATAGTAGAACAGGAAGCTTTCTCTTCGCCACGAAAATTAGCTGGAGAGAAGATAACGTTAATAGTGCCGCGATTATAGTCTTTTATCCGACGTTACGGTTCTACGGCCGACTCCTAAATATCAGAAAGTACCGGATAGATTAAGAACGATTAATCGTAACGCACGGCGTTCATCCGTTGCCATTTTCCCCGATCGGCACGCAATTAGTAGGATTACCCGGGCGTCGTTGCGTTCGCTTTTGGGTGGGGGTTACTTTTCGGTATAATGGGATTTATTTAATTGCATCCGTGGACCGTTGCCAGGACATCGGCCCAGCTCTTTTTTCTGCCCTGCCCTCTCTTCTTTTTTTCTTTTCCTCTTTTGCTCTTTCTATCTCTCTCTCTCTTCCTCTCTTCTCTTTTTTTTACATCGCCGCGAAAATCACCGGGGCTGCGGTTTATTTTAGCGTTCGGCGCCTTCTTTTTTAACTGCTACAAAAAATTTTAACGAGACACCGGCACGCGCTAACGATGCAATATGCATCCAATTACTTTCACACCTTGCGTCGCGTAATTGTTAATCTCGTTTGTATTTTCCGCAATTAAATGTTTAACGCGGACACCGGCGCGGAACTTCTCGCAGAACCTCCGAAGAATGTTGCGAGAACTTACTGAGATTTTTGTAAAATAGTACTCTCATTAAACGTAACGACAAACTGACTATTGTAGAACTAGAGTTTCAAGCATTTTATAGGTATTCGCTTATATAACAGTGAGAATTGAACACATATTGATGCACTGGATTTTTTACAATTTTTAAAACTTTTAAAAAAGTTAACAAATATTTTCTATGTGGATACACAGTATTGCACAAAAGATTTGTTATTTTAGTAATTGCAGTAGCCATAAGAACAAAAATTGAAGACAAGTAAACTAGTCGATATTGACCCTGACCTACATTAAATCGACAAACGTGTTGACTTGGTGATCAGATTACCGTGCTATGTTTTTCCCTGTTCGAATTTCGCGCATCTTAATCCGCGAATATTTCGCGCAGCCCGCTGATGCAGCAACAAGTATTCGCGATTGCTACGCGAGACGAGGGAGCGGAGCTTCCCGGGGGATAATAAAATAGATACACGAATTGTTCAAGTGTGTACAGACGTTAGACGAAGTCTCTCCGTTGTTCAATACTCGTAGAAACGGCTTTCGAGGGCGTGGAATATTAAGAGCCAACCTCGCGTCGGCTCACCCCCTCTGTGCCACGAAATTGAACCAGTCGAATTCATGAGACAACTTTCGCCGAAGTTCCCGTACCGACGGTGGACCTCGCAAAACTTCCTGCGCCTAAGCTTCGAAAATTCGCAATCGGAAAACTGTCGTTCTCCATTTTCTAGTCATGATCCTTTTTCCCCTTCCTGTACTCTGGCGAATACAATCCTTAGCAGCTTTCCATAAAGCTGACTAATTAAAGGTTTAGGACAGGGGGTCTGGGGAAATGGGGAAGAAACAAGGGAGGATCTAGAAAAGAGAGGGTGGGCATAGGAAAAGTTGGGGAGGACCCATAATTGTTCAGTATAAAAGTTAATTAACAATAACAACTAGAAGTACAACCAAATCGAAGTACACTCTCATCAATGAAAAATGATATGTTCTATCAAATCTCCATTTGCGAATCTAAACCGTAGATACAATAACTATCCAGTATCGGCCGCCTCTGTTCAATACCGAACTCCCCATAAGACAGATCATTTATCATCGGCGGTTGACCAGAGAGACGGTAACAGCTTGGCGATATAATTGGAGGATGGTTACGGGGTGATTATTGTCAGGCCGAGATGGAGCGAGGCTCGTGACTAATCAAGGCAGTTATTACGATCGAGGCCGGCCGGGCTACAATTAGACGGCGATCAACTGGCGAGAGAGTCACGATCACAGCGCGGGGGCCGCGTTCGATCGGTTGACATTCGGTCGCGTGCGTTAAACAAACAACGAACATAGTCTCCGGGGTTGCGGTGCGGTCGGGAGGGGAGTGGAGAGGAGAGACTGTTCTGCCGGGAGAGCACGTCCAGGAGAGGCCACCCCCTCGGAGTTTCAATCGAGCGAACGTGGCCGGGGCTCCCACGATTTCCTTCTTTCCTTTTTATTGGCCCCTCGGCCGTTTAAATAAGTCCGACGTTGTGATAAGGATCGCGGCTGAAGTAAAATAAATTACATTCGTAATACCGAGTGGCTAACCCTATTACCTCGGTCTTGCGCTGGTCCACCCCCCACGGCCCTTTACAGCCCTTCCCTCGCACGGTCCACCCTTCTCCGTTCGCCGGAAATAGCGGAAACGGAACGGACTCGAGCGTCGAAACGACGAGATATTTTTTCTCAATTTTCCCCGGACCAGAATCTCCTTTGATTCCGCGCGGAACCGCCGGCTTTTCCTGCGTGATTGGTTTCCCTTGAACGAACCTCGGTGGATTATTCTACGGTCGTATTTAACAGCGAGATGGCCACGTGATTGCGCACGATATCTCACGTGTTCCAACGTGAGTCAAAGGATCTTCTTCCATCTATGTCCGAGAAAATGGAAAACGGACCGGTGAGAATCTATTTTGCATCGGATCCGGACCACGAGATTTGCGGTCAAGTTCCCGCACACCGATTGGCGAAATATGGCGACGACCGTAGCTCCGCGTTAACATCTAATATTCACGAAACGACTGCAAGAATCTCGCGGAAACGAATTCCTCGAACGACGTTAGTTTCGACGGAGCTATTGGTTATTCACGATTAGAGCGATTCGACCCTACGAACTCGACGCGCGTCGAAGTATCTTCGATTTGGAACTTGGTCAGCGGGGCAGCGAACTTGCTTGGCAGTGAACTTGGGCGTTTTGGTGTAACCGGGATCAATTTTGGAGGAGCTACACTCTGTGATAATCTCTATCTGTCTATATAAAGAAGAATGTAAATGTTCGTTTGCTCAAAGTCTTAAATCTCCGAATCTACCTACGGACTGAGCCACAGCAACGCGTGGCCGGGTACAGCTAGTATATAATAAAATCGTGTCTGTCTGTTTGTGACGACATCAACGGAGAAGGGCTGAACGAAGAAAGCTGGGGTTTAAGCCATTAGACGCAGTGTTTCTTCGGGAAGGTTTTAGGAGAAATCCGCATTCGAAAAAGTCAATTCGTTCAAAAGTTGTGACGTCATTAGTGACCAAAGCCAATTTTTTCGCCCTCTTTTGGGCACGTTTCTGCTTATAACTTTTGGATTTGTTATTGCACGTGGACAAAGTCGCGGGCAAAGTTAATGAATAAGGAGATTAAAATTGACGTATTATTCCCAGCTTATCGATGTTGGTAAAAAAAAAACGTGTACTTGGTTCCTATTTATTATCAAGACAGTATAGTAACGATAAAAATAAGAATCAATTTGCAGGCTCCATTTTTAAACCATTTTGCAGCACTAAAATCAGTGTTCCGATCAGCGATACAGCTTCTATTATCTGACCAATGGACTCGCGCGATCGAACCGGCACTGAAACTCTAAATCCTCTGTAAGCAGCATTATCTCGTGATCTCTAGATGGCTCGGCTCCCAGTATCCGTTATAACGAGTAATTACGACGGGGCGTGTTAAGCATTTCTCGCTTCCTCGCGACGACGATGCCCCACGTCTAGGTGTGTACACGTATAGCTGGACGGCTAATGGACCGCGGCAATAAAGCGGCCGGTGTTACATCGATTACAACTACGGGCCGGAAGTTTCTGCGATCGGGCAATAACTCTAAATATCGGGGTATCGACCCGTGGCCCCGTTTCTCCGGATTAGTTCCTGCGTGAATAACGCTCGACAGGTATCACGGAACGGATCGGCGCTCGATGCGCTCCGCCCCAGAGAAGAATTGTGTCCGAGAATTACTGATAACCACCGATCGCTACGGGTTTTAGTTACTCACTCGCGTCAGTCGCTGCGACAATTATTTTTTAAATCGATGTACCGTGATCGACTGTTCTGGCGACGCTTTAACGCGCGGTCCGCGGAAAGATCGATAGCGAGTGTGGGAAAAAAATGATTCCAAGCAGAATTTCATCGACACTGTGGGAAAGCAGTTGAACTCAAAACTATGCTGAGATTATTTGTAATTTATAATTTTATATGTACAGGGTGTGTAAAAAGTAATGGTCATCCGTTCTAGGGGTGAATCTACACCTCTGGATCGGTGGACATTTGTAAGCGAAACTTGCCGCAAAATTGTTCATGACAAAGAAAATTGTTGTTAAAATTGTTTTGTACATCAACACCTTCCACTCATCCAGAGAAGAAAAAGTTTGAAAGAAGACACATGTCGCAAACAAATAGTTATCGAGATATAAGCTGTTAAAGTTCATGCAAAATTTGATTGTGTGGAGTTATACGCACAGACAAGAGCCTACTACTACTACAGTCCACCCGACCGTGTCGATGAGACAGAACATAATCGTATGCATGCCTCGAGACAAACGAAATTTAAAGGGACATTCGTCGGTAGGCCCGTACCGAAAAAGTAATCATGAAAAGGAATCATAAATTTGCAGTTTCAAAATGTGCAAGAATACTTTATATTCATTGTTAGACATAAGAATATTAATCCTACGTTATAAAATAATGTTTCAGAATCTTCTGTTCCTCCGTTGGATCAAGTGGACTCTGCTATTTTCGCGAATACGTCTAATAAGACGATATACGAGAAGCACAAAGTACTACACTTCTTACACAATCCCTGGACACTACATCACACACATTCCTATTTCGCAGTACTATTTTGACCGTGGTCGGAGTAACTACTTCCCGTTCGCTGTCACGATTTCGGAGTGTATTGTGTAGTGTCCAGTGATTGTGTAGAAGTGTGGTATTATGTGCTTCATGGCAGTGTCCACTTGATCCGACGGAGCAACAGAAGATTCTGAAAATTTTTTAAGTAAATACCTACACTTGACATTAGTATTTTAGGGTAAACTTTACTTTACCTTCTCAAAATTAGCACCTTTCTCGTACGAATTATGATGTATTTGATATGTAATCCAGTAGATTTGTACCCGGCGCGGATGCAGATCGAAGTTTCGGTCCTATAGGATCAGTAGTTGAGGAGTTATGGTCGCTTAAAATTCAGCATGTTTGACAGGTAAGTGCGCCGCCATATTGGTTTGTAGTGACGACCGCTAGCCGCTTGCCTTCCCGCCCCCCCCCCGCCCCTCGGCCTAATCCTAACCAACTCAGTAAGCGGCGTGCGACCGTCACTGCAAACCAATATGGCGGCGCCCTTACCTGTCAAGAAACTGGAAATATGCTCAACTTTAAGCGATCATAGCTCCTCAACTATTGATGCTAGAAGTTCGAAACTTCGATCTACTGGATACATACCAAATACATTACAATTCGTAGGAGAAAGGCACAAATTTTGAGTCCGGTAAAGTAAAGAGCGAATAAGGTATTCTTTCACATTTTGCAACTTCAAATTTATGATTCGAATGGGCAGGGAGACGATCACTTGGTACGGGCCTAGCTCTTTTCGTTATGCTTGAGGCACGCACACGATCACGGTCAGCGACATGTGGCTCCTTTCAAAGATTTTCTCTTCTCAATCAGTAGAAGGAGTCGATGTAAAAACAAATTTTAACAACAATTTTCTTTGTTGTAAACAATTTTGCGGCAAGATCCTCTTACAAATTTCCACCGATCAAAAATTGTAGATTCACCCCTACGATGGATGACCATTACTTATTATACACCCTGTACGTTTACATATTCCTTGGCTTACGGCTTAGCGTAACTTCCAGTTACATCTATGTACATTACAATGTACCATCGCATAAAAATTCAGTAAAAAAATTCTTCTACAAGCGCACCGCTAACTATAATAAAACTCCGCAATCACGTGTCTGACTACATCAGGCCGTTTCTACTTGCCTCAAACACAGCGCCGCGAATCCTCGACTTTCAAACTCGATTTTCTTTCAAACGAAGGCTCCCACGAAAAACTTCAACTCCTCCTTCTTCTGCTCATGCTTTCCCGTAGAACGACCCGCTGTTGCGCAAATTCCTTTGCCGTGTACGACAACAATTCTACAGCGTATTCTCATGTAGCAAAAAATTCGAAAAATCTTGGAAATATCGCGAAGGGTTCCAGCAGCGTGGAGAATTGCACAGCCGTTGTCCGCGCGCGGTTCAACAAAAAAATTTCCAGTAGTCAAATGGATAGAAGCGGGGCACACAGATCAAGAGTTTTCACGGGCAGCGGCTGGGAGCGTCGACGATATTTGCCGGGCGCTAATATTGGTCTTTGCTATCGGCTGTTTGCCGGTAAATAGGAATTTTCTCGTGGACGCAGGATACTTGGTCGACGTGCGCCGACAACCAGATTCAGCCGCGCGACGCAACGCTCTTTCGAACAGATCGACGTCGACGGAAGTCGAAACGACGAAGAAACGGCGTCTGCAATCGATAGAGAACGACCCCTCGAGGACAAGACCTGTGAGAGATTTTTCCTAACACCGGATGATCGCGATGATCACGAAGAAAATCACAGAGAGCATCGTTTAATCTTGATCGCACTTTTCTGTACTCGACTAGAGAGTCTTCTTGTTCGGCGACGCTTTTTTCTGGGTCTTCGCTTTATTCTTGAAAGCCCGAGCTGTTGACGCGGTGTTTACCGGCAGGCGACAATCATCAGAAAGCTATTGACTCTTTAGGGCTCTGTGGTGAGTGTCACTTGACACGTTTTGAAAAAGATGCAGGCGTATTGGTTCTGGATAAATTTCTCGCCTCTCTATTGCACCTATACTAGCATTTTAAACATGTCTACAAATAAATTATTAATTCACAATGGAGCATCAAAAATATTGTAAACCAGAAGGAGTTAATATCGCGAAATCGCTCGCGTGTCGTTCCGAGCTCTTTCATCGGGCAAAAAGGGGTAAAAAAATCGTACGAACAAGCGGACCGGTTGCATAGTACTTCTGCGTAGGTCGCATGACACGAAGGCACATAGGCGACCCGGTCACGCGACCCGCGAGTCATCCACCCGCGCCGTGAATGTCTTTATCTCGACCCGTTACTGTAATGCTTCCGTACCACGCGTTAAAGCTCGAGCAATTTTCTTCTTTGGCCGACGAAGACAGTCTCCTTCGGAAGGGCAGGGAGGTGGGGGCACATGGAAATTAATCGTCTGCGTGAAACGACGTGATTAACGAGTCCGCCGCGACCCGAACCATAAATCATTCTTTGGCACTGTTTGCCGGCAGTTGTTACAACGCCGACCATGATCACCGGCCGCTTCAAGTAGTCGAGGTCGAGACTGGTCGGACGTCCGGTGTTTGCGTTTTGTTTCTGATGGCTAGGAATTTTATTAATGCTTCCGCCGCTTTCGGGGAAACGACGTATGAAATACAAAATCTCAGACGCTATTATACACCTAAACGTCGATATTTATATTGTACGAAGAACCTTTAAAAATTATTAATCAACATCCATGGAACGCGATACATTAAAGTAAGAAACAACAATGTATACGTTTCCAAAGTTATGTTCCCAACTTACCCATACAACAAAATATGTTTCGACGTTTTAGAAAAATTCTAAACGTTCATTAATTGAATCAACGTGCAACCATAACTGTCACACAGTACCACAAATAAATCCTCCAGCAATCGCAGAATCAAAGCCCTAAACTGGTTAATTCCAAGCTATTAGCCTCCTCTCCGCCGCACTAAACTTAAAACGATCCTATAAATCGACCTAGAAGCAGATAATTATAAGCTCCAGCATTTCATTAAGATAGCAGACAGTTCTCCCATCGCAGGGCCAAAGCAAATAAAGAAACGGTGCTCTTCCGTTGTGGAATTACGATCGCGTGACCACCACGCGTCCATCCGTGCTAGCTTGAAAAAGGTCGAGTATCGGCGCCGATAGGACACCATGGTCGCGCATTCGACTATGGTGACTCATAATTGGTCTGACTGATGTTACTCAAGATGACCAGTTTTTACGTCTGTGCTATAATAAAAACAGACTTACAAGGAGAGTGCCTTCGGGTCACCGATTTAGTTTAGATTTTGTACACTCATTGATCTCGATCTCCCTTTTACGAATATATACGATTATAGGGGCAAACACTCAATAAGTGTTGAGATATTCATAAACAAAGCCTCAATTAGTGCTTAAATATACAATTGTAGAAAAAGTATACAATGAATTTTTTTGTAGTGGCAACGTACGAAACTTTCCACCCGGTGGGTTAGGGTTCGACTCTCATGTGGTGAAAAATATTTTTTTTGTAAGAGATTTATAAGAGATTGCACATTTATTACAAATTAAAGAATAAAAGTTTTAATAAATTATAAATAAATTAACCGAAATGAATAAAATAGTAAATTACCCTCTCATGTGGCTGGAAACAGAAACAATAAAGTAAATATAGGAAGAGAAAATATGGTATACGATAAATTTAATAATATTGTACTTACATATTTTTAATTAGGACAGTGGTAGATGTCGTAAAAGCATACGAACATAATACACAGAAACAGTAAGTACAGTATTATTGCATTGGCACTTGCTTCTTTGTACTTCTATGGAAAACAGATTTGATTGACGTTTTAGAAAGTTTGTTTCTCTGCTGTTAATTCGGCTGTATATGAAACGGTTAATTTATTTATAATTTATTAAAACTTTTGTTCTTCAATTTGAAATAAATGTGCAATCTCTTATAAACAAGTCAATGTTAAACAGCGAATAAATAATATAAATAAATAAGAAAAAAATAGTTTTCACCAGGCGAGAATCGCACCCTAGCCAACCGGGTTGGAAAATGTCGTAATTGCCGATACACTAATCCTTATTCGTTGTATACTTTTTCTACAATTGTATATTTAAGCACTAATAGAGACTTTGTTTATGAATATCTCAACAATGATTGAGTGTTTGCCCCTATAATGATATATATTCGTAAAAGGGAGATCGAGATCTATAAGTATACAAAATCTCAACTAAATCGGTGGCCCGAAGGCCTTGCACTCTCCTTGTTAGTAACAATCAGCCTATTCCTCGCTTCCAATTTACAGCTTCATGTTTAAATTGCCCCACTAATTTTTAGGTCGATAGCATTAGCAACCTATCAAAGAGCCAAGGGCACGAATCCGATCACATTAAGCGACCTAGGTCCGATAAGTCGGAAACTAGTTTTGCCCGTATCGCTCTGCGGAATCCCAGGGCAGGCGCGCAAAAGTGCGCTGATACACCTTAATAACAAGAGTCTGGCTTGTCGGGGGTAGAGTATAAATCATGTAAGAGCACGCAGGATATACCTGCGGGGGCGTGTCGTCGAGATAAGGGCCGGTTGGATGGATTCATCGTGCATTGACACGAGAGAGCGGTCTTACTCGAGGCAGAGAGCGTGAACGCGACACAGGGGCGCGTAGGCGAGCGGAGAGCAGATTGCATCTGCCCAGAGGGTGGCCCGGGCACGAACCATGAGATCCATGGTCTCATGCGAGAATTTGCGAGAAGCCAACAAAGAGAGAGAGAGAGAGAGAGAAGGGGAGAGAAGGGGAGAGAAGATCTTTCGTCGGACGGCCGATTTCTCGTGCAGCCTCCTTCCAGGATTCCCGAGGCCTTTGAAAGCCCGGATGGGCTGCAGACACCGTCGGAGTTCCGCGCGTGTCTTTCGGCGTGCGAGGGCGGCTCTGTGCTTTATGACGAGCCTCCGAGTCATGCAACCGAGATTATCTCTCTCGGGGCTTTCGAGCAATAGCTCAGCGAGGCGTTCGATGAGGAGCTTCTGCGCCACGCCAGGGGAAACCGGCCCGATAACATTCAGAGCCCGGCCGAGATAACGTAATGTCGGTAATGGCTCGTTGGATCGGGGCTAACAACCCGTAAGAAACGACCGACACGACCCGAAACAGCCGCTCGTAACCCCGGGCTCGCGATCAGGGCGACCTAACGCCGATTGATTCGCGTATTATGGGTCGCCGTAGTTAACCCTCGTACGCTCCTCCGAAATAGCCGCGCGAAACGGCCTAGGTAATATCTCACCTCATTTTTGCTCGTCCGAAGAATTTTTCAATTTCCCGCGACAATAAGACTTTAGTGAAATTCGAGGCGGCGCGGTGTGGATGTTAGCGATTTACTGGAGAACGTTCGAACCGTGAGAAATTAGGTTGCGCGAGCGGCGGTAATTATCAGCGCAGCGGTGCGGCAATAAATGTATAACGAAACGCGGGCTCTTTCCTTTTCGACCAATAATCAATAACCTATTAGCGGTCTAGGAACATTAATTACCTCTCATTGCGTGATCGATACATACCGCAATGGTAGCGCAATCTGCCTGTAATGTAACACCGCGTACAGTGTCCACCGTATCGCGATTTATTGTATTATAATGCCTGGGCTCCGTTTATTCAGGAGGGACCTCGCGTGAAATCGCTTTGAAATATAATTCCCTATTCCCGATATACTAAACGGCATTTTTGTTCCATTCACTCGCAAATACAGTGGGCTCGAGCATTATAATAACAAAACCCTCCTCTCCCTCCTGTTTCGTACTCTTTTGTGCGAACCCTCTTCTTACGGCTTCTAAAACGCCGAGGCTAAGGCTTTCTCCTCGGTTTTAGCCGGGGGAATGAAAAGAAAGGGGTCTGCTAGCGAGACGGACGGTTAAAGCGGAGTTTATGAACCTGCCAACTGGCTGCATTAAAAAGTGTAATCAGTGGTTTTTCAACCGACTTTAATGTCAAAACTATCCGGCAGTAAACGTAACTGACGTATATTAGTTCATGAAAATGATGGGTCCGAATTCAATCTGACAGAAAGTTTCTGGTTCGTCAAAAATCATCTGACTGCGCTTCAGCCCCAGCTCCACAGTGTTCAACAAAGAGAGAATATGAGAGAAGGGGAGAGAGAGAGAGAGAGAGAGAGAGAGAGAGAGAGAGAGAAGCAGCACTTAGCATTACAGATTGAATTACTTAGGCATAAAGCATAAACCATAGCTGCGCGGATCGGCCGATCGCCCGATCGATCCGAGCTGGGTTTGTGTTCGTGTGCCAATGTTGACCATCGGCCCCGTCTTGAGTAATTAGAACGGATGGCCCGTCGTCTTCTTGCCGCGCGCGGCATAATCATTATTGATGTCGCGTACGAGTATAGAGTCCAGGCCACGGACCGACCAATCGGTCTTCGTCGTCCGTTTGGCGCGTTGCGCTGCGACGCCGCGCACCCGAATCGGCGATAAAACGCGACGCAGAGCCGCCTTTTGAAAACGACCTCGTCGATCAAACAACCGACGCGACGGAACCGTTGAAAGACGATCGTGGACGTTGCGAAACGCGGAGATCAACGCGTTGGTCAACGGGCTGCGAAACGTTTCGCGTTATGTAATGACTACACGCGAACACGATCAATCTCAATTTAACCCTCGTAGGTACACGATACTCGAACAGACTTCAACCATTTTGCGCCTTCGATCCTGCCACGTGCTTTGTTTCTCTGTGATCGTGTCCTAATCTGACACACAATCAACCGTTTCAGATTTATCATATAACTGTTTCTGAGTAGTAATTCGAATAAAAATTTCAAAGAGAAATTTCGGTGTTTCTTTAATGATCTTAATCAACTCCAACTAACACAGACATTTTCAAAATCTCTTGATCCGTCCACTGCATTAAATTGCACTTACTCATTCTCGTCATAAAAGCATAAAATCCGCCGTCCACCCATCACGCTGACACGGGATATAATTATTAAGAGCAACAGAAAGAACAGAATTCCCATTAATTCTCGCGAAGAGTATCGCAAACTCGTGTTTCCTTGCGATCCCTCGCGATTCAATATTCTTGTTGGCGAACAGCTAGTTACAATGATAAATGCAAGAGTGCGCCTCGACGGAGGCCGGCATTAAAAGTAATACTCCTGGTCGTTCCACGCGTGATCGTATTTACCGTAGGTGGGTGAACACGGTCTAGAATCGAGGGAGGTGGGGTGCAGAATCGCTCTGGTATCCCGCGACAGTGACAAATCGCCTGGGAAGACGGTACAATCGCATTATCGTGTGGTAAATCATAGTGATACTCCCGAAGATAGATCCGGGCAGGCTTATTGCGCGTCGTTACTCGCGGCTGCCGTTGCCAGGGTCATTACTCTCCCCCGCGAGATTCTATTATGCGAGTCGCGGGCTTATCAAACGTTCGCCCCGTTAAAAAGAACGGCGTCTCCCTCCCGCTGGCTTCCGTTCCCTACGAAATACCCTGGCCCTGGCAAGCAGACACCGAGGGTTGCATCAACCAGGATTCCCTTAGGCTGAGGTCACACGAGCGTTCAAGCGACAAGCCTTACTATCAAGCGGTCAGTATCCGGCAGGAGTTGTTTTTTCTCGTAGTTTTCATGGTCATGTTTTTATTCAAATAACTACATATATTTTCGTGTTTTATTATTAGGTACTGCGACATGATCTTCAAATGACCTTGAGCTCCGAAGACGAAGGTCAAACTGAAATTTTGTTTTTAAAGAGTGCACCGCTAAATCTGTAGATACAGTCTTTCGTAGCACAAAGAATATCGAGATGGATTGATCATGAAATTTGCAATCACCTACTTTTACTTACTGTGTCTTTGTTGAAGCGGGATAGCGAACGCACGTTGCAACGTCCGTCATTTCAACGCTCGTGTGACCCCGGCCTAACCCAGACCTAGTCCAGACCTACCAGCCCCTTCGGAGACAGTTTCCAGGGTGTGGGAAGTCCGCTACAAGAGACTCGAGGGTAAATGGTCTCCATTGTACTTTTAAACGCCCCCGCCGCGTTGACTTCGAGACCCCGGGCCCTTCGTCACCCACCAGGACATTCAACCTCCTCTCCCGACCACCCTCAACCCCGTCCAACCCGCTCCGTCCCGCTCCAAAAGCCGCCCGTCCAGTCCTCCGCGATTATTCAGCGATGACAAACGACTATCCCGTCCTACGCTCCTTCCCTGCATCCACGACTACTCCTGTTACCTGCATCCCACCTATCAGAGAGATTCCGACGTCCACTCCTGGCCCTCTCGCACTCTTAGCTACCCGGTATCCTTCCTCTTCCTGCATTCACGCTGTCCAACGCCTTATTTTTGCTCCGGCCTGGAAGATAAATTGGCGCGGGTCTCCGCAAGTTGAGACTCCCGGAAAAAGAGCCAGGGGACGAGCGGAAAAACCAGGAGGATGAGGACTGTGCTCGAAGGCGAACCGATGTTTCAGTTAACCGGGACAGGAGGCGTGATTAGCAAGAGTATTTCCTGATCGAGCCACTGTGACTCATATTTGATGAATAGACAGCGGATTGTATGAATTTATGACAAAAATTAGTAGATCCAATTTGAAACTGTAAAAATGTTACCGTTACGTTAGTTACAATCTGTTCGTCATAGTAAGAATGAAAATTCTATTCTACACCAATTTCTTGCAAATGTAACTAAAAAAGGTAAGTAAAGAACGTGAATCAAGAAGAAAATGCTGGCAAAACGAGTTAAAAAATTGCATAAGCTCTGCCTCTGAGATCGCGAAGATAATTTGAATGGTTTTACCGGAGTGCTGGTTGGAAATCCGCGCTCGTAGGTGCATTTATAATTAAACAAGCGCGAGACGCAGGGAAATGAGCATTCTCGTGACGAATACCAAGGAGATCGGGACATATCCGCCGCGATAAACCAGCAATTTCCTTATCTCTAGAGCACACGAGCGGAAACACGTGTAACGGGACGGTTAGCGGGCCGTTCCTCATTTTTCGGAAAACTGTTCCATTTCCGGCGAGCATAATTCTCGGCGGATCGTAGGAAAGCTGCACGCTCCACGAAAATTTCCCAGAACAGCGTTAGAGCGATCCGAAAGCGCTGGCACGTCGAGATAAACCGCGCCGAGTATCGATCAGCATCGAGCATCGTTGGATAACGCTCCGCGCGTGCAATTTTCATGCTTGCCAATGGGTACACAGATGAAAAACAGAGAGACAAAGGGAGCGAGAGAAAGATTGAGAGAGATGTCTGAATTGCTTAGCTAAATTTCGTAGAGAGATACATATATGAAAATTTATACTGTTAGTTGAAAATTAAAACTTTTTATGGTGGGTCCTATTTAAAATGTGGACAGTGGAATTTTAGCAAATATCATTGTGACATTACACGTCTGAATGGGTATAGACAAAAAAGTTTTTAATTTGATCCAACACATATCAAATTCAACACTTTTGTTTGCAACAGAAGCAATTATTTTGATAATCAATATGTTGCAAAGGTTGTCAATCGCTGTTATACAAATAGTGAATGCTATTTAATAATTGATACCACATGCAATATATTAAATGATTATTTCAGCTAAATTGATATTCTGAATATATTATTCGTAATGTTGACGTAGGTAAATTACAGGTTGTGTTTCTCTTATGGGATCATATTTACAATAGTGTATGTCCAAAAATTACTTGTATCCGTGAAACATGTATTATACAGATTCTAAAATATCTGTTCCACAAGAACACTTTCTAAAATACTTTCTCCTTGATGTCGTCAACTATCTACAGAAACGTAGTTTCCTAAAAACGCGTTTAAGGAAATGACTATTTCATGAGCTGCAACTACACAACCGCTTCAAACTTCTGCCCGTAACTTCACCGCCATAATCTCCACAGTGTACGGCTATTAAAATCGATTTTTTGAAGTTGATAAACCGGATGGCCCCTTAATTATACCGTTTGATCGTACCGCGAACAAACTCGAAAAGCGGCCGATGCTGCTAGCTGCGCTCCCTCTCTCTCTCTCTCTCTCTCCTATCTCTGGCTCTGCTCTCTCGGCCAGCGGAGCGTTACCATAAATTAGCATCTGCAGGAAGGACACGCCGGCTGTACTTACGGATTCCGGTGCCCTGTAATTGGTAGGTTATCTCGCCGCTAAAGATCGTTAGAGCTGCCCTCGTTCCACGAGAAAACTGGTAACGCTACCAGCAACAGCAACACACAGCCTCTTCTCTGCTAGAAGTATGCGAGTGCTGAACCTTTTAACCGGTCTAGGATAACCGGGACCTCCTAAAATTGTTGCTGCCGGGAATATTAGCGCCAAGAGTTTCTCGAACGTTAGGTTCGCAGCGTTTAGAGCTTAGGTTAGCTGCTCGAGGAATTCAGGCGTCACGCTCGCTAAATGTTCGTTGCTTAGTTGCGGCACGGCTCTTAGGACCGATCATCGAGTTGCAGCTGAGTTTAGAGCCGAATCGTGTAGAGTTCTAGAGCACACCGTAGTCGATCGTTCGCGGAATATGATGGTTACCAAGTTCTTGGAACCGAAAAGTTCAGCAGTTTTTCTGAACAAAATTTAGGATACCCTCTTAAAGGAAGAACAAAAGTTTAATTTACGTTGTGCTTTTTTCGATTGATGCAGGCAAGTTTTATTTCGGATACAGACCCACAGCCTAGAGCAATTAACAATCAAGGAACACCGACACTCTCATCCGGCGCTCAAATTACAGATCCACAGTGAAACCAAGACGGCATTCGCACCCTCGTCTGATCACAGTCGGGCGAGTCTCCTTCGCCAAGAGTAACAGGACCCCGCAAAGGGACGCAACCATAAATCTCGCGAAGGCGCCGACTTCATAAATCTAATTGAGGACTCCCTTATTATTTCCAGACACCCGACTGAGATACTGTTAACGAGAAAAGGGGACTCCGGGCCGGCTAACAAGCACCTGAACATTCCAGACACGCGTTAGAGCTGGTTCGTGCGAGCTACGCGGAACGATAGGCGTTTCGTTCCGAATTGGAGGAGCGTTCGAGTAAGTAGGTGCGCGGAATTCGCATCAGCGCGAGGGCGTTGTAATTGGTCCCGTTTAAGCTGCGAAATTATGCAAACAATGGGGCCGGGCCCGATGCAAAAACGAGCCTCGTAGAGAAGACGAAGGTGTCGCGGGAATTCGGTTCTGCTCCGCGAAAACACCGCTGCGATCGTACTGCGAATCTGTTCTCTCTGGATTGTTGGACAGATCCGATAGTATCCCAAAATCGACGTTAATTTTGTTCAGAAATTAATTTGTTTCAGAACTCTCTGAAATTTAGTTCTATTATAGTTTGAGTCTGTTTAAACTCTGGTTTAATGGACACGAATACGCAAGAACCGCAATCTAGTAGTTTATCATTGAATTAATCCTTGAAGCAAGCGTCGAAGAATAACAGGATTTCAAAGACGATCTACTAAAAATTTGCACTCCGTTCTCCCACTGGAAGATCTGCGGTAGACGTTTCTGCGATTCGTTTCTCCCGCGAAAGGTCGAGCAATCCACAGCCGGCTGGCATTCAGCGAAGTTCCATCAGAGCCGAGGCCGGAATCAACTGAGTCGATCGTCGTTCCGCCGATCGTCGTTGACGATTCTATCGCCGGTAACGGGCGAAGAGGAGTCGTTGCAATTTAAGGCTTTTCTTTCAGTCGCTCTGGCTCGAAACGCGTGCTAGCGTGTGACCGTACGTGTATAAATTCGTCGGTCGGGGAGTGGTGGATCCATAAAACCCGCGGCCCCAGGATCCAGAGACGTTTACCGTCATTTCTCTTCGTACTTGCCAGGCTTTCTTTCGTCCATCGACCTCTCCGGCTCCTATTGTCGGCCATTCTACTCTCACCCGGCAGCTGTATATAAAAATCCGTGTGTATGCGCCCGGAGAAATGCGGGTACAACTGGGCGAAACGCGGAGGAACGAGTTAAATGGGTCGCGGTTACGAAATAATTATACTCGGCGAAGTATTCGGCTGCAGTGTACCTTGGGTGGCCAGAAATTTTTGCCTTTTTCTTATGTAATCCCGAAGATTTCAGCGAGAAAATGTAAAAAATCCAAGTTTCAACCTTAGGAAACCAGTGGTTCAAATGATATGAGTGGTAGTATGATTTTCTGCGCATTTTACAGGTAAAGGCGCCGTCATATTTGTATATACCTACTTAAATACCGTCCAATGAGCGATAATGATCTAAATCAATGCGGAGTGCATCGCGGAGGCGTCTCTACACGGTGCAGAAATTACGTACGATCGTTCCAGGCGAAACGAAGTCGCTTTTTCATGGTTAGCGGCGTGGTATCTCGCGATCCACTACGACAGGAGAAGGAAAGCAAGACACCGGCCTGGTTTTTGCGTTGGCACGAGGATGGGCGTGCCCTCGTGTCGTAAAGGAGCCGCCGGCCCAGTGACAAATTACTCCGAGTTTATCCCGCAGCCCTCTTTTTAAGGGCCGGCATACCGCCACCACCCCCGGAATCAACGAGCGACAACCTCGAGCCCGGTGGCATTCCTTTCGTCCATCCATCATAAACCTGCGGCGACAATGCTTACAACGTCCTTCCGGCCTCTGTCGTCGTGGATCTCGAACCGGGCTTAAGGATCATTCTGTCCAACCCGCCCACGAGTTTACGACGCATTTAGAGTCGTAAGAGCCGACTCGTGTCGAGGGCGTCGATCGTTTTTTGATGGCTCGAGTGCTCGGACAAATTGACACCATTTTGTCAAATTAACGGTCCCGACACCAGTAGGATTTCGGTACTAACTGTCTCTTACTTGTATTCGAAGACTATCACGCTGTTTTTAAATTTTTAACCGAACGCCTTTTTTTAAGTAGTTAGAAAATTGCAATTTGTCGGAATTCCCAACATACTAGAAACGTGGTAGGGGTTCATTTAATGGATCTTGAAATGTCCCATAGAATAAATCCTATTTCCGTCCCGGAGGACCACTGCGTCAGAAATGATTCGATCCAAGGACACAATGCGAAAAATAGTTTCCGGTTGAACGGATGGCAGATTAAATTCCGGGAATATATTTGGCAGCGATTCGGACACTTTCGACATCGGCCGTAAAACTCTCTTAAACTCGCGGCAACCTAACGACCCACCCGACCCGACTTCCGTCACAATCCCCGGCGAAAATCGCGATCGTTTTACTCGCAGCCGGAGAAATATCGTTACCGCGCGGACCGAAGTGCCATAATCTCGAACGGCGACCTACGACCCCGATGGAATCCGCCAAATCCACCACCCTCGATTAACAATAGTTCACAGGACAGCGGGTTCAGCTGGCAAGTTTATACCGAGTAGACCGAGTTTATCTCCCGCGAACGCCAAAGACGCTCGCCTCTGGATTGAGCTTGCAGCGATTCTGGAAAATCGGTCGTTGATAACGGCGACCGGCGAATCGGGCTGTTTGTCGATTGGCCGATCGATAGTCAAACCCTGCCTCGTTGTTTCAGTTGTCCGGAGTTTAATGCCGCGCAGTTTAAGGAAAACTGAAGTTTTGTAAAGTTCCAAAGCGTCACGTGCACACAGTGGTTTACGGTGATCTATGGCCGGGGCAAAAGTTCCGCGCGATCGTGTCGCCCGATTACTATGCCTCTCTTTTTCTCTCTCTCTCTCTCTCTCTCTCTCTCTCGCTCTTGGTTATTCCACCGGAGAATAGAAGTTCCAAGAGAGAGAGAGAGAGAGAGAGAGAGAGAGAGAGAGAGAGAGAGAGAGAAAGAGAGAGAGAGAGCTCGGTATTATCGGTGGCCGATAAGCGTCGGTTTCTCGTTCGTCTTGCGACGAGCCGGATCGGCCATTATTAAAATGTCGCGATACGGTGACGAGCGATAATCTAAACGCCGTGATATATCAACGCCCCGGTACCAAGGAAAGCCTCTTATCTACCCAACGAAGAATTAGAACACCGGGGATTTCCGCCGGAAAAGGATTCGATCGGGGATTAACGGCGCCGGGAGAGACCTTGATCCGAGCGATCACGGCGAACTACGTATCTCCAAGATCGCCTGACTCGCTCGGACTGATATTCTCGATCACCGTGGTCGATATTCAATTTTTATCGGTGGTTACTCTTCCGGTGCCATTAAACATCGAAAAAGGAATGCTTCTTCGGAACGGCTCTAGCGACGTTTGAGGATTATTTCCAAGTTGTATCTAGATTAATGAACTCCAAAAAAGTGTGCCATGTTTGGCCTCATTTTAATCCGAAAAATAAATAAATACGTCAGGACGCAAGTGTCCTAAAGAAATAATAATTCCAAAGAAAATAAGTATTGTCTCTCGAGGTATGTACTAGCTAACCAATTAGGTCTGGATAGTGTGACAAATTTTTCCCAAACATCATGCACACCTTTCCCGCACGTACGGAGACATTACACGTCAGCCACTGTATATTTCATTGAACGAGGAACGGCCATCGGAAAACCACTTTCATCCCCTATCCTCCAACTCGGCCGGCCATCGAGCATTTCCCTCTATCCCTCATTGTCTCTCTCTATTTCTCTCTCCCTTTCTCTTTCTCTCTCTGCGGGATCGGAACGCTTTTATCCTCCCCTTTGGCCAGGAGATCTACTCGTTGTAACGAGGTCTAGCAGCCGCCTTCCACGCTCTCGAGATTAATTACGGGGTATCGAAGTAATTGAGGACGAAGTAGCCGGACAAAGTCGCGTGTTCCGTGAGCGCGACGGCGGCAGGGGATCTTCCCTTCCTATTGTCTCTGACCCCTGGCGGCACCTGCCCCCGGGCCGGCCATTCATTTCTAACGAGTTGGCAACGTTATCGGTTAGAGCGGACAGCGGCACGGCGTGTCCACTGAGACGTTAACACCGATATACCCGGTCCAGTCCCCCCACGAGTCTCCTGGGGCGAAGGATCGACGCTGTTCCTATGCACCTACATCCACGCACCAAGGCTCGTCGAATCGGCGGATATATATATGTGTGTGTGCACGCCACCGGATCTATATAATACAGCCCCGGCTATAACGTCCAATGAACGGCCGACGGTCCGCTCCAGGACGGTTCTGTCTCTCTGCACAGGCACACTCGACCGATTTTCAAGCTGGCTACAATGGGACACCACCGAGGATCACGCTGCAACGGCTAACCCGGAAAACCACCCGCGGGATGATGCAGAGGTTGAACTGGCGAGGAACACCCCTTTGGTTAGAGCACGCCCTGGTACTTGACCTTCGGGTTACCCTTCGTTCGTTGGCAACCCATTTCCCCGACACTGTTTTCATCGACACGATTTGACCGACAGTAACTTTCGTCGACACTACGTTTTCATCGACGCGGTTAAATCGTAGACATATGTTTTCATCGGCATGGCAGTCCGCCTTTAGCGACAAGTTTGAGTTCATTCATATCCACTGACACCAAATTCGCGTATTTATCATTGTTATGTTCTCGCCGCATTTAGTTGCTTGTATAACAGATAATAAAGAGAATTACAAAGCATTATTATTTAGATCAAAGTTTTTATTGTTACTTTATTAATCAGAATTTCTTCAAATAAACAAACTTTATTAATAGGTACACAGAAATGAATAAAAAATCATAATATTTCATTTAATCTCAAACATAATTGTGTAAATACATATAAAAAATGTGAATAAACAGAACGAATGCTACGAATGTACATATACATATGTACAGACTACAAAACATAACAAAATTGTACAATAATTACATAAAGGTCAAGAATGAAATCAAAGCGATATGAATAATTAACTCAAACCTGTCGTTGAACACGGAATGTCGACGAAAACAGTGTCGGTGAAATGGGTTGTCGGCGAACCAAGGGTAACCCTTGACCTTCGACGCGATGATCTGCCTGATTAGGAAAAACTAGGAACAGTAAGTGTCCCTTTGGGAGGACGATAAAGATCATGGTGTAGCTTGGAATGAACTGTATATGAAGATGTTCATGTTATGATTGTTAAAGAGTAAAAGTCCCAGAGAATTTCATTGTTTTTTCGAGACACGCAGTACATTCATTCGCGTCATCAGTTAGACAAGAAGCGCGGTCACCTGAAAGAGGTCTAAATATTTATATTTTTCGCGCGACGTCACCGCAAATGCGAATAAGGTGCGCACATTTCCACTCGCCCCAATTATCCCTGGGGAGCGCGACCCGGTAACAGTACGCTTGTCCAGCGACGGGCCGAACGCGTATCCTCCTCTTCTTTTGCATACCAAATTTCCCGGGGCGTGCGCGGGAATTGTGTTTGCATCGCAGCTTCGCTCGCGACGCCGTCGTCGACACGGCCGCGGGTCGTCCTCGCAGATGACCGCGGGCCATTATACGACCGGCCTGGGTTCGCTCTAACGAACCCGGTGAATTCCGTCGCGACGGTTGTTTTCCATTTGTCAGCTAGCTTGGAGATGAAAGCTGCCAGTGGGTGGCAGCGCGGGGAACGTGGGAACACGTAACAAGAGGCGAGAACGGGGCCAGGGACGCTGCTAAACATCGAACGGGAGACTCGTCTTTAGGATGAATACTTTTCGTGGAAACCAGCCGTGACCCTGCGCAATTCGCAGCTTCCAAAGGCGGCCGAAGATTAGAAACTCGGATTCTTGGGTTTACATAGGGTGCGTGGAAGGAATTTGCTTGGAAAGCTGTTATTGAGCTGGGAATGGCGAGGACTTCTAGGGAACTATAAATCTACAATGAGTCCCCATTTCAGCGACCCGTACTTTTTGCAGTGTACACTCCAGACACAATAAATAACCGGCACAGTAGATTGTTGACGTTAAAGTGCTCGGCACGCAGGCGCCGGCCGCGGCAATCAATCAGATGCAACAGCGTGGATCATTCTGTCCCCGTCCCCGCACAACCGTTCCCCAAGAGATTAATTACCGAATCGCGAAAGTGGATGCACCCTAGAAAGAAACATCGTGTAGACGTCGCCAGTACATTCTCCGCGATTATTTCGCCAAGCGCGAATGTTACGAACAGTCGTCCCGTGATTCCTTGTCTACGAAAACTGTGCCGAAGAACGTTCCGCGCAAAGACGCGGGCGTCTGGAATAAACAGCAGAAATCCCAGGTCGGCGTTATCTGTTTCGAAAGTTTCCCCCGTTTCAGTCTTTTATTACACGAAAATATCGAAGGAGCGGCTAAACCAAGTAGATAAGTTGGAAGTCTATTTTACGAGCGGCACCATATTGCGGATTTTCCGTGGCATAGGAATGCTCTCTTCCGCCCTGGGAATCCTTCTCCGCCCTCCCCCCCCTCTGCATCGTTCCACAGGATCTCTCTCCGCGTGCACGGATTGAAAATCTCGAATCCTCAAAGCGGCTGACAAACGCTTCGCCGAGTTATGGATCGGACCAGGGGAAATATTCTGCGGTATCGAAGAATCCGGGGGAACGCATTACCGAAACGAACCAGACCGCTGCCGACCACCTCGAAATGTTTCTCTCGTTACTGAAGCAACCTTGCGAAGCTCTATATTCATTTGTGCAAATGGCCTTCGATTTCGTCGATTCGCGATACTCGTTTGTCACTGTTGCGAAGATGCTGAACCAAACATGAAGAGGGGGTCCAGGGATTTTATCGAATTCAAAATACCCTATAGAAGCATCCGGAAATTGTGGCAGCTCCTCCCTTGCAAATAGCGAATAGCAGGATACCGAGCGGGAGACCGAGGGTTACAGAAGATTATTCAAGAGAGCATCAATTAGGCACAAAAATGTATTCTTCAGATCCATACATTAAACCTGGAAGATCGAACTCGAGCATTCAAAGCCTCCACCATCCCCGCAGCAAGCTGACAATTCAAATTCCGAGGAGGCTTCCATCGAGGGCCAAAAACCGTTCACCAGTGTGCAAGAACTCAAGCCCGACTTCCCCAAAGAGGTTTCCCGAAAACCAAGCGATCAAGCTTGGAAACCAATTCGTCGTTCATGGCAGACAACCGACCCTGATCTAAGCTTGTTAGTGCGATCCGGTTGGCTGCGGCGCGAGATGACGAGGAGGGAATCTTTCAGACGAAGATTGAAGGATCGATGCTCTCGCCGGGCTTGGTAGGTTGGCTGGCGCAGATTAAAATGGTGTCTAGAACGACCGTAGGGTTTAGCCGCGCAGATAGACATTCATCTCCCGTTTGCTCTTCGGTCTCTTTCGCGCCTGCATCCTCGACCTGTTCGACTCCTCTCCGGTGGTTCGTATCAACGCCGGGGTTCTTTCTCTCCGACGAATGGAATGGAGGTTGGCGTGGCGCCAGGGCGCAGCAATATTGTAGCAGCAGGCAACCCCGGGGAATCTCGTGACTCCAACCCGCTGGCATTCTACCCTCTAAACCCTGTATGCGCACATGCACGCCACCGGTATAACGGTTACCGTGTTCACGAGAGATAGAGAGAGAAAGAGAGAGAAAGAGGGAGAGAGAAAGCGAGAGAAGGAGGTTGATATCATACTGTCTTACTTACTAAGCACTAGTGCCGATCGCCGCGACCGACACCCTCAACCGACCTCCCTCTTCTTCGTCCCTTCGCCAGCCTGATTTATAGTCGACGGTCTAATATACTGTTTTAAAGGCGACGTTGTCGGAGAGGAATCTCGATGGATGTCGGGAAGCATCGTCCGCTGCGGCACTTCCGGCCGCGGGACCGCTCGGCTGAGGATGCCTCCGCAGGAAGTCGTTATCGGCCGTCCCTGTGCATTAATGCACAAGCACGCGGCCACCCCGACCTCTTTTCAGGCAATAATGCACGCCATAAAGATGATGCATGCCCCGCCAGGTACAACGGAATCTTCCGAGGCGCATCATGCTGATGCCGTGACCAATGTTTGCCGGGATCTACCGCCGAAGTTTGCCGAGGATACGTATTGGCGTTGCGTACTCCTTGATGTTTTGGCTACGCCTGGGTTAAGCGCGAAATTGATGCGAAGGTAAGCAATTTTTAAATTGATCTGTCTGGTAATATGTCTCTTAATGAATTTACATTTCCTACTTGTAGTTGTTGAAAACGGAAGTCCCCTCGATCGTTGCATAATAATGTGTAACGGAAGAACCGGTCGTTCGAGTAGGTTTAGTGTGAATAAAGCCCTTAACCCAATCCAGCTCGGAACGACTCGCCTCCAGACGATCCTCCCGCATCCTGCGCCGCAAATTTGAAAGTTAGGCAATAGAATCGCACGCAGGATGGAGCAATCAGGTGGAAGGTGGGATCCGGATTTGAATTCTAATTCAGGATTGGTACGGGCCGAGACGGTTTCCTCCCCGGAAGATGATAACATTGGTCGCGTGTCGGACTCGAAGACGCGTGTGGTCCAGATCGGGGAGAGTTTCGTCGGACGCGAAATGGTTTTTAATATTCCCAGGATAGGATCGGGATCGGATCGTGTAGGATCGAATCAGATCCAGCTCCCGTAGCACGTGAACATATAAAGAAGCGAGTTCGCAGTTGCCTGGGCCCTCGGCGCTCGTGCTCGACAGAGTGGAATCGATATTGTTCTTCGTGAGGGCGCCAAACTATGGCCGACGACCACGTCGACGTGCTCTCTCTCCGCTCTCACCAAGTTTTTGAATTTCACCGAGAAATATATTCGCCGGATGCCGGTTTATAGAACAGAGCCGTCCTCGTCGTCGTCGTCTAGCGCGAGACGCCCCCCTCCTGCAGAGCTCTTTGTTTGCGAAATCTTAAATCGGGGAGATTTCTTGTGTACATACAGACGATGGTATTTTCTAAAGTCTCTCTCCTTCTCGTTCTCGCTTTCTCTCTCTCTCTCTCTATCTTCCTCTTTCGTACTAGCGATAGGAAATCGATATTCCGTCGGACAGAGCGGCGTGGGAGAGGATTGAATCGAAAGTTTCGCGCGCGCGAGGCACTGCGAGACAAGAAACGCGGAAACTCGATAAACGACAAATCTGTCGGCTCCGGTTTTTCAAAAGTTTCACGCTCCCGTGCCGCGCGGGAAACTGACGCGGAACTAGGGGACCCAACTATCCCAGCCTGCACTGCATAATTTAGCGTTCGCGAATTCTTACGGCGTCTTTCGACTGGACGCCTGACTAGCACCTGACTTCTTGGGAACGGTCGTAGGTGGCTTAAACCTATGTTTTCTTGATATCGAACAAAATCAACAGTCTGTTCATCGATATACACCAATTCAAAAATGTGACATAAAATTGACGTTGTCCAGGGCCCACAAAACTAGACACAACTCGATAACGCTCATTCCAGTGTTAAATACCAGATTTTTTCGGGCCGGGATTTCTCGACGAATCCTGCTCTCGCAGGGACGTCTCCGCAGTCACAACGGCAGTGTCACAGCATCAGCTGTTCAATCGAGCGTTCTCGAGTGGCCGTATCCGTGGAATCGGTCACAGGCAATTTCTCGATCGTCGAAACCGTGGTGACGCGACGTCCTCCTGCAGGAGGCGCGAAGTCGAACTTGTAACACGATCGACGCCTCGCGAATTCCCTCGGCGTCGGTTCTAGGCGTCGATTCCAGAACGTCGACGTTCCTGGCTTGTCGTTCCCCTTGCTGCTCTTGCGAATCGTCGTCGTCGTCGTCGTCGTTGTCGTAATCTACAGTGAAAGTCGACGCGTGCAAATCCTATCCGGAGCGAATAGCCGTTCGATCGAGCGAGCGCCACGCTCGATTATTTAAGCGCACTCCTGAGATTTCCCAGGGATCGACAACCGGAAACGCGTGGGAGAGGAACGTTCTCGTAATTCGACGTAGGTCGCGAACGACTCCTCGCGATATCGATTTCATTCCGTCGACCGTGAGCGATTTCAGTCACGGACCCGGCAGTTTTCACGATCGCTACACGGCACACGCCGATTCTCTATTCGCGCTCGAATTAACGGCCACTCTCGACTTGTTTCCATTCATTGCGGCTGCAATTTGCTCGGGAACCGGCCAATCTGATTCCATCGACGCTTTGCTGCGTCTCATAGACGGTTCCGTCTGTGGAAACTTTTAGAACGATGTGGAAAAAGGATTTAGTACTTATTCGTGTTAGTTCCTCGCCGATTTTTCTAAGCTTGATTCATAGCTCAGTGTTGGAAGGGCATGATTAGTTTGTTTAATAATTTAGCTGATTAGAGTTTGATATAACTAGGAATGAGATAACAGGAACGTTCTCTGAACCTTTTAAGATAAGATAAATATGCTTTCCTCGTAGTGATTAGAGAGTCAATAGATATTTGTAGGCGATAATGTGAAAAGCAGCGTGATAACGTTTCAAAACGGTCACGCGTTCAGATGAATTTTGTTGAGTGCTTGAAGCTGATTGTCTTCGGTGACGAAAAAATATAAACCTTAAAATCTAATGTATATTCATTCGAATTTTTTACGCTTCTCACCCTCCAGTTGGGAAGGCTCTTAATAAAACAGCTCGTACCATCGCAAAAGATGTTAGTTGTTTGCATGTTGGTCCGTCGCAATGAAGTTTAGGAGTCCGCGCGGATTAGAATTCAAGTGGATAGCAAGGGGAGGAGCGTTGATTTAAAATGTATGAGACAGGAGGAAAATTCGAAAGGGCTAAGGAGAATTGCGAGTTAAATGTTAGGCGACGTGACTCGGTGTTTCACGTAGACATTTGCAATCGGGGACTCGCCTCGATTTCACAAGGAAGCAATTTCAACGCAGGTCGAGATACAGAGAGAGAGTGAGAGAGAGAGAGAGAGAGAGAGAGAGAGAGAGAGAGAGAGAGAAGTGGGGTGCAACGAAAGTAGAAAATCGCTACGGGCCGGACAGATTGCCGCGGGCAACAGAACCTGGTGTGCGACACTTTAAGCTCCGATACGATTCCCCCATGTAGTTCATAGATGCCGCAGGGAATCTTTGACGATTCCGTGCAAATGCATTCGATTTTTCCTCGCCGAACGTTGATAAGTTGTCTACGCTTCGGTCGAACCATTTCCAGCCGAAATCAAGGGACGAATTTCTACTGTCCAGCGAAAAATATCGATTTCTTTTTACGGGATCTTGTAGTCTAACTATTCAGATATATCCCTTTAAAATCTCAAGTTAGAATTCACATAACAGTTTCGAGTACAACGTGAAAAATATAATGTAGCCTCGACGCGCAGAATCTGGATATTGTAACACAATGATTTAACAAGCTCCTACTTCTATACACTTCTACATCGCCTCAAACTTTTATGTACCCTTTTACATGATCATAGGACGCATCCGTTACTCCGGATAATGAATCGGGAAGAAACGAGCGCGTCGATTTATAGCGGGGAATATAAATGCACGTTACCGGATTATAAAGGATCGATACATTACGGAAGATCTGGTTTCCGCCGAGTAATTTTGCTAATTTAAACGCGGCAGACGGAAAATTAATACCGGGGTCCGGGCGGGTGTTTTGTTCTTTTTTTTTTTATTTCGATGAGCAAACACGGTCCGTGTACATTGTACAAGCGGTGGAGAGAGAGTTGCCCGGCTAATAGGTAACAAAGAGGAAGAGCTGTTACAACAAACAGTATCGGCATCGATGGGAAAAGGGCCGGTGATGAATTGCAGTGGATAATGGGATTAAGGCAGATGGCGTCCATTAAGCAATGTGGTTTTAGTCTAATATGATTTCCATGTTCATACCAGGCGGGCCCGGCCGTTTTGGCATTGCCTGCAGATTGCCACGTACTGGCCACTACTTGTCCACGATAATATGATTTATCTCATCGAGTGTCTCGTGCCCCGGCTGAACGGGCCGAAACGATAAATATCGACAAGCGCTCGATTGAATAAATCATCGACGATAGTGCAGGAAGCGGGACACTCGCGAGCGGCGGACGCTTTTCAAAATGGTACTTTCGGGCCCGAAAGATGAATACCCGATTTGCTCGACGCGGATCTTCACGCTAAATTACTGCTACGTGTCACGTCGAGCAGCCAGATGTTTTAATTAAAATTCTACCTTCCACCGATTCAAATTTTTAGAGATATTGGTCATGCAATGTTTCTTCAAGGAGACTATTTAAAGGACCATTCGATTGTGATGGATAAACTGTCCATCTTCGAACTCCTGTACATTCATGTGAAAAAATCATACGATGTTCTGTCTGTGTTCATTTTAAAGGGCAAAGTCTCTACTCTCACGCCTAGGACTTCAGATCTCCCATAAAAAATTTTCAAAGAAAATATATTTCTTATAAAACTAGGCAAACCGAAATCGTGCTTCTCGGAAATTTGCAAATTCACTTAATTCCATAGTGAAACAGGGTCTTCGAAAAAAAAATAAGAACTTCATAATTTCGATCATACATAAAAAAATCTATGCAGTTCACGGGTGGAACAGTGTCCCAAGTGGCACAAACTTAAGCTCCCTCGAGCTTAATTGAACGGGTGGAGGTCGCTCGCACGGAAGACCGGTCCCCGTGCACGAACTTTGAAGTCTCGATAATCAGATAGCAATCCGGGGGATATTTATTTAAATCTGGGGAGGGGGTAGTCGTCTGAGCTGGAGGGATGGAATCGCCATCTCGCGCTTGCCGGCACCGAAATCAGCGGGGGCGGTAACACGATGTACTTAGGAGCGTATTATGCTGCCTCGAGGCAATCCAGGTCACTTCCGTCGAAATCTCGTTACCCATTTCCAACTGAGAAATTTAATCAGACCCGCGCCGGTAGAAACTAGATGGCGCCCGTCGACTCAATCAACGTTCTCTTTGGGACGAATAATTCCCGCTAATCAATTTTGTTTCGAACTCGCGAGGATTCCGACCGACAAAGTGTCCCGCCCGTTTCTCGACTGTAAATACTCGGAGGCCGTGCGCTTATTGTACTTTCGATACCCTTCTCTCCAGCGATTTCGAGAGGAACTGCCGCGGCGTGTGATATCCGGGAGGCCGGAGAGACAAAAGAGAAAAGGAAGAGAGAACAGCACGAATTTTCCCGTTAAAAAATTTCGAATAACGTTTCGCGAACGGCCAACACCGCGCTCGGACGAGTGGCCGTGCAGGGGTGTGGCGCGGCAGGGTTGAAAGAGAGCGATTCGACGACACCGGTGACGAAACGAATTTCAATTGGCTTTTGGTGGAATCGAAACGGCCGGTCACAGTTGCGGCACCGTGAGTAATGGCGGTTTGATTTAAACTTTCTCGATAAATGAAATTTCTGTCTGCGCGCCGTTGCCGACGATTGATGAGCCGCGCGAGAGAGCCAACCCCGGCCTCGCCTTCATTACTACCGATTGTTTATTTGCGATAATTGTCATCTATCAACGTTATGAACGCCCGGCGCAATCTGCCCGCGCGGCCAATAAAAATCCGAAAGGAGCCTGCCGCCCGCGAATCGATAAACTAGCTGCGAATCAACCCGAAACGATCCTCTAAATTCTTTTTTAAAAATTCCTCAAAACCCTCTTGAAAATGCCAGTATAGAACTCCTCTCTCGCAGTTGATGATTAATCCGAGTTTCAAGCACACAAGCGAGGACAAGAAAATAACAAGTGTGTCTTCTTCGCGACACTGCAAGTTCCCGTGATCTCGTCCTCGCGTCTAGAGAGTCTGCTTCCCGTAAAAACAACATTGGACTCGTTCAGACGGCGCGGCGTTCTACTCGCGCACGACAACATCAACCAGTCCCGTTTAAACTTTCGGGGCGCCGGCTATGTAAACAGCTGGAATTCCGACGTTTCCCGGGCGATATATTTATCCATTCATATATTCATTAGCGACACTCGGCGAACCCCCGCGGTCTCTTTCTCATTCGACGCAGCAACTGGGCCAAAGTGTCGCGGAACGACGGAAACTTAGGCACCGGTGGTATTGACAGACGACGTCCTTGCATTTATAAGCAAACAGAATGGGAACGCAAACACCACGCGCTCTCTAATCGAATCTCTATATCCCGCGGCCAACACTAATAATCGTTAAAATCTGCTTTAGGAACGAAACTTTCGGCCCTGAGCAGGTGAAACGTCCAAATCAAGAATCTAACTTTCATACGCTTTATTTTTATCAAATTCTATATTTGCCATATAAAATATACTCTACCAGAATATGTATAAATATATATATATATATCCTAACCGAAGCAGCATTTCGCACGTGCCCAATTCCGATCCCAGAGGATCACAGGCAAACGAAGTTCCTCGACAATAGTTTATGAAACATGCTACACCCCCGCCTTATCGAGGATCGCATGTTTTATCCAGATCGCGAGTAGTCCCTTTCTTGGGGAGCTCGAGCGAAGGAGGTGCAGAAGGAGCCCGAAGGGAAAAAAAACAATTTGCGGAAGTCGCTGGCAGAATACGAGGTAGTTTGCAATTCATTCTGTTCAGACGATGGACGAAGGTTGGGAGCGCGGGGGGATCGCAGTAGATGCGCGCGGATGCTGCACGTGAATCCGGTCGACACAAAAGGGAATGGGTAATGATGCACTTAAAGGGCTGCACGATTCAAAGAGAAACTAAATATCCTGCGAGCACGCACGAGTAATAAATACAGAGAATGGCAAACTAGTTTCAGATCCGCATTTTTAATGGCGCCTGGCTCCCGCGACCGGGTCCGAGCAGAGCCGAGCGTTTTGTCGAGGGTTGCACGCGGGAAAATTCACAAGCGACTCGGTTTAATGAGAAATCGGCTAATTTCCAAAGCCCGGTTAATTAACCAACCATTTTACTTCCATCGCCTCCCCCCCCCCCCGTCAGGCCAGGGGATCGAACCCGCGGCATTTTTAATTTCACGCGCATTATACTCGCTTCGCGAGCAGTTTCATCCCTCCGTTCACGAGAGGGGTTTCCTACCCTCTTTCGATACGCGGCTTCGAACTTCCTACTACCCTGTGCTAACTAACAACGTTACGTTGCCAAGGCTGTATAATACCTGCCGTGTAACGAAATCATTTTTCACCGGCGCGATGCACTTGAAGGGTCGCGGGGCTCAAAGCGGAAGCTGAACGCCCTCTAACAACGTAATTTTAACATTGTAATTTGCGAACTTCACTTGATAGTTCAGCACAACGGAACAGAGTTCGCGCGGAACGCACAGTCGACTGTGTTCTTTGAGATGGATCTGTGAAGTTCGATTCGAGATCTTATTCCACCTTTGTTGGCAGCTTCCTTGAAAAATTGGATCCCGGGGATGTTCCAAGAGGAGTACCAGAAGCTTGACTAATCGAATATTTTAGTATTTATATGCAGAAGGTTCAATCGGGTTACCAATTTTCTTTTATACAGGGTGTGTCCGTTAGCAACAACCCTATGACGTCCAAAACATATGGTGCCATTTAAAAAAGTCAAGCTGACCTTTAGTTTTTTTACGTAAAAAGCATTTTTTCAGATTTGAGAATATGCGAACATGTAGCTCACCAAGTACTGAGAAACTATTGTCTAAAACATTTTTTAATTACACTACCGGAAATGGCTAAAAAATGGTGACACAACTTAACGGACACACCCTGTATACATATACAGAATATACGAAGTGTGGTACCAGTAAACAATAGATTTGTTTAGATGGTCACATCGATAGCGAACAAAACATTTGCAAAAAAATGCAGAAAAGTACAACCATTGTAGATATAAACGAACGATGTTTTTTTACATACGCTTAATACAAGTGATATGAAAATCCAAGCAGAGAATAGTTGGAAATTCGGATTCTTGGTATGTAACAATAAATCGCAACCAAACCGCCCCAACACCAAACGCCGCTATAATGCAACTTTCCCAGCGTTGTCGAGCACCCCCGAAAACTCACAGAGCAGAAACAGCAGAAAAGAACCAGTGTTATTCACGAAGCGACTAGAACCGGCGACCTGGTCGACATCCAAAGGCTTCAAAAGACCAAAAAGCGGGACTATTTCAACACGGAGACCGAAACAGCGTGAAAACGCATGGTAGTTGACACACGTTTCTCTTGCAAAGGGTCGGGCAATTCGAATTAAGCGAAGACCGTCACAGAGCCCGTAGCTGTTGCCGAAAGGGCGTCAGCTAATTAAATCATGTTGCAGCCGGGTCCGCTGCCGCCGCCACGCCCCTGGCCACGTTGGATGAAAAACGATCGTTTAAACTTCCCCGATAGTTTCAGGGATTCCCCGAGGTATCCGCTGGAGGGTCGAGGCTTAATACGCGGAGCATCGCGCTCAAGAACCGGGCTAAACTTTTAAATTGCACTCCTGCACAAAGGAGTCTATAATAAGGCGAACGCGAGAAATTCATCGTCGAAGAGCGCGAACCTCTGTATCAGGAAGAGACTGGAGGGTTGGGGGAACGTTGGGGCCGTTACGTTCATTAAATTACAAAGGGCGAAACGAGGAAGACGCGCGAATGGTTCGCCGATGCGATTGTGAGAAGTTCTACGAGCTCTGTTACAGAGGAGGGTAAATAAGCAAGGTGACACTGATAGAAGGATGGAGGGTGCCTAGAGGTATTGGATAAGGGTTGTAAAAAATGTTCCAGAAGTTCTCCTTTCTACATTTGTTAACAGCAAAACATGGATCACATTGAAATTATTACTCACAAAAGGGTGGGAGGGAATAAGATATTGACAGATCTTTGTACAAAACTTTTGTGGATCGAGTACAAAAGCCGGGAATTGCATAGACCTACATTGGGTCTGTTAATAATTTTAATAGGTTGCAAATATTATAATTGGATTCTTAATGAGCCTGATATTTTTACTATTTGGAGGAGAAGTTCCTGAAGCACTGTTAGAGAGGAGAAGGGTGGAGGGCGTTGCCATGCAAAAATTGCAAAATTTAATTTTCAACAATGTGCGACCAAATAAAGAAATTTAATCAATGTTTCTATGCGAAGCTTCGTATTTCACAATTTGTAATTTCATGTTAAATGTAATAATTGCGAAATTGAAAATATGAAATCGTTCATTCGTGGGTCAGTGGTACCTTTAATGTTCAAATGGAAGTAATTGCAGTAATTGCCATCAAAGGAAATTAGCGGCACCGAGAATTCATTCATACGGTCACGTGCTGCCACCTGACGTCAGAATTGAAGAATACCTGGTGCAAGATTTACCAAGGCATTAGGGGTAGTTTTCTTCAGCGGTAAGTCCCTCGGTAAAACAATTCCAGTGAACCAAAATACAAATTGAAAAGCCTACCGCGTCCTGTACAGTAAATTGCGATCGACATTTACGACTGTCACGTTGTGGGGGCTGTCCACGGACCGGCAATATATCCGATCGTGCAATTTATGGACGTGTGTATAAAAAAAACAAAGTGATAAAGTAAAAAATCAGCTGGTGCAAGCCTGTCAGTACTTCCGCCCTTATCAACCCTTCACATTCCAACCCTCGAGAATCAGATTCCCTTAAAAATCCACCATATTTCATAAAAAAATATCTTCAAAACACAGCTGTGATTGCACGTTCATCAAAGTATGCGATTGGGGGTGCCATTTTTCGCACAGTATATTTCTCAGTACATGCGCGTCGAAGTTCAGAAAAAGTTGACTGAGTAAACCAAAAATTCTGCTGAGAAATTGGAGGAGACGACAGAGGATTAAGCGTCACTTACATTTTTAACGTGACAGCGAAACCGGTGAGGCCTTCAGGGGTGAAAAAAGATGCTTCTCGAGTTCTCACTTGGACACAACACACGAGCACACTTCACCTGCACTCATTATACGCGGGGACCGTTCTACCACCGGAAATTCGCGACAGGACACATTGACACAGGCCACGTAAACACGTTTCGCAACCGGTAAATTCGAGAAGGTAGCCTGCGTTTTTGATACGGCGGAGTCGCGTGCGCCATGGCGGTGCGGAACAGCTGTTCGCAAAGGGTGGCTCGTTATTGGGGCTGGAAGGGGTTTTAAATGCACACCTCGCCATCTGTCGACGTACTTGTGGAACGCCTTTGATGAGAATCCTTCGGGGACAAGAGCGGAACCTGTGCTACCGCAACATTATTGATTTTGTATAAATTTCCCCGAAAAATATTGAAAATTGCTGCTTTAAAAAAATGTACAGTAACAGTTTCCTTTTTGTCTTTAAGCATTGTCTATTTAGAAGGACATCTGCAGATTTCTTATTAACTCTTGTCCGCTTTTTAAACAATTAACCCTGTAGACTGAAGGAGTTACTTTAGGGATTTAGGGAATTTCACTCAAACATTTATTCAATTAAATATTTCTTTGAAACGAAGTGTTCTTTTCGCGCGTTTAGGGAATACAACTAGTTTCAGCCTTCCATCGATTATTTCGAGCTTATTGCTTAAATAATGAATGAGCTCCACCGTTCCTAATCGTCATGTCTAAGAATAGCTGGTGCACGTTAAATTGTTGTCCGTTGAGATCGTATACGATTATTGTATTGCTGTCTCAAACAGGAAACGAAGGAAGACATGGAAGGGTAAGAATATATCGAAAAATAGCACATGTGGAGGTCATTGTGCGACTTTTTCGGAGCAGGAAGAACGCTTCCCCGATAGTTCTAAAGCGTGACAACAAGAGTAAGTTGCTCAACAACGAAGGTCAGCCCGTCTGTCAAATGTATCCTTGCATATTATCACGTGCAATCAATGCAAATTGTTATGCGTGGAACAACATTCTAAGCGCGTATTGGAAAATAAGTGTTAGAAGACGAATCACTCGATCCTCCAAATAAATCATCATTAATCGCACGCCTTTCAAATACAAAGTACAAAGGCGAGATTGTTAACAGTTGAACTGATAACAAACCAAAAGTAATATTAACCCTCGCAAGGTATGATCTAATAACTAGACTGTGGATCTCTTTATGCAAAATAAAAAATGTTTGCATTGATCGCAAGACACGGGAGCCAAATAGAAATTCCTTTCTTCTTTTAATTGTTTCATTAAGCTGAAATGAATACACTGATGTCCTTAAATCTTCTTAATTCGTCCACTGCTTTAAATTATACGTGTCTATTTTCGTCATAAATGCATAAAATCCGTAGTCTACAGTAATAACACGTAAATAGTAAGGTGGGGTCTCTTATATATACAGACCCCGACAAATGAATTTCATAAATAGCCTTGTTTTTAATAAATTTGGGATAAAGAAGAACACAGGATAAAAAGTAAACAAACAGATTTAATTTTATTCATGTAAAAATTCTTTTCAAGCGTTTGAAGCTGGGATCTCTAAGACCACACATTACCTTGCGAAGGTTAACCACCTTGTAAGTAACTCCCACTTGTTGTAAATCTACGTACATAATTTTATACACATGATTGACTGTTCTAAAATCTGTTCGCTAGAATTTATTCTATTTCTTCATCAAAGGCTCCGGATTATTCGTTGACGCAATTCGAGTAAATATATGAAACATTAACAAAGGGAACTGAAGAACTGCTATATACTGCAAGCCACGTGCAATGGTTGCATTGTTTCCGCACAAAGGGCAACAGGGATTTACACGGTTCTAGAAAATCAATAACGGAACAACGGTGGTCCGATCGAAGGATGCATCTGTCATTGCAACGCATCCAACACGTCCATGCAAATATCTGCTTCGCGATTTGTTTTCTATGCAAGACAGTGCACCATCGCTGCATTCCGTTCTGTTGCTTGCTCGACATTGTTATTCATTGCAATTAGTTATGTTGCGCATTAGATGGCGGTGACTTTATCTGGAATTCTTTTATCATGCGTTTCTGCGTTTCCTTGAACAAAGAAACTCTTCGATGAACTCTCGGAGCATCTTGAAAACTTAAAAAAATTTCTCCATTCGATCTTTCTCGTCTTTTTAAATATAAATTATTTGTACTTTGAAGTATTAGTACTTTTTTGGTGCGATAATACAGGGCGACATGCGAATGACTACGCCGCTGCAACTATAATTACCGTTAATCTCAAAAAGAAAATTTGTCAACTCGATTTTCCTTTTCTTATAGTCATGAATTACTTACGTTTTGAAATGAATGTATTTTTTTATGAAATGATGCAGGGCGACACATGAATGGTTACGCCACTGCAACTATACACTCTCATTCACTACAGTGGCGTGTCTACTTGCGTGTAGAGCTCGTATACGTGTAGGCACACGATCGTGACACAGTCATGAGGAACATGAATGCGCGACCTTGTGTGCGCAACAGGCGTCAGGATCCAAGTAGAGTCCATAAAGATTGTGCGATGAAGTGTACAAGTGGTGTCCCTACTTCGGTAGAGGCGGCCAGTTTTTGCAACAGTGGCGTAATTACCCGAGCGGATCCTTCTTTTTTGCCTCAATCAAATGTTCTATTAATTGCGGACACGCCGATGCTCCGTTCTGGGTGGACGATTTGTTAGAATTTCCATAAAACACTTCTTAACAATTTTGTCTCGATGTACGAATTTTTATTGAGGCACACGTGACCTGTGCGTACGTACACGGTCCTTCATTCTTAATTTTTTTTTTTAAAAATATTGGACGAAACAAGCAAGTCACAGTTTTATTCTTAGACTGTGGATCTTTAGGCAAGTTTATTATTAGCCTGTGGATCTTTCGCCAATTTTATTATTAGACTGTGGATATTTAGGCAAAATGAACATTTTATAAGGCAATCGTGAGGATCAGAATTTAAATGAAAATGTATAGTATCATAAAATCTGAAACCTTTTTGTTGTTTTTTATTTGCAGTATGTATTGTATTGTATTTAATTTACTGAGCATTTTATTTCAAAATCACGAAAATAAACTAAGCTGTACTCTAGATACTTTATAGATCACATATACGTACCTCTTCAAGGTCTACAATATGACTATGACTCTCGGAACTATACATATAAATCATTCAACCCCTATCCATCCCTTATACCAGTTTGACACATTCCTATGACAAACAAAAAGAATTATGCGAATATGTGAAGATAATCGATTAAAAAACACTCTTCTTTCTCAAAAAACAACGATCCACACGATTCTAACCAAAACGAGTCTCCCACTCCTTCAACCACGTGCCAAAGACCCTCCACAAAAATCTACAATCTGAACCGCTCGAACACTCGACGCCCCATGCGGCAGCGCCCCCAGTGCGTCCACTCCTGGCACGCAGTTGAGTCGGTCTCTTATAAAGGGAACCCACGCTAGAGCGCGGGCCGCATACCACGGCAGCTTGTCGTCCGGAGCTGTAGGTGAGGATCTATCGCGTGATCTAGCGAAAATTCGTGGCACGCGCGCGCGTGTGACGGCTCCGAAACTGCGCGGCGGGAACAGTGAACGTTATCAGATACCTGCCACGATGCTGATCTCGGAAACAGCCGGATCGGTGATCGAAGTGCGCAGTCTGTGAAGGAAATTCGCGGAGAGCACGTTCGCGTGTTTACGTTGTCGCGGTTGTGGTCATGGAGACGCTGGTCTGACGTTGTAACACGAAGAACGCCAACCAAGAGAGCGTGTGCCTCGCTCGGAACGAGAACCGGCTCGGTCTCGTATCGAAGGATCGGCGCAGAAAACGGTCGAGACGACGATCTATCGCGCAGCCACCGCCGCCGGCCGAAAACGCGATCAGCGGGTACGTTGCCTGTTCCCAAGCGGCGTTCCTAAGCACAAATCGATCGACAGGTGACAACGCCTTACGACCGGACGTTCCCCGGTGAAAGTTTCGCGAGGAACTTCCTACAAGCTTGCTCAAACGGTCTATAAAACGGCCTGCTCATTACAACCTGCAATTACTCATTAGCATTGTATGTTACCATCATTCTTTAATCGATGATCTCAGTAATTAAATCCAAAAGGAAGGTTGTTTTCCTGTTTTAATTCGTTTCCTTGGTGTCAGATGTGATTGGAAAAGATCAATGTGATGAACAGTGGATTTATCTCTCTAAAGTGGCTGAATAAAGAAAGCCACTTTTACAAATGGAGGTTAGAAAATTGTAATAAACAATCTTGAATGAAACGATTCAATAATTAAAAAACGCATCGTTAAACTTAATAAGAACGCATCGTTAATTCCCAACGAAAATTTTCTTTTTTCCGGAAATCCTTTATTGAATGATTCTCCATAAACGATTCGAATTTATCGAACAGTCGGCGGTAAGGAATGCGTTTAAACGCGAAACGTCCGGTCGAAACGCGAGGTTTACGATCCCTTCGATGTTTACCGTTAACCGTTGACTTCACCGTTTTCCGGCGCGGCGGCTGTTCCTTCGTCTGTTATCGTTACCGTTCCGCGATTTCAGTGTCGAGACAAACGTTCGATTGTTCGCGGTCCCCGGTTTCCTCTGTTACGAGGAATGAACGCGGGAAACTGTTCGTCGGTGAATCTTCGTGCGAAGATTCGCCGGATACATATTATTGCATTGGTCGAAATGTGCACCGGCTGCGCGTCACTGACACACGCGACACGCGAAATTGCGCCGGGCGCAGCCCCTTTTATTAATAGTGCAACCTAGTTACCGATCATCTGGCTTCTTGTGACTGTAATATGTATAGATAAGGCTCATAATCTTCGGCCGAGTAACCTGCGGTTTTTGCGGTATATAATTTTTAAAGTGCAGTTTGTACCATGTGATCGTAGGATGTGCTCGTAGAATATGTTTTGCGGAGCATCTTTTTCACAGTGAAGTGGTTTTTGATGGATTTGAGAATGTGTCTATTTTCTTGTGAACCTTTCAGAAGTTTCTTTCCTAATGTACGCGTTCAATATTGTTATTGGGTTGGCAAGAAAGTAATTGCGGTATTTTAAGGTGAAATAAAAATTTCTTTAAGCAATAAACTATAATCGGCCAAATATTTTCCATCTTGTTCGATGATCTTTTGGCATCTTTCTGGTAGCTTAATGAAGTTATTGAATAACTACATATTGAATAACAAAATTGGGCTTTGTATTTCACCTTAAAATACCGAAATTACTTTCTTGCCAACCCAATAGATAACGCAAGCATATACCAACACATCTGTTAAACTTCGTCTTACTTTGCCACGCCATTTGCTTTCTTAAAGAGCTACTCCAATATTTCATTAATTGAAAACGAAACGAACTGTTGGGGCAACCTGATAATTAATGACATCTAATGGGTTTCTGAATTCTTTCAAATAGAAATCTCAAGGTGATTTGTAGTGACACCTGAATAAAAATCCTATTGATATCTACAATACCAATAACTATTTGTGTTCTTAAAGTTTGACCTAGAAGATTTCTTCTGCAAACAACTCAATAAAAATCCTATTAATTTTACCAGTATACATGATGCCAAAAGATCCACAGTCCACCTCTCCCGCATCTACTATGCAAAATCCAATCGTTTCGAGATTCTCATACGACACCTGACGTAACCAGATATTTTCTGTTCCCGCAGAGATCATCGCCGACGTATAACATGGTATATCGTCGCTATCGGCGCGATCGCTCGTGATCGATAAGCGGAGGTGATCGAAGGCAACCCGAAAACAGAAGATAAACCAAATAGAATGGCGCTGGCTAGGATCAAGAGTTTCATCGACACCGGCTTGAAGACGGTGTCCCAGCCGTTGGACCGGACCGTGAATCTGGAACCGGAAGTCGGAATTAGGATCGTTCATTCGAGCAACGACAGAGCGCTGCACGTGACGGTGCTCGGTGCTCGACACTTGCCACAGAACTTTGGCTTCACGCGTGTCAACAGCTACGTCGTCAAGGTAGATAACGGAACTGTTCGCAATATTTTGCTCATGTTATCTGACCGGTTACGCAACCAGGCGGGAATGATCGCGCGCGAACCGCCACTTTAGCCTCTATTGACCGAATGAATCTTCGTAGACAGCGCTTGGGACGCGTGTGGGAAACCGTTTATCGTCTTCTCCCCCCTCAGGGAGACGGCTAATTACGCCGATTAAAATTAGATTGAATTCGTTAGGGTCGGAATTATCTCCTGGCTCCCGGAGCCGGAAGATAATTCGATGTAAACGAATAAACTTTGACGCTGAACCATGCGAAACGATTCGGAGCTAAATAGTCGGTGATGATTGCTGACGGACACCTTGTATGTTGGAGGAGTGGATCGTGAGTCATACGCGATGGTCAGATTGTACACGAAGGAACATGAGAGACACGCCCAAAATGATTTAATGGGAATGGTGCAGAATTCTAGACTCACCGCAGGCATCAAAAAGCCAGTTAGGCGTCCGGTATCTGAACTGTTGCACCCGTTACAGCAAGAAATGAAAGTAGTCCGTTTCTCTTCCAGGTGAAGCTGATCCCCGGAAAGGAGAAGTTCGAGACCACGTCGAAGAACGAGTCCTGGCCGCAGTGGAACGAAGAATTCACGTTCCACCTTCGTAAAGAAACCAAGCTGAAATTTGGCAAGACAAAAGTCGTCGAAGAGGAGATCAACGGCTCCAGATTCATCGTAGCGACGCTCTTCGCCATTCTCGAAGACAAGCCATTGATAGCAACCGAGAAGAAAGAGGCAGACAAAGACAAGACTGGATCCCCCACCAAGGAATCGCCGAAGAAAGGAGGTAAAAAGAAAGATGGACAAGGAGCGTCTACAGAGAATCAAGAACCAACAAAGGATAAATTGTTGAGCAAATTGTTTGGTAAGAGTTCTGACAAATCTACGGACTCTGCGGTTACCGAGAGGAAGATGTACGATAAGAGACGCACTGTTGGAGCAACGACTATATCTTTGGATCCGAAGAATTTTACGTCGAAACCAGTGAAACCAAAGCACCCTAGCGATGTGTCCACGGGAGATATGTGGAGGCCTTTGCGGCCCATTGCGAGCGGGATTTCTGGGGCCGAGGATAAGGTGAGTGGCCCTAATCAGGCATAGTTTATTGAGGATGTTGAGGAGTGCAATCTGAAAGGGGCCTCGTGGTCCATTTTAGTTCTGCAATGGAGTTAAACGAGGTTTCAATGTGACTGTGGAAGTCTGGTTGGCTTAATCAGTTGAGGAAGACAGGATTTAAATGATTGAAGAGAATTCCTACTACTGACAATCGATGCAGACAATTTTTATTTTACACAGTCTAGTTGTTGATAGACTAAAACTATTTTTATCTTCTTTGTAATATGTATAATGAAGTTCAATTGCAATTTTTATAAATCTCTTCAAGAGTTTCACCAATTCACGAACCTTTCTATAAAGTGCGTCTTGCTCTTCCGAGTGAACGGAAAAGCCGATGATGTTATTAGGAAGGCGATAGAATGATAGGAACGAGTCTGATAGGGTCAGAGAACAAGTAAACTCTGGTTAGAACTTATTAGATCCATTGCTACTTCAATTCCCTTCGATTGAATCTTCAATTGTGCCGATCACAGATCTCGAATATCCTATAAGAGATCGTTCTCTAATAATTTCTATTTGTTCACAGAGAGAAAATAAGAAGGGTCAATTGGAACTATCCCTCTGCCAAGAGAAGACGGACAAAAGAGAAGAAGGTAGCGAGAAGCTGGTGCTGTCTCTGCACCGTCTGAGATGTTCTTTGCAGACGATGCACGAGCACGAGGCCCTGAAGGGGCAGATGTACATAAAGATGTCTGTAGTAGACAACGGCAGGGTCACTCATTTCTGGAAGAGTAATCGATTCACGCCGTGCGTTTCGATGAAGTTTGCACCGGAAATGGCGCGCGTGATCGCTGACAACCCTTATCAGGGTGCTTTGAAGGACGTCAGCTTCGTGATTAAATACGTCTCCAAGAATAAGATGGGTAAGGAACCCCTAAATCACATATTAACACTAAAAATCCGCTGTCTAGTAATTACAATAATTGTAAAATAAAAAGTACGAAACCAGTCATTTGGTGGCAGGTTTAGTGTTAATTCTAAAACAGCAAAGTATTCATCAGAAAATAATCTGACCATGAAATGTCTTTCTGCAGGAAAGAAAACAACAGTTGGTCACTTCGTGATCGGACCGGATGTGGCAGGGCAGTATGGCGAACAGTGGAAGCAGGCTCTTGCGAAACCGGGCCAACAGATAACGAAATGGCAATCGTTCGAGTGAAGATGAGAATTTTTGCTCGCGCGAGAACGTGTGTCAGCGGCGTTGAAAACTAATCGAGGGTGCCATCGAACGGTACCATTCCAAAGAACGTTGAAGCGGAATTTTGCTCAGTTTTTGTTACACACGGGAAATTCACTCTTCGAGGCAGATCGCACGTATTAATATCTCGCACTACGTATTTTGTACATATTTATTCCTCTAGAATCGTTTAACCGTCCGCGATTCCTGGACGAAAGGGGACAACGTTCTGCCAGGAACGCGAATAACAGAACCGTCCAGTAAGCTAAGTGCCTATCGGCGTGTCTGGGCCGAGAAACTATATTTTTTATTATTGGTAGAGAGAGACTAAACACTAAATGGTGAATCTGTGCCAGAAGCGATCTTAAACGGACGAAAGAATTTTTACTTTTGTATTAACGACTCTGCGATCCGAGACTACTTACGAGAATGTATTCTATCAGCAATGAAAATTTCGCTGATCCGCAATTTCGACACTTGTGTATAGGTATACACGAACGTATCGTGTCCACGAATTATTTTAAGATGATCGCAACGGTATTTTGTAAAGCATTATTTATACCGATGTAAGTACGATGTAAGTAAGTGTATAGGCATTTTTGTGAAATCGACTGTAATCCAATGATTACTCTTCAGATCCAAGCGATTACACCAAAAGAAAAAATGATGACGAACGAATATATTATTATTAACGCACGTAATATAACAAAGACATATATTTTCTATATCCAGTACACACGCAACACACACTCATTCAACGTTGTTACATTGTAAGGATAATATTAACGTTTACCACACCTTGTTTTCAATAGATCTTTATTTATCACTTTTATTGTACACATGTAACAGAACACATAAAAGGAATGGTGCGTTTCTGTATTCAATGGTATGTTTTATTTGCTGCGCTTCTCCATTAACTAGCTAACACTCTCCGGGAAAGTACATATAAAAATATAAAGAAGCGTCGTGATATTTTTATAATTAACACTAACTTCACGAACTTAATAATGGACGGTAATGGACAGTCTTATGTGTAATGTGAATGTCTATAATATCGATCAAGTACAGTGCACGCCGTGGCGTTCACATTTTGTACTAGGCCACTGTAAATTCACGAGTATGTTCACAAACATACGTTTTTACATCGATAAAAACATACTTCTCTAAAAGATACAACGACGATGAATACCTTCCGGCTCAAAGGTAAAAAGTGATATTGTACAATCGTTTAAAAAATGTCGTATAAATATTCTCTTAATTCGTCTAAAAAATTTTCCCTAGCAAGGCGTAAAAAGGCACTTTTCTGTATACGTTTAAAAAATACTGAAATTGATTTCAAGCGATATTATGACTCTAAGAAAATTTGCACATCTTTACTTCCCTGACGTTCAGATCATAAAATTGTTAAAAAAAGAACTCTCCTTAAGTAAGTACGAGCGGATCTCTATACTGTAAAAAATGTATGATCAAAAGATGAATCGGTTCAGTTTGTCAGATCTAAACAATAAAAACTTTGGTCGACTTTGTTAAGTATAGACAAGTACGTATCGCATCGAAACTATGGCAGCTATCAACGAGACGATTAGACTGCTGCGATTGTACGGAGCTGCATTGCAGCCATCCTTGCTATTGCAAGTGCAGTATTCCATGAATATGTTGTAAGTTCCAGTTCTCATGAGACAAAATCTCTCGTCACCCTGAATTCCTGGCTCACCCATGTAAGCGCAACTACGAAAGTACCTCCATACCCCATTGACTAAGAACAATGATAAGGTCCATCAAATATAAGTATAAACCATTCCCTTACATCCTGGATAATTAATGCATTCACATACCTTTCTGGCGAATCTTACGACACATCGTTGGTCTGACCCCAGGCAAGTGCTCTAGATCGGGTTCTTGTTTACAGTCAGTGATTGGCACTGTGGTATTGTCAAAGGGATCTCCACACTTTGGATCCGAGTCTGATCTGCATACCCAACACTTGATAGAGTATCCTGTAAATATTACACCGTTAAAAATAATATTTCAGTAAAAATGAATAGAAATTTAAAAGAGTGGGAAACTTAATACAGTTTAAGAACAAATTATTACCATTATTCAGTAGAAACAAATTTGTATCTAATAGTTCCTATTTGTGCAATAGGTGGAGAAAATTTTCGTTTTGCATAAAGGTTTGCAGTTTAGTGAGAACAGAAATTGTGAAAGCTCAAATAAATTGTGTTCGTTGTTGTCTATTAATTTGTCAACAAAACAACTCGCCGAAAAGAATATGTAAAGGTCGAATTTCTCCAAAACAATGTGTTAAGGTTATGATCTAAACTGTAATGGATCGATAGATTGATAAATATTTACCTTGATGCACGCAGAAGAGGAAGAACAATACAGTCAACAAGGCGCGAATGTTATTTTCCTGGGCCATTTTCAACGAGACGAGTGGTCACTTAATAAGAACTGAAAATACCTTGCGTTAAGACGCAACGTTAATTACTCCAACTGCCCACGCCTATGACTGACCACGCCACTAAACGAACCGCGCCAGGGCCGGCTCAACAATGTGCAGTCACAGTCGCAGAAACAGTCACTTTCTACTGTACAAAATATTTGCCAAACCACGTACAGTACAGAAAAATGTAAGAATCCTTTCTAAAATTATTTTTTTTACGTAGATCCCAATAACATAAACAAAACATTTTTTAACCAAAAGTTTTCAAGATCATTTGAAGGTTGCCTTCAATTTTTTAATGGAAATTTATACTCGTGTATAAAAGTGACTTTAAACAATAAATGACTGCTTTTACAACCTGTGTATTCAAAATAAAATAAAAATGAAAACTTCTTTTTTCTTTTTGCTTTCAGTTGTTTAAATGACTAATTAAATAAAAATGGCTTTAAGTTTGATATTTTAATTTATATGTTTCGAATTACGTTTGTACTGAATTTTATTGTACACTAGTGTAAATGATCAAACTAGTGTCTATTGGTAAAATTGTTCACGAAGGAAATCATATCATTAGGACAACTGCCATTCTTCCTACGTTACTGAGCCGCTCGATCACATTCGACGATAGTCGGGTCACGTGACTCGGTCCCGAACAAGACCGCGCCCGATCCGCAACACATTATTCAATAACATGCACTGAGAATTTGATAGTGGCAATTCGAGTTGTGAAAGAATGCATCGTGTCGCAAGAAACGATATCGGTCTATCAGAATACGAACGATGCACAATTTATCTACGCAACAACGTCCTGATAATTCCAGGAACTCGCTGAATTAAAAATCAGATAAAACGTTTACTACTCTGAGTATTCTGAGAAAACATTGTTCAAATAAAATAATCTGTTACAATTTTTAACAAGTTTTTAAGTTTACAACGTGTTTTACGGTTTACCGAGCGAAGCAATAAACGCGCGCTGTTAATGGGCGCATAGATGCAACAATTCTTGGATTTATTACAGTAATAGGCTGAAAATAATGAAAAACAGCAATTTTCACCATCTTTAAACGTTTGTAGCTCATTGCAACATTGATCTATGTTTATGAAATTTTCAGAATATACATACACAGATGCGCAGACAGATCTACAAAATATATTTTTTACATTTTCAATATAGGCCCACATAAAAAAGTTGTAAACAACAACTTTTAGTACTTCATTTGTAATTTCTTGTCCACATCATGTGGACAACTAACAAACTAATTGTTCTAACTTCCCAAAAAAATCCAAGTCACATGTTCCAGAATTAAAAAAGTTATCGTGTTTTTAAGAATGTCCGAATATTAACGCGGGCCACTGTATTCATATCGAGAGTGTGGTTAGGTATTCTACATATTATTCTCATCACCTCAAATCACAAAAGTAACACACGTGCAACGTTTCGTAAAGATTGTTCGGACCGATCACCGAGACCGGGAAACAAATGAAACAACCCACGACGCCCGGTTACCCGCCACCCGGCATACACGAATTCGAACCGAGGATGAACCGCTGCGCCACGACAAAGACGGTCGCGTCCAACTGTCGCGGGATGGTGTTTTCACGCTTGTCAACGGTTGCCCTACAGGTTGGACCGGTGAACGGAAACAGTGAAACACCCGTTCGAAAGTTGTCATTGCAAGACCGCTAAAACGTCCGTTCGCGGCAGCTCAGTTGAAGATAACAGTTCGCGAAGATCCTGCCGCTGCTAGCGCCCTTGCGCCAATGAGACTCAGACATCGAACTCTTGTTTAACAAATATCGCGCGATCGTCGAAGGGTACAGATTTATAATTAGGGTTTCATTTTTTAACGAGTATCTCGTCAGTAGTGGGGAACTTATAACGATGCAGTATTTCAGATCACTGTAAGTTCCACATCCAAGACAGTCTTTAATCCAAACAGCCTGAAATCCAAATTGACCATCAATAATTTATGGTTAAATCGCAAGACACAGAAATATTTTGCACTGAATTAACTCACACATTCCCGTACCAAGCAATAAAACGAGATCCGAACTGCCTTCTCGGACCAAGTCTTCACACGTCTAATTAAGGGTTGAGGGCACCTCAGCAAAGAAACATTCCTAAATTAAAAATCGCACCTGTGCCCGTCAAAGAAAGAGAGACACCAAGCAGAGAATGCTTCGTAAAAGCCTCTGAACATTTTTGGATCGGTTGGCGCGCTGAATCAGGTTCAAAGACGCGTAAGAGCGACGCGCCGGGCATTGTACCGATTTTTGCTCGGGCCCCACGGACCCCGTGGCCCGCAGCAGAATCGATTCGCTTTTGCGGGTGGTCCGTGACCGGAACGAGGCGTAGCCGGGTCCCGAGGAAACATTTGAATGCTATAAATAAATATAAATAAATTGATTTGCCGGCATTAGCATAAGTAGCTGGGAGAGCCGAGGCTTGCCCCGTCTGCGGCTCGCGTCTCTTTGCTGTCTACCTCCCTCGCTCTCCCCCCCCTCTCTCCTCCTCCTCACCCGCCTCTCTCTCTCTCTTTCTCTCTATCGCCCTCGCGAGACCAGACGTTGATTTATACCCGATGTCCCTTAGGTTCCTGCGGCATTCACCGTCCCTTTAACTTAAAAGGACACGAAGCTACGATCGGGACGCGCGTCCGTCTCGTCTCGCGGACTTGCACGCGTGGGAATTAATTCCGAAATCATGAGATTCTGTTCTCTCTCCCCTCTAGGAATGGCACTGTTTAAATGACGCGATAAGAACCGTGGCACGTACGTGTCGTGACTTAACGCACTACTTGCTATCGTCGAAGTCGCGAATAAATCAACTTCTTAGCCCCCCTCGGTCTGAAACGAGTCCGAACAGCGATGAAGATTTCAAACAAAATCTGCCGAACACGAAACTATCCGCCAAGCAAAACAAAATGAACCAAATATTATTGGGATCTACAAGGTAATTGCTTAACTTTTCAATTTATATTTTATATCAAATACATTACTTTGATGTATAGAATTTTTGAGTTTCCTGAGTTGGCAGTCAAACTGTTAACAGGCTGCTCAAAAGTCCTTCGAGCACTGTCCTTTATGTAAAATATTGTAAAACAAGCTGCGAAACTTTCTTTTAAATAATACGAAAACATTAATTGATCATCGCTAGGGGTATGCGAGATTCCCGAAAATGTTCGGGATTCCCGTAAAATATCCAGGATTCACGAAAATATCCAAGACTCCCGAGTATATGCGGGATCCCGAGATGATTCAGGATTTCCGAATATTGGAAATGAGTGTAAATGAATGTACACCGGTACCTTTTTAAAGTAAAAGAATTAGACTTTATTTCACGGCGCGGGAGGAAGCTCTTTACTAAACGATGCCTTTGCTTCGACTAAACGCTGAGAGGAAAACCGTTGGAACCCCGAAAGGAAACCAGGGTCCCCTCGTATCTCCAGACTGTTTAGGTAGCCACAGTTCGGCTCTTGAAAGAAAGTATACGACACATAGAATGGGTTACCTTGAAATCTCTGTTTGGAAATATGATTCTGAGAACGTTCCATCAATACTTCGTACTCTCTGTTTAAGAATACGATTCTGAGATCGTTGATTCATTTTTGGACAATACATAGTGCTGGTAACTTATTGATAATCCAACACCGAAAATATACGGGATCCCGCGAAGATTCGGGGTTCTCGAGAATTTTTGGGGACATAGAATAATACAATATTTGGGATTCTCGAAAGTGTCGTTATTCTTGAAAATTTCAGCAATCCGAATGAAAGGAATATTGCGATTTCTGCAACGCGAGCAAGTAGCGAACGATTATTTTCTACAGCAGGAAATGTTGTAATAGCCACTAGAACTAAATTACTGTCCGAAAATGTTGAAAAACTTGTTTTTCTACACCAAAATTGAAAATAGAATGTTTTATACCCACTACTTTTATAATATGCTATTTTTATTCTACTCTCTACCTTTTACAATTCATAATCTCATAATAACTTTCCTCCGTTGAACAACTCACGAGATCCCGGTATTTGGAATCAGATAAAAAAAATTACATTCAGGTGGCTCGGAACATGATGATGTGATTGTCAATCACTGATTGACTATTCTGCATTCTGCATGGTCAAAATTATCGAAATTCGCACTTACTTTCTACACTATTACTAATATAAACATTCCCGGCTAATTTGATATGTAATCTTCGAGAACACAATGGCTTTCAGATTCTTGTAATTATTGGAAGTACGGAGAAACGCAAAATGTCGGGAATCCCGAATGGTTTCGGGATTCCAGAGAATTTTCGAGATTCCGTCCCGATCCCGCGAGAAATTCCCGTCCCGACCGGGATCTCGCACACCCCTAATCATCGCGTAACTTACCTGGAATCCATCATGAACCATGTATTCGCGTCAACAGATCTATTTGGCGCGTCGAGCGTTTCTGGAAGCAGGATCGACGCTTTTACGAGGGAAACACGGTTCCCTAAAAAATGAACCGCCATAACAGCCTCTCGCTCGCGGCTCGATCTTTTCCCTAAAAAATCTGGCAATTTCGTGTAATCTTCTTGGAGAGCTGGGCGGGGCCCAGACCGCAGAGATACCGCGGCAGGGATCTGCGTGTGTCATTAACCGAATCCTCCAAACGACCGTGTCCTTCCTTTCTCCACGGTCGGGACACGGTACCTGTGTTACGTGGCCACGTTAAGGATCATCTTCTTGCGCAAAAATTGATATAGCAAACGAGGCTCTGGCACCCGTCCGACAATTGCCCCGGAGTGAAACGTTAGTGTTCAGGATTCAAGCAGTGGAATTCGGTCTATGTCGCTGATACAGGTGATCTCAGAGTCACCCGTTTTTGCAAAACATAAATAGAGATAAATTCACCGCTTGAATCCTTCAAATGATCTATATACACAAATCATGCGATTCCAGCGGACCAATCCGGGTTCGCCCTTTCATTGTCATATAAGGCACCTGCGGTGCCTTCTCGCCTCTTCATTCGTTTTTCACATTCGCTAGCCGTCACACGTTTGTCGGAGTTCTCTTTAGACGCTTTAACTCATTCTTACGCACATACTATTTCTTTGGACTCCGGTTGCTCATTCTTATACTCGCGCTGCGAGCCATTTCTTGGAATCTGTTAAACCGCGAAATCGCGCTGTTAACTGTGTTAGCGCTTGTCCGCTGTATGTTCTACATTGAACGTGAAGTGCCTTGGTCAAGGGTGACCAATCAACATGCAGCCTGTTTCTCACTTTCAACCTCACATTCACCTTATCCCGTGACGCTTCCCTCGCGAGCTCATCTCTGGGTGGTTCCGGCAGCCGGCAATTTCCCACCACGTAGGTCGACGCCGAAACAGTTAGCCTACCAAAGAGCGACAGCAATCGTTTTACAACGATTTCCTTGATGATGTTAGTTCGTAAATAATGAATTTTTACTGTGTTTTTATCTCTGAAGATAGTCACCTATCTTATGACTCACGATACAGGCTCATGTTATCTTACGTTGCGTATTTTTATCATCGATAGTTATCATTTACTTCTAACAAATTACGGGAATTCTTGAGCATTTACCTGACTTTCTGAAGTATCTATAAACAATGTTAAAAAGTCTGAATCGTATAGATATTGTGATGGTATCAGTAATTCAATGGAAGAGCTAACGAAGTAGGATTAACGAAGATACGAATCATCTAGAGATTGTGATGATATAAGCAGGGCTTCGGAGTTGGAGTCGGAGTTTGAGAGTAATTGTTGATCACTGGAGTCGGAGCCGGAGTAAGAAAAAGCTATATATCGACACCCGGAGTCGGAAAAAAATATATCGGCTCTGACCCCAAATCTGGTTCTTTTGTTTATAAATCATTAATAAAGAACCCCGCACTAATCATATGGAAAATCAATCCCGGTAAAATCAGTAGGATTTTTCATATGTTGTAGCTTATGATCTACTGAAGAAAAGATGTAATGGGCACAAAGCTCAATAATGGACAGTTATCGAGTTATAATCAGTCAAACATGACAAATTCAAGCTGCCGAATACTCAAATCTCAGGAAGTACTTATTTTTTGGAAAGATGTTTGAAACCAAACTAGTAGGGTTTCACAAAATCTGTTAGGTGGTGTCATTATTTCTTAACTTTGAATAACCTTGAGAAGGTCTGTGAACAGAAATCTTTGCGTGTCACAGCAGAGATTTTTGTGAAAGATTTCTGTTTGCAGACCTTTTCAAGGTCATTCAAAATTCAAAAATAATGACACCACCTAACAGATTTTGTGAAACTTACTATTTTTGTTTCAAACATTCTTCCTGAGATTTGGATATTCGGCAGCTCGAATTTGTTATGTTTCACTGATTATAACTCGATAACTGTCCATTATTGAGCTTTGTGACAATTTTGTTCAGTAGATCATAAGCTACAACATATGAAAAATCCAACTGATTTTACCGGGATAGATTTTCCATATGATTAGTGCGGGGTTCTTTATGTACACATAAATAAATTGCTAATATTCGATCTACAGCATAGACGTATTGTATATATATACATATACCTCGGCGCACTATGTAGAGGAGAAATAGTTAAAGTTATGGTAGTAGTATTTTCCAACTATTCTGTTTCATATTCTTAGGCTTTAATACAATATTTCAACTATTTATTACAACTCATAATTATTTCGAGTACATATTTTTTCAATTTTAAGAGTCGGAGTCGAAATCGGCGTCGAAGTCGGAATCGGATTCGGAGTCGGAGGTAAAAAAAAAAGAAGAGTTGGAGTTGACAATTTTGTCTACCGACTCCGAAGCCCTGGATATAAGTACAGATGATAAGTATAACATCGTGTACCGTGGATTGTGCAAAAGGAAATCGACAATTGCTATTCCCGAGGAGCTGACAAAGTAGAATTAACGGAGATCCGAAGTTTTAGTAACTTTTTGGGATCTCGGACCACACGGTGCGTCGGTCTTCAGCGTCCCTAGCCGTCTGCAGCTCGTCCCCGAGGGCTCCGGCGACAGCGACAGTAAGTACCCCCTATCAGGCAGCACCCCACCACCTCAGGGCCACCCTCCACTTCCGCTTCGCTTGGTAGCCACTCCTCTCAGCCTCCGTTGATACTTCCTCGCGCGTGTATCTCGTCAGTCTGCCCGGAGCCACGTGCGTGTGCTCGAGAAGCTCCACTCGGCTGGTCATCGGCAGCTCTACGCTATCAACCAACTTCCTGGTTGGCAATCGGTCTCGAGCACTCTCGAGCAACGGTTCCCGGAACCGTCTACCACCAGCGAGGAACAGACAGCTGCTCGATAATTCGACCCGTCAGCAACCGAGTGAAGACAGGACGAGAGCAGAAGGATCCGCGAGTGACAATTTCCCGGAATTCCTCCGATTCGTCTCCCTAGTTACAAGGGAACCCTAGTTGAAGGGAACCGTAGAAGAGAACACGCCGAGGAAGAATAATGGAGTGCACCTCGAAGGCGTGAAGTGTCCACGGTAATATGTACCGATCCGTCCGCGACGTTCTGCTGAGGGAACCGCGCCGTCTCGACGGTGCGACGTCGCGCGTCTAAAACGACCAGGAAACCCAAACTCGAAGACAGATGGTCGAAGCAGGGAGGACTAAAAATATCGGCCGTTGGCACGCCGCACTCGCAAGCTGTACTTGAACAATCCCGCCGGCTGGAGAACCGGCCGCTCCATGAGACCTAGCAGGTTCAACACGATCCACGAAGAAACGGCGTGATTCGCTTCGAGTGCCAGTTTTCGGGCTTAGGTTCTAATCAAATCAACTTCCTGGGAAATAGTAGACCTGAAAAGTCGGGACTCTTGAAAGTGTGTACAACTTTCGAGCTGTGAAGCATAGAGACTTTATCAAAATTGAAACGCTTCAGTATTCTTGATCAGTGTGCACCTTGCTGAACTACCTGAAGGAACATAGAGACTTAAGAAAAATCGAGATCCCTGAGAGGGCGAGAGTCTTTCGAGCAGTGCAGATCGCCAGGGGTGAGTTTCATGAATGAACTCGGTTACTGTTTGATGCCAGGTCTTTGCCTGGAGTATTGTCCAATCTCCGGTGAAACGGGAGAGACAGAATCGTATCCACTTTCGCGGTGTTACATAAAGAATCAGCAGCGTAACGTATACTCCCGGCTGCTTTGCGTGGACGCTCGTAATATCCTGGTGTCATTCTGCGAGGGAACGTGCCTCGCCACCTGTACCCACTCGAGACAGCAGCGTTCGCAGTCTCTCGATCCTCCTACTGTAATCCTACACACCCTACTGCTTCCGCCCGATTCATCGATCCAACAACCTGCTTATCGATCGCTTTTACGCTTGTTTTACGGTCGTTAGTACAATCGATTCCGATCTCGGACGAGTCGATCGTAAGTCGACGCGTCTAACATACGTTTAATCGAGATTGACGCGGCAGATTGGCTAAGTGAATTCTTGTAATTACCGAATCGCCTGTGGAGGTCGTAGGAAGTGGAGGTTTTTCTGCTTGTATGGTGCGCGCATTGCTCAATTCATACAGGCCATTAATACTAGGAAAATCCATATTGCGATTTAATTGACCCGCATTGAGCAAGGCGAATTCTTGCGATCAGCGATATAACTGCTTCGCTTGCCTGTCGAATCTATTTGATTTCTGCTGGACACTGTTAATTGAAGTAACCTGACGGGTCAAAACGATCCGTTGCGGATCGTTTTATGGTCGCCTACTGTTGTTAAGATCGTTCGACATCTACATTTACGCTCGTTACGAATGCAGTAAGAGAAACATTAGTTAACTTCATGCTGCATCTGTTTTTCTACTTGTTTCTAAAGATCAAAAGTTACATGTTCCATTGGAGCAACCTCGCGACACACAGTTAATTAGTTTACTTTACAAGAGCCATTCTAATCCCCTAGCAGCTTGTTACAAAGAAGCTTCCCTCCAGCTTCCATTCGCTCATTAGAGTCCTCGAGATTGGCCTCGCGGGGTTGATTACCTAGCCAACGAAATTAGCTGTGAATCTGCGACCGCAGGCATCCGGAAAAAGCGTTAATAACACGGCTGTGATCCTGATCGATGGTTTCAGCGTCGCGCTTCGAGGAGGAGGACGACCAAACCAGGAAAGAACAGGCTGGCTAGAAGAGACGATCGCGGTTGATGAGCAGCGGCGAACATCGTCACCGTGGTTCAGCGAGAGTTCAGCCCCCATCTCGAGGAGTTCTCGTTCTTCCACTCATGGTGTTTTACGGCGCGCTTGTTTGAAATTCTTCGCGTGGAGTTGCGGCCGTATTTATAGAGCCGCGCGCGGTGTGTGCACGCGCTCGCGAGTTCACGCACGTAGATTCGCTCGTGCACGCTTCGGGTGGAAGCGAGGAGAACGAGGGTGCAAGAGGAACAGAGAGGAAGAGAGAGAAAGGGGGTAGAAGAGGGAGAGAGAAGAAGCGAGAGGAAAGGAGTGAGGTAGGGGGTAGAAGAGAGAAAGAGAGCAAGACGGAGGAAGAGAGAGAGAAAGAAAGGGGGTTAAAGAGAGAAAAAGAGCGGCATCGACGACGGAACAGCCCGTCGGAGGAAACGAGAAAACGGAGTCGCGTTGCGTCGACGGGGCTAAACGGAGGGACGAGCACGCGGCACGTCGCGATCATGAAGCCGATGCGTCCGCGACAGGAGCACCGAACTTCGTCGTCTAGCACGTCCTCGGCGTCGTCGAACTGTCTGCGCTGGCTGCCCCCACTGGCAGGCCTCGATACAGCGGGCATGGTCGTCCGGTTGCCACAAACCAACGCGGTCCTCGCCGTTGTCGTCGCTCTCATTCTCACCGTCGGAAACGTCCACACCGCTGCCGCCGGCTCCGTCGATGACGTTTCGGTGAGTATGCTTAATTGCTTCATTTGATCGTCGGCTTGTATGTCAGCTCGATAGCTGACTGCTGTGTTTGATACGGTGATACGGTGACAGTAGGCCGCTGGAGATTTGTGAATTCGACTCTTCCCTAAATGCCCTGGAAACACTAGCGAATAGATGATCGCCGATCAAATTGTGGCATTTTTGTTGCGTAGGAAAAACGCATTCGGTTTTTGACACGTTCGCTTACCTTATCTCCAACTTGTTGAGATTACCGAAGAAAGACGGCAACATTTACACAGCTACCGTTTCTTGCATAAGTATCCGCAGTCTAGTGACGGTGCACTAAAGCTGCAAGAAACGTGATTCCATAAATTCAGAGCAAATTTCTAACGGGCCTTCAGAATCGTGAGTAACTATCATAAATATATAGAATATCTTCACGTACAATGCCTCCATTGTTCTGAAGTTTTACGCTATTTGGTGAAAGTTCGGCTTTAATACGCCGCGAGTATCGTTCATATTGATGATACTACTTCACCGAGGAAGTCGCGATCGAAAGAAATCTATGGAGAAATTACAGGCCATCGATGGCTGTTAGTTTCTCCACGATAAGAACGTATCTGCCCCGAACACACCGGATGCATTCCTAGTACAAGCTCATCCGTATCTGTTCGTCCGTAGTATTCGGGACAATAAACTTTCTAAATTCCCTTTCATTTTTCGAGCATCTCCACGAGGAACGTTATTCCACAAGAAAACGGTCGTCCCGGTAAACACGCACGACAATTCTCACACCTGTCCTCGATCCGTTCAATTTCACTTTCCGTCGACTGAAATTCGAGTCAAAGTACCGTGTCCACATCGTGCACACGCAATTAAGTAACCGAGCGATATAAAATATGAATAAACGCCGCGGAGCAACGTTAAGAGCGAGTAAAAATGGGGACCAGAAAATCAGGTGAACGAGAGCTGGCCGTATCGGACGCATATTGATCTGCTTAATTAGAGACAAGATACCGGTGAGAACCGTGGTTTTTGCGAAGATTAAGAGCAATCGGGAACGTCGTTAAACGAAAGTGAGTTAGTTTCGCCGGGGACCGACAATTCTTACCATGTTATCAGTTTGTAACGCGTTTTCAGCCGGGATACTATTGCCACGGTGCGGCGCGGCGTCGTGTTACCGGAGGATCGAGGCGGGTTGATCTCGTGGATCGTAAAACCGATCGACAGGACGGAAGAGGGGATATTACGAGTACCTAATGCGCCGTAATTTCGATATTTATCAGCGCGATCCCGATGGATCTCGAGCCGTTCGGCTCCGGTAAAAGGGAACCGGCGCGCGCGACTCGAGGAGGAAAGAAGCGGCAACTACGAGCAAAAAGGCGACAGGGACGCGCGAATTCGGCGAACAGATGCGCGACACGCGAGACGAGCACCTAATGGAAAACTAAAAATGTGCATTCGGCCGTCGGGTCACCGTTTTCTCTCCCTGCCCGTTCGCCGGCGTGTAATTTAATTCGCAACGCGGAGACGCGACGTCGAGCGGAATTGCCATCTGATCGATGAGTGTGGATTTTACGGCTGGAGAAGGAATTTGCACGGCTATCTGCGCTCTTGTGTTGGAGAATCGATTGGGAAGAGTGCACAGGATAGCCTCGTAGTAGAGATTTTTCATTCCGTTATTGCTGAGAAAGAATGTAGGTACTTCGAGGTGTATCTTTCACTATAATGTCCCCGGAGGGTTTTTTTTATTATAGTTGTGGCTGACGGTAACAGCATCTGCAGCGATTGCGCAACAGCCGTGGTGAAAGTTCACGCTAGGATCGGTTGCTTAACGCAAACTAGATTTTTCTACCAATGAAGATCACCGAGTGCCGACTTTCAGTAACACGTGCATCGATAATTTAATGGTAATTATCAATCCTGAGCGTCGATATTACCATTTCCGATAATGTTGCTTATCGCCGGTGCGCAAAGCGTTGCGCTGATTTAATTCCAGAAAAATCGGATTCTTTGCAGTTTCGCGGCGGAATTGAATCGATCTCGTTCCACCATTTGCCCGAGAAGTATTCTATGAATTAACCTTGATGGAACGTTAATAAGCCAAACCGCAAATAGAATTCTCTGCCAAGCGTGCGGACACGCGATTTAGAAGCCATTCTTTCGCCCACGTCGAACAATATATTTCCCAAATGCCAGACCGTTTCTGCCGATTCATCGACGCGAAATTGGCCGTGTGGCGTTTAGCAGCAAGTTCGAGGACAGCCTCGAGGAGGCTGAGCCGATAGAGCACCGTGTTTGCCATGAAACTAGCAATACGACCGCGGTCCTAAGTGGAGGAACCTCGTCTACGACGTCGCAGTAATTACTATAATTTCATTTAGTAGCCATCTTCGAATTCCGACGATCCAGCATTCCAGGGTCCTCGCTGGCGTGTGTGAAACGACTCCGAAATAACGGATGCGCTCGGACCGTAAAAATATTGGGTCGAATTATCGCTTGAAAATAGCCGGAGGAGCTTGGAAATGCGTGTCTAAAACCTATTTCTATCCCGAGACAAAAATCACCGTTTTTGGCCGGATTTCGAGGAAAAATCAATGTTCCGGTTACCGGTTCGAGTTGAAATTTTGTGCGAGTGATCCACTAGCGATCTTCAATGCTCCAATAACTCATCCAGCCTTCCGGCAATCTCAGTTTTCCGAAAAACCTATAGCTCGAGTTGAAAGCGTTCGGTGTTCGTGCAATACGAACCTGCCGCCGACCCGGGGCGACGAAAAAATCGTCGAGGAGGATTCCGAGCGCAAAATTCGCAGCTGCGGCTCTCAGGTTACCACCCACAGACTCATGGACATCAAAGCCGAGCATTCGTGCGCGACACTTACACCGAACTTTTTCGTTCCCGGGCACCGATGATCCCGATAACATCTACCCGCGAACCACGGCAGTCGGAGTTTATATTTAGGACGTCGTTCCTGTCTCGATCGCGATGTTTTCGTGGCACGGAACGCATCGCGATCCCCTCAGGACTGTAAATCCGCGACGCAGCCTTCCCCTCGGTTATCAAACGCGTCCAGATTCGCAATCCGGGACACGATCGCCAAACCGGTAAACTTGAATATCGCTCGTTCGTCAGAAATCCCCGTATGAGGAACACCCCGGACAGAAAAGGGGCGGACAGGCCCGAGTATCAGATAAAGGATAACCGTTTATTTGAGTTCCTCCCTTATCTGGCCTAACAGGCCAATTTATGGCTCGATTCTATTCCGACGAACAGATAGTGGACAGATGGTGGACCGATGCCTCTTCGTTCGCCACTGTTAAGCCGACTGTTATCGTAAAGTATCGTTCGTGGGAATGGCTGTGCACGGGATGGTACTTACCATAGAATATTTGAACAAGCGCGCCAATACTCCGAGTGTTCAGTCTTTATGGGAAACGCATGTTCGAGACAATTTTAGTCGTAGGTATTCGGAAAGCGCAACGCGTAAATCGAGTTAGTTCACCAGTAATAATAGCAACAGAGTGATCGAAAGCATCTCTCGTTCGTTTCTTATTGAGTATATTCTCAACCCTTATGTCAATGACCGGGTACTTGGGTGCCCACTTTCAATTTCTTTTCGAAACTTCTTTAATATCTCTGTTGGTAAACAGAAAAATTATTCGAGACATAGAAATATGCATTGAAATTATAAAGTGCAACATCATTGGACATCGTTGAAAATGTTGGTTTGCTGATTAAAAGAAGAATAAAAAGAGTGACTAACAATAAGTGACACATTGAAGCTCCAGCGTCCAAAATGAGCGACTACAATCTTACTTCTAGAGTCTCCCAGCGTGTACCCAAGCCTCGTAGTGTCGCTCAATTAATAATTCAGTCCTGATCGTTAACGGTACATCCGCCGAAGCCGAATCCGCTGTTCCCCGAGAAAAAAGCGACGCCGCTCATCCATTCTGTCCTCGAAGAAGGAGCCCTGGAGAATACTTCGTGACCAACTTCCTGCTTGGTTTCCCGATGCTTCCCGACGGCTCTCACGGCCGATCAAGTTATTCTCTAATTAATAGTTGGCCGTCGGAGCGCGATGAAAGAAAAGACGACGTGCCGGCCGGCCGTCTCGGTGACTTTCCAGCGGCGTAAAAATGGCGGCTGACCCCGGAGCTCGTGCTCTTCGACATCCCGCGGCGAAACTTCCTGTCGCAGGGTCCACAGAGGTCCCTTCTATATCGTCTCTCTCTCTCTCTCTCTCTCTCTGCTATTCTGTTAGCGTGCCGGGATCGACGGAATAATTTACCGCTATTCAGACGGGAAGACCGGGACTCGGCTGTGAGACAATGTAGACACGCGAGAGGATACTCTTCTGACACTCGAGATTAATTACCGGGGAACCGATCTTCATTTCGGAGCACTCTTCGTCGGATCGTTAATGATCCTTCATTGCGTTTCGCGAGATGGATTTCGCATTAATCTCTTTTCTCTTACCGGAGACCCTTCAAGCAGCTTCTTCATTCAGAGAATTGCTCTTTGAAGCTGCTCAAGGAGAACCCGCTGCAGTATAAGTATTTACACATGCATACGCTAATTGATGTGAGAAGAAAATCTATATTGTAAGAACTAGAAAGGTAGTCGATCTTATTGGCCTGTGAACGTCTCCGTTCTTTCTACATCTACGTAAAACTGACCGCCATGTTTCCGAATCAGGGTGACCGCACAACTGACAAATGTTGTTTGTCGCCAGTATGCCACAAAAAGATAAAGCGTGGCGCTCCAAGTAATTTTTGGTGGCCAGTTTCTGCCACGTCTGGAAAAATCCAGGTGGCCTCCAGAATGCCACCGGAGCGATTTTTCACAGAAACTCGTAAAACGAGTGATAACGGCCCCAGATAAGGGAGGGCGACATTAGGTGCTAACGAGATCGATAACTCAAGCGATCCTTGATTCGGCGAGACAGAGATCAGGGTGGCTGAACACGGGAAAACAGATCGGTTTGGTAAACACCGGATCGGATTCGCGGGAATCGTTAAATCGACCGAGCAGAAAACAAGTCGCATTTAATACACACAATATTAATGGGGGCAGTTCTTTGTACGTGGGCAAGTTATACCGGAATAACTTGTTCCGATAGGTTCCCACTCTCGGCTTGGCCGATTGCTAAACCCCTAAGCGGACGAACAATGTAACCGATCGACAGCTTCGATTTCTCCGTGATCGATGGAAAATCGAAATCGTGGATCAACCCCCGCGACCACTTCTGCGATTCACGCGACACTTCCTTCAAGACGAACAGCGAATTGTTAACGAGTAAAAATTCTGTCTCGGATTTGAATGGTTAAACGTTATCGGTACGATCTATGAGTATAATTTCCTCATCTTTCTTCTCCTTCAGCCGTAAGATTTTTTGTTCAGACGCATATGTAGCGACGCTCGGCTAAAACCCGCGTGATTTGCATTCCGCGGCGGGGAAAATGCATATGGCGAGAGAACAGAATTTCAATTTTCTCTTCTCGATAAATCAAGCTCTCCTCCCCGTGTCAGTCTGGGGCGAGTACAGTTGGAATCGTTAACTGACTAACAGCTCGGCGAGGAATCTGCTCCCCCGATCTCGCTCCTCCGAGGCTGGCCATAGAATTCTAATCGCGCTGACCGTTTCTCCGCGTACACACACGAGACAATGGAATGGCGATCGCGCGGAATACGAAAAAGAAACGAGGAAGAAACGGCGGTGGGAGCGAAGCGTCCCAACGATTCACGACCCGCGGCAGACCGAACGGGATCGGCTCTCGATTTCTCATAGCTACTCGCAAGAACTGTATAGTTTGTAGCATAAACGACCGCTTCACGGCCATTCAATAGACACTGACCACGTACCGAGCTCTCCTAACACCGGACGCGTCAGGTCTGTTTTAAAATCTGTAAAGTTCTACGTGGTTTCAGATAAAACTAAATAAGAACCTGCTTATACATTGTACATTCCACGTTTACGATTTTAAATAAGCAAATGGTGGCACCTAATGTTGGATGTTTTAAAAATCCTCTTGAAAAGTCTACAAAATTATCCGCGTTTCGAGATTTCTGTTTTGCTTCCATGCGTTCAAAGAACTCGATGGAAGGATTAGAATGACCATTTTCGAAGAACGTCACAAGAGCCTAGCATTACCGATTCTGATCGAGTATGTACAAGCGCAATAACGATTCAGAAGTAAGATAGAGGTCGGAACGTAGGTGTTAGGCTAGAGGAAAGGTAGAAACGGCCTGACGAGGTCCTAAATAAAATCGTTAGCATTAGCGAGGCTCGGGAGTCCTGCTGTCCGGCACCCCGTGACGTTTTACGTATCCGTAGCAGCGGTTCTGCGCGGTGTTTCCCTTCGTCCTGTTGATCCTCTCCTCCGTCTTGGCGTTCCTCCTTCGCTTCTTTCCTCCCCGTAGCGACGACAACTTTTTGCTCTCCGCGAGGTTAACATACTTCCTGCCCCGCAACGGGCTGAAATTCCACGCGATAGTCGTCACGATACGCAGTAAGAAGCTAATCGCGCCAGCCCGACTGCGGTCCCGCGGGAGAAGGAATCTCCACGGGGTGCCAAAGGAACGGTTCGAACCTCTTTCCCAGTTCGAGTGCGCCGAGAGAGAAAGGAGAGAGAGAGAGAGGGTGAGAGACAGAGAATGATGAAAATTGTGCTACGCCGCACCGCACCGCACCGGCTGCCTTTCAGACCCTAATGCGGCCGTTTAATGAACCGACGAAGACGAACCGGGGGGAAAAACTCGTGTCTCGGTTAAGACCGGAAGGCCACCGATGGTGTTTCGAGGATTAACACCCCATAAAACCATGTTTTAACCGCTTGTTCCTCTGACGTATCCAGATAACAGCCTCGGGACCAGCTACAGATAAGTTGGGGGCCACCGAATGGGCTCTCTTGGAAACGCATCCCCTAATATTAGGACGCTACAAATGTTGCGTTGAGCAGCCAACACTCGCTACACGGAATTCTATTTTTCCTCCGTGGCTGGGGAGATTTAATGCAAACTGTGTTTAAATGGCGCGTGCTGGTTTGAGACGGTCTGCTAGATGATTGCAATATTTCGTGCCCAATTTAGAAATGAAGCCCCTCTAATGATCCCTTGGCTTACGAAAAACGAGTTAGACTCGTGACGAAGATTTCAATCATAGTTTATTATAAGCAGCTATCCACCGATATCAATAAAGTCTAACCCCATCCACATTTATCATCCAAAGATTGATGTACTAAAAGAAGTCTCTAGCTACATTTTATAATGAGTTTTGGACCCGACTAACAAGCTCCATCGACCCCTAGCACAACGTCTCTCCTCTCGAGCACTCTGCTTGAACCGAGGGGCAGCATAATTCCTCTTCATGATCGCCCGCTTCAGGGACGCTTTAGTCCATCCCTCAAACCAGCTCGTGTTTCGCGATCCTCGCGATTCGACGACGCTGTCTAATGAAGAGCAACGCGATGCCGAGAGCGGGTTGCACGACGATGAAGACGCCGATCCGGAAATAACCCGCGTCGTAAACGCGAGAGGAACGCGTTCTTGCGGTGGCATGGCGGGAAAAGAGGAGAAGCGGAGGGGAGCCGTTTAACGTTCGGCGTTGAAAAACCACGGCCAGGTGACTGCTGCCGGTGGCTGGTCCCGAGGGTTCGTAATGGCCGGCTTTACGGTTTCACGGTTCGAGCTCCCCGGTCTCGAACTAATCCCGCGAATTAAGGCTCGTTAATACCCGGCCAGAAATAGCGGCTTCCACTCTGGAACGAAACAGAGCAGCCAGCGAGCAGGCTCGCGACTTGCTGGAACGCCTCGCGTGTCTCGGCAAGACTGTAGCGAAATTGAGCAAAGAACGGCCGACGAATTAATTATCATCTTATCATCGGGCGAACGCGATTCCTGGATAACTCGGATTGGCAATGGTAATCGACGCACCACGCGCCGATCGCGTCCCCTCGGCTTCGCGCGATTTCTCCTGTGGTTTGTGCGAGGCTCTTGTGCAATCTGTAGGCAGTGTTGGGCAATAAATAAATTTATTTAAATAACAAGTTATTTATTATTTGAGCAAGTGTCTAAATGAATTATTTAAAATAATAAAGTCAATTGTTATTTATAAATACAATTTCAATTATTATTTCTATTGACAAATAATAAATTAAATTGTAGTTTTTTATATTCAGCTAGGCCCTCCGGACGGGCCCGACCACTGGCGGTATATCTGAAAAGGTTGCTATGGGAGACAAAAAACGCGCACGTGTTCATTGTATATACAAAATAGAAGAAATAAGAGAAGACCAAAAACTATTTATTTGATTTCCACCTCAATCCAAATAATAAATTAATCTTTTATTTGCAAATAAGAAATAATAATTTATTTAAATAAAAAGTTTAGTTATTACTTGCAATTAAAATCACACGTTTATTTATTATTTAAAATAAAATTTGCCCAACACTGTCTGTAGGACTCGGAAAAATCCGCAATTGTGACATGTGAACTTGAGGTCCGTTCAGAAACATGATTTAATTTTTGATTATCTTGAGGTCAAAAGTGTTGCTGGGTAACTTCTTTCCTGAAGAATCAGTGTTTTAGGAAAGTCATTTCTCAACGACATTGATCTACTAGCCTAAATAAAATCGAATCATTACTGTTTTTCTCATTGTCAGCGAGAGACAATTGCTCTTCACATTAAGTGTGTAAGGTAAAGGCTGCAGTAGTTGACCATGTACCAGTAGTTGACCATCGTATAGAAAAACATAAAAAACAAGATTTTT